>JAFBJS010002725.1:156553-271136 GCA_016785265.1 Paraplagusia blochii | reverse complement strand
CATGTCCAAACCATCTCAATCTGTCTTCTCTAGCTTTTTCTCCAAACCTTCCTGTCTGTGTTGTCCCTCTAATCACCTCATTCCTGTCCATCCTTGTCTCTCCTAAACAGAATCTCATCTTTATCTCCTCCACCTCCAGCTCTGTCTCCTGTCTTGTGTCTATTCCTAGTGTCTCTAACCCATCCATCATGGCTGGTCTCACAACTGTCCTGTAAACCTTTACCAATAAATAAACACAATATCTGCTGATCATGAAATTGGCTTTAACCTGCAACCCAAGAAGCAGTGAAGCAAAAGATTTACTTGTCAGTTTAACATCACTCATGTGTTTGAAGTATGAATATTAAACATCGTAAGCTGGGCAGAAGTTATTTGTGAAAAAATCCACATCTCTGGTTCAGTGGCTGATTTGACCACTGCACACGTGTTCAGCCTCATATGTGAACAGCAACCAAAATGAATGTGAGAAGAACCACTGAGCAGGAATGATTTTCCCTTGAGGGCACATCTGTTGGTTGTTAACATAGTAATGCATTTGACGTAGAATATGACAAGATGGTGCAGCAGTAATACTAACCATGAACCATAGTTTTAGGCCACTGACATGACATAAAATCTGATCTGCTGCTGCTGCTGCTGGTTTCTATACCCATTTGAGAATATGCCAATTTAGAATTTAGAGAAACCCTCTAAATGAAACCAGAAGTGTTGAAAGGAGTTAAATAGGAAACATCAGGAGCAAAATCATATTTGTTTCCTTTTAATTTGAAACAGAATGTAGAAAGGGTTATGAAACCAGCACAATTCATCCTAATCTAACTTCATAAATTATCAATGGAATGTGATGAGAGAGACAGAAAAGAAAAATAATTACTAATGGATCATGCACAACCATCACAAAGTTAAAGGTTAACTTGTGTAATTTAAAAAAAGATTAAATGCCAATGCATGAACAGAATGGATGCAACAATTCCACCTGTGGTTGCTCTGATAACCAGTGCACATGAATTTTGTTATTTACCTGTGAAAGACTGTGGGAAAAATATTGTTTCACCCAAGCATCTTGATCAGGGGTGTTTCACTAAAATCTTGAAAACTCTCTAAAAACACAGTCGAAGTGCAAAGTAAACAATAATAACAAAAAAAATAGCTTACTTTATAAACTAAGTCTGAAGTATTGCTTCCAACATTTAAACTAATTCATGTTTGAAATATGACAACAACTTAAGTTCCCACACAAACTCTTGCTCCACATGTGTGGAGAAGTTTGAGAATGGCAGTAGTTAGCCCTAGAGCATGCTCAGGGCACAAATACGGGTGAGAAGATCCCCACATGACTAATGTTACAAGACTCAGAGACACAACAAGGCTGGACATGGATGAGGATTGACGCTGAGAATCAGAGATCAAGTATCCAGATATAAACCCTCCTAATGAATAGTACAGTCTTATTAGTGGTAATACCCACTGGGGAGCAGCCTAGTAAACCTGACAACATCAGGGAAAAACCCAGGGCAGCTTGCAACCATCCAACTGCCATAACTGCCTCCTCCTCCACCACAGGAAAACCTGTCGGACCTGACCAGCTCTGTTCATTAGGGATGTCAGATTCCAGTATCACACTGAGTCAAAAGCTCTCTTGAAATGACTGAAGCTGAAAATATTCTCTCACATGTTTCAGGTTACTGAGGTGCTGAAATTATAATAACCACTGAAAAGTACTTAAGGAACATGTTCAGCAACTCAAAGGATGCATTTTTCAGAAACACACATTTATAAAGACATGGCCAGAATCATAAAACAAGGCTACATGCCATTAACTTCTCCAAGCATTATCCTTGGACAGTGTTTCCAATGATCCTAAATTATGTTTCAAATTCTCCAAACCCGGGCAACTATTATTATTATCTTCATAATTCAGAAGATATATGGAAGATATTTTAAATGATGTAATGATGTCTTCTTCTTTCCTTTCGGCTTGTCCCTTCTATCAGGAGTTGCCACAGCGAATCAACAATGTCCATCTCACCCTGTCCTCTGTATCCTCTACCTTCATGTCTAACAATTTCCAACAGTACCCTGTGTAATAACAGCACTGTTATACGTTTCAATAACAGATTTCATTAGATGCCATGAATGTTGAAATCCCATGCACTCATGTAATTCCAGGCACATAGAACACACACCGGCTGTGGGAAGCTCCAATGATCGACTTGCTCCTCTACCCACACGATCAGAAATGTATGCAAATCAGCAGCCATTTGTTAAACACAAAAGCGCAACGTGACAAACTAATCTGTAATCTTCTCTCACACAAAGAAGTAGAAGAAAAAATGTCAAGTCTCAAACCAGATTTTTTATTTTTTTGACTCTGTGACTCGAGTGCATCATGTCATTACGGAGCTGCAGCAGCAGTGACAGTCCCACATCATAAATCACTGGTTATCTCATGTCAACCAGAGCTCATTACCGAATAATCTGACTGGTAATCTAGTTCCACATCTACTGGTCGCAATGACAGCATCGCAGGATTACAAACCTGGCGGGGAAATTAAGGTTAAAGATACAAGTACAGATTTTTGGACCGAACCAGATGCGGGGCTAGGATGCTACAGAAAGCTAACACCATAGCATTAGTTAAACGTACAAACCGAACGCACACATCCTTCTGTCGAAGGGAAACCAAGAATAACACGCTGCTACCACTTCATGACAAAATATACGATAAACCGCCTGTCAACAGTGCATTAATTCGCTGACATTAGAGGTTTTTCATCCTTTTAGTTGAGGCTAAATAGCACCATCGGCAGCATTAGCCACAGTTGGTGCGAGCATCACCGTAGTGTCGCCAAGTATGTGACACAACGACAAGTATTTAAGTCAACTTTTGATTTTAAAACAAGCCTACCTGGACATAGTTGCTCTCGCAGTATTCAGCGACTCTTTCCAAATTGGTAAAACTGTCTAATAGGGCGCTACGTCCTGCTGGAATTTCTTCTTCTAGAAGCATTTGTAGCTCCGCCATTTTCACATCTTTAGCCCGAGCTGTGTGTGTGTGTGTAAAACTGTGCATGTGTGATGGCGCTCACTGGCGCCGCCACGGATGTGTGAGGTACTGCAGTGACTTTGGCACTCGGCGTGAACGATTATTTTAATTCATCAATTCCTAACCGCTGTACCATGTCACATTAGTGCGCTATGGAACATTACCGAGCTCCACTTAAATAGTCTAAATACTTTTGATTACTGAATCTAAATTATCTCTCTTCGGGCTAAATTCACATGAAATTAATTTTAAGCAAAGTACTTGTCATTGTGAGATTAAACTTTTACTTCTTTTATTTGTTTACAGTGCCAACAACTCCAATATATTTTTTTACTGCAGCTCTCTTTACCCCACAATTGTCAATGTTAAGAGCAGTGATAAGACAAACAAATACAGAGCTACTCAAACTGTCACATTTACTTTTATTTGACCAGAATTTACAAAAAAAAACACACAGGAGTCATAATGTAAAGTTGTTTGAGTTAGTAAGAAATTGAGGACAGTCGTAGGATATAGTCCAGTGTCATAGTGGTGTAGTAGTAAAAACGGTTCTATTGTCAACTTTTCATTGTGACCCGTAAACACGATTGCAAAATTAGAAAAATTAGGAAATATATAGGTTGGTTTGAGTTGCTGGTTATCAACTGTAGTTTTTCTAGCAGTCAGGAATTCTTGTATTTAACAAATCTTTTGCTGGATTTTAGCTCCTTTTACTGACAGTAATCCAGTTCTCCTCTTTGGGCGTGCAGACCAGTTCTGATTTGACCTCCATGACCTGTCCTTTCAGCTTGTGAAGCTTCAGCTCCCGCACCAATGTGCTGAGCAGCACAGTAGCTACCATGTAGGCAAACCTGTCAGAGAAAACATTCAGACCCTTAGTTTTGCAGAATGTCCAACAATACGTTTTAACTTGAGGACATCAGGCTCCTCTGTACCTTAGTTCAGGACATGTTTGATTCCCAGAAAATCCTAGAAGACAAAAGCTGTTTTTGACTGATTCCTCTTCAAATCGATCTGGATCGAACCTAAAAAAGAAATGATTCTTACAAATAAAATCATATAAGTCTTGGGAATGTTTATCGCTTGTTTATCGCTTTGAAAGATGTAACCTGTATGGGGTGCTCCATGTGCTGGAATCTTGCAGAACTACTCCCAAAGCATAAATCACCAAAGTCTAAAAAAAGATACAACAAAATGTATAAAAAGCAGAAAAAACGTTCTTGTTATTTCTATGACACATTTTTGTACATGAACTCCCAGAAACCTCCACACACCTCTTTAGGAATGACATGTTGATCAACTTTGCCCTCAACTTCCTGAAGCCGAGCAGCAATTGGTGTCAGTTTGGCAGTTCTCACCGTCTCATTAAGGACCTGCTGACAGTATCTTCACAAAGACAAAATAGTAAACTGTATATTTACATTTGTATGAATGTGTTGTAAATACATTTCTTCTAATCATCCTTTTAGCAGTCAGTGTATATAAAACACAACTGTGAGATGGATCTCTCACCTGAGCTCAGGGATCTTTTCCAAAGAAACTGGATCTGAACCTAACACGTCCTGCAGTTCCTGGAACAACTTCTCCTGAACTTCCTCTGAAGTGGACAGGAAGTGGAGAGCCCAAATGCACACTGTAGAAATGAGATCATTTGTATACAGGAGATACTACTACTACTACTACGACTACTGTGGCTCTACTCTGCCACCATAAGATAGTAATAACTTCTCTGCATCTAGTGGTTGAGTAGTTGAGTAGTAGAGAACCTAACTGATGTATTATTTATTATTATTCAAAGTTTTCACATACAGTTGGCAGTGATGACACATCCAGCCAGTGTGAAAACCATGCAGTCTTCCATGATCTGAAACAAAGAATCGCGGTCATTTTAATAATTCTCCTCATCAACCATCTCTCAGATGTTTGCACCACACTGGGCCTTCGACTGTGATCACCTGTCGCTCAGTGAGACGAGAATCAAGGAGAGCGTCAACAAATGCCTGATGTTTTTTCTGAGCTTTTCTTTCCTTCACCACTGACAGCAGTAAAGCCTCCATCTCAGAAAGTGCTGCGAATCAGAACCAAAAATAAGTTTGTGGATCTTTTTCAAGAATAGAATAACCATTTCAACCTGTTCTCTTACCTTTCTCATAGTGTTTTTTCCTACTGGAGCTGTTCTCCAGAGAACCATCCAAGAAACCTTTTCCAATTTCTGACCAGATCTATAGGTGTTCAAAATAAAAATAAAAAGTGAATATATTTGACATCTTATTGTTGATGCTGATGTTTAACATGCGTCTACAGCGGCCGTACAGCATCGTGGTTCTTGTGGAAGGAGATGACCAGCGAGTCGTCTTTGAAGCGTTCTCCCAGAGCGAGCTGTGTGACCGTCTTCATAGCCAGGCCCAGCTGGTGGGCACACAGTGGGATGTGTTGCGCATCTGGCAAGGACTTCCACTTCCTGACTAGCTCCTCCACCAGCTTATAGACACAAGAACATCACAGCATGTGTATCAGATGAATTTCACCTGTGAACAGTCCTGCCTTGAGGAACTCTCTCACCTTAACCACAAAAGGGAAGTTGTTCTTCATGGTACTGTTGATGGCAGTCTCATACACTTTTTTTCTCAGCACTGTTTCACTGGCTCCGCCTCCCATCCCCGCCTGGTATCCGAGCAGCGACTTGAGCATTGTCTCAAATGAGTCGGCTGAAGAAAAGCAGTGAGGATGTTGAAGAGTGACACAGATGAAGGATGAAATACAATCTTTCACAAGGTTCTCTGACTCACTGGTGTGGTTCGGGTTGATGTGCTGCTTCAGCTGCTCCACAGAGCTCAGACTGACCACTGGACGACCACCAAACCAAAAGGACGCCACAGATCCAAAGTCTTGGTGTAGGTTCATTAGGAACTCATGTAGACTCCCTTTGCTTATAATGTCCTGCAGATTCCCATCCCTAACACAACATGCAATCAGTGATCAACAACCAGGGGTGTGAGGGAATAACTTGTCCTGTATATTTAAGTCTAGTGAATGATGCAAGCTTTTTTTTTTTTAAACTCAGATTAACTTACTTCTCATCTGTGGAGTTAAGGCCTGGGATTCCAGAAGCCGTTCTTGATGACTGCAAATAAACAAAGAAGGGGAATAAAGAGAAATAGTTTAAGAAACCAATTTCAATACACTGTCTACTTCTCTACTTTTACAGGACGCTTGTAGAAAATTTAGAGCAATTTCAACTTTTTTCTCAATACTACTTTTATACACCAATCTATATCATTTTCCTAAACTATGACTTTCTTTTTTTCTTGAAACAACAATTAAGAATCAAATATATTATATTCTGACACCTATACATTTTGAATAATAATTAATAGAATTTTCATTATTTTATAATATTTTTTTTTCAGACCACTTGCATTATGGAATCTCTGCGAATGAGGTCATAGATTCCAGGTGTCCATACAACATTAACTTCGTTTGTAAAAGGCAAAAAAACTTTCGCACTGGTTGTTTTATTAACCATAGCAATATTGTTAAACTCTTCATATATGTAAAACACACATATCATTGAGTCAAAACATTCTAATTTGTCTTTTTATTAACTTTCGTACGATCCTGTGATGAAAACTATAGCTGAGCCGCTAAGTGAACTATCTTACCGGGTACAGATAGAGAACAGCTCCCACTAAAATGATGACAAACGTCACAGCAAAAATAGCAAAATCCAACATGACTGCAGCTTTATAACAGTGCAGCTCTAACGGGTCTAAGGCATAAGAAAAACAT
Source organism: Paraplagusia blochii (assembly GCA_016785265.1). Lineage (NCBI taxonomy): Eukaryota > Metazoa > Chordata > Actinopteri > Pleuronectiformes > Cynoglossidae > Paraplagusia > Paraplagusia blochii. The sequence goes on along the minus strand of JAFBJS010002725.1, from coordinate 264,301 downwards.
GGGTGTTTTGCAGCCGCAACTCCTGTAACCACGTATACAAGAACTCGATAATCTACTACACGGGCTGGACCAGGAAGACAGACGGAGCTAATCGAATATGTGGCAATGATGTTAATTTTTAGATTTTACTCTTTTTCTGACTTTTATGTAAAAAGAAAAGATTAAAGTCAGTCAACAATAAGTCAGACATCTGGGTATCAAATAAAAATATCTTTATTTTGCTTCCATTGTGTAAAATTAACATTTTTTTTACCCTTTTTGGCTATTCTTTTTGGACTTTTGGTTTACTAATAAACAAACAAACATTGCGTTTAAAATGAGAGTCAAAACTTTTATCAAACCTTTATCATCGGAATTCTGACACTTCAGACTGTGGTTAAAACATATTTTCATTTGACCTTCGTTAAAAAGTCTTAGCAGTTGTGATTCATTTACATATGGATGTTGGTTTACTTTCATTACTGGTCAAAATAACAAATAATGATAATTTATTTAACCAAGCTACTGTATGTGAAAAAGCTTCTAAAAAAAAAAAAAATCTTCTCAATTTGTTTCAATTTCAACTTTGCTGCACCTTCCAAGGTACAATGACAATAAAGGACTATTTTATTCTATGTTCAATACATTTTACCATTTTCTGAATGTATTCTTAGATAAATCTTAACTAAATATAATTATGTATATTATCTACCACATACAAGCCTAGTAACTAAAACATATAATTAACCCTAAAAAGCTCATGTGCACAACTTGGAGCTTGAATCCTGGTTTCAATAAGAAAAAGTACAGTGAACAGATAAATATAAGTTCTATACAAAATATATATATATATATAAAAAATACAGTGCAAATCTCAGTGTAATTTGACAACAGTTGTTGCGTCAGCACAAAATTAGTGTCTTCTCTCATGCGGTCATCTCGGATTTGTCCACTAATTTGGGCGGATCGATCTCCATGGCCATCAAGTTCACTAACAAGGAAAAAACCACAAAGGCGGTGAAATGCAGAAATGCAGATCTTTTTCATATTAACATAAAAAAATCAAACAGAAATTACTTTCAGTGTAGTCATTCTCAGGCCGGGTTGCAGTCAAGATCCAGGCCAGACCAACAAGCAGTGCCACAACTAGGTTTACAGTCACCCACGGATGAAGGATCTGATGCTCTGACCCTGAAGTCCTGGATTAAAAGAGACCAAATTTAAGTATTTTTAATCTGGTTTAAGGATATGAAGACTAGCACCACAAATAGTGAACTCACCATATTTTGGTTGAGTTGGGAGACTGAGACAGCCAAATACGATCTGCTGTCATCTGCTGGCTCAAGCAGAGAACCAGGGCTGAGAAATAAACTATACAAGAGACGGGAAAAAAACACCATTATATTTAAAGTTAAATCGGTAAACAACACCCCAGTATTTAGAAATTGAAGGAATGTGATCCAAACTCACAGAACACTGCAAGGGCGAGGGGATGGAGTGTAATGAACATCCGTAAAGCTACAAAACCTTTGGCCAGATTCATTCTGAAGGGTAAATAATCAGTTCAATGTCAGGATAAGTATAACAATAAGATTGCAATTTTTGTTTGACATCGAATTTACTGCAGGAGAAGTGTTGAACCTGTCAAAGGCAGCCACCGTGCTGATGGCCAGAAGCATATACAGCAGGCACTGGTAAGGGTAAGCGAGGGCGTAGTACTGTTTCAACAGGCTGCTGAAGGTGCTGGGGTTATTTCCGGCCCATAAATACAAAACCACTGTATTCCACATGGCCAAACCGGCAAGGAAGCCCTGACAGACGAGACCGAACTCTCTGTGGAAAAACAGAAGACGACAAAGTGAGAGAGAGTACTTGTAAATAACCCATTTACGTTACATTTTGATGATTTGTTACCTGAATCCTCTGTGCACCGAGACAGAAATGTCTCTGGTGCTCCTCAGTGACTGCATGTGCTGAAAATCTGTGGTGTTGTCCATCCCACCGCTGGTCGTTCTCCACTGTGTGTGTTCCACTGCCTGGAAACGCTCTGCACATGCAAAAAAACAAACATCAACCTTTAAACACACAGCTCACCTTTAGGAAGGCAGGACTGAGTATTTTCCTTGTTTACTCACTGCTCGTCTCTATAAAGACCTTTCCCACAGACTGGCTTTGACCATGTGGGGCTGAGAACAGGGATTGATGGGAGATAGGAGGAGGGGGGTCAGTGATGATGTCATCCTCCTCAATGTCTTCAAAATCTCCTCGAGGAAGTCGTGACTCAACCATTGGTTTCCTAAAATTATTATTGAATTTGTTATTTAGAGAAGCTTCATGACACAAAAAGATGAAAACACACCATCATATACACATCCATACACATAAGATACAACTATTTGTTTGTTTCTCTCACTTTTTCCTTGCAGGTTTCTTTACCACCTCTTCACCATCAGTCACCTGCTCTGCAGCTTCTCCATTCACCAGATCAGCCTGGTCATCTTCTAGGTCTACAAATTTGACAGATAAAATGTCAAAATGTTCTAAGTGTTGTCCTCTGTTTCTAAAGAATATTTTTCAATTCAGTGATTTACCGATTGTGGCTTTTTGTTTCTTCTTCTTTTTTCTCAGTGGAGCAGCCACAGCAGTGGGTTTATGGGACAATGGTCCGACCACATCAACTGCCCTCCTGCTGCTCAGTCCTCCCATCTCCATTTTCTGATCTGAAAGCAAAAGAAGGGATGAAATGTAGTATATTTAGTATAGAATGGAAGTCCAAAATTCAACATTAGAATTTAATACTTTAATGCATTTTAAATAACAAATTCTGTTACTCACCATCAGCATCTTCAACTCCACTTTCTTTTTTTATTCTCTTCTTCTTTTGTCTCTCAGCTGCAACACGTTAATAATGTTAAGACAATAATAAAAATGAGGCTGGAAAAACATATACACCAATCTAGGATTTGTAATTATGCCTGACTTACCAGCTGTGTCTTGGCTGTGAGTTAGATAAAACAGAAGAGAAAGAAATCTTAAATACTACAGGCAATAAACACTAACTTTTATAATAGTTTATAACTAAAGTCTTCACCTACCCGGGCATTGGAGGAAGCCTTCGCTGTCCTCGCTGCAGAGACAGAAAAATATAAACAAAACAGCCTCGGACATTGATGTTATAACACAATTGATTTGGATTCTGTTCCTGTTTTTCATTTAATTGCATTTACAAATTATTACTTTTGATTAATTACGGTAAATACATCCAAGGACTATAACTTCACAAAAGTGAGAAATGCTTCAAGGAAACATATATGTCACTTATTCTGTAGGTAATGTGTTGTTATACGACAATATTAGTTTATCCCCCACACAATTATTCAAATGCAAAAAGTACAGGTACCAAAAGTATCAAGTTATTGGCAGAAAAAGTAACTGGCCATAAAAACTCAACATATTATCGGTATTTATTTTTATAACAGTTCGTTATATAACTCAAATGACGTGTGTATTAAAGTGTTAGTCAGACACAAAAATAAAGATTACTTTCAACAAAGAACACAGTTATGTTTTACTACACAAACAATAATATGGGTTTAAAGACCAACCTGAGGACGAGGCGGAAGCTCTCTGGGTCGCATTTCCTTCAAAACAAAAAAGTCGTCGTAATATTACCGTTATTTCCGAGCAACTTTGAATTAAAACCTCTACCTCTGACCTCTTAGTATTAAACTGTTTTATAGAGAATCATGTAACGTATAAAGAATAGTTGGATATGTTTTAATATACACATGAGCATGAATGCAACATAACGGCTTAAAAGTAAACCTTCAAAATGCTGGTTCTACTTAAGAGCGTTATTTGGGATTACCAACCTTTGCTCCCCTTTTATCCATTTTGAAAATATTAACTAGAAGTCGCCTAAAAATCCGATTTATTTGAAGTTAGTTTCCTTTTCCATTGAAATATAAGATACAAACGGCTAACGGTAAGAAAAAAACACTACTTTGATCGTCGTAAGCTCCGCAAACGGAAGCTGCTTCCCGGAATGAATTAAGAATTACACCTTCTTCCGGCTCCTTCAAAATAAGGTTATACGATTAACGATTGAAAAAAAACTACAACTAAATATTTTTCGAATATTTTACGAATATAAAAACACATCAAGTCAACAACGACCAAAAATTCACAAATGATTTATTACAGTTTACATCACAAAATGCAACGTTTACAAAGTCTGTGTATTTCCAAGAGCTTTATTAAAGCCTTATTTATTAGGCTATGGAAAAGAGAAAAACATGACGACATATTTAAAAACAGCGTATTCAATGTATAATGAAAAATACAAAGCTGATAATCTCTCAATCAATTATTGTCTCTCTGTATGGTTTACTATCCTAGATTTGCTGCTAAAATAATATTATTTTTTATTGGAAAGGAAACTCATTGTCATTGTGATCCACACCACTGGAGACAAAGAAACATAACCTCTGCATTTAACTAGTGAACAGTGGAGGGAGCAGTTGGTGGTGACAGTGCTATGCTCAGTAGACCTCAGTGATAACTGGCAGTTGGTGGATTCAAACCTGGAACCCTCTGGACCCTAGTTGAGTTCCTCAACCACTGAGACACCACTGCCCCGTTTTTGCCTGATTGTTCATATTTATGTCTCTGTGGTTGTGGGTCGTATCCAACAGGCAGGAACCCACTGAGGTTCATTCTGTGCCTTTCTGACAACTGACATCAGCTGGACGAGTGTGTCCTGCAGCTCATCGTTGACAATCACATGGTCGAAAAAGTGTCCAAAGTGGGACTCAATCTTTTCTGACAATTCTTCCATTTCCTGGAAATCTTCACTCTGTGGATCACAAATATTCATTATGGATTTGATTCATAAATTCTACACAAAATGCATTCACAGGGGAGCTGACTTTGAACGGTCTGTTGATGTAGTAGCTGGTCGTTACGCAGGAATCCTGTCTGGTCACCTGGAGGCGCTCCAGAGAAGGTGGCTTCACGTAGATGATGTAGGCCTTCAGCTCATGGTTCCTTACTGCGTGAATGGCCTGGACAAACATAGTTATTCAGAACTCTACATTTAAAGCTGATATTTAAATCTAATAATTTCGTTTTTAAGTTGTGGTTGAGTTTCTTAAACTCACATTTGGCTCAATGTCAATGAGGCAGATCTTCCCACTCTTTAAAACGTCCTTCACGGCATCATAACTGGTGCCGTAAAGATTCCCTTTATACTCGCCGTGTTCCAGGAACCTGTGCAGAGTCAACGCTTCACAGTATCAAACACAGTTGACATCACACTGGACAAGGACATGCTGTGATGAAGTCAATGTTATACCTATTGTTCTGAACCATGTTGTTGAAAATGTCTCTACTTGTGAAGACATAGTCTCTCCCAGACTCTTCGTAGCCTTTAGGTGATCGTGTTGTGTCTGAGATTTAAAAGACAATTATAATAAGTATTTATCTCCATTCATCTTCATCCATTGAATATGAGTGGAAACTCCATGACTGTCACCCAAATCACACTGTTCCATACTGTGTGGGTGGTGAACCCACTTGAACTTATGTGGTTTATTAAAACCTGGACAAAGTCTGCTGTCTTAAAAAATATTTTATATATTGGAATTATGGAAAAAATAAAATGGATTGGAGACACTAGGAATAGGTAGAAGACAGAAGACAGAGCCGGAGGTGGAGGAGTTAAAGATGCTGCTGAGATTGATGAGACAAAGAGGAGATTGATGGATGCAGTGATGGAGGACATGGAGGTAGTTGGAGTCAGAGTAGAAGATACAGAGATGGAAACCACTGATTCCAGGTGGCAGCCCCTGAAGAAGGGACAGGCTAAAAGGAAAGAAGCTGAATGGATACGTACGAGGTAAAGCTCCCTGGAAAACGCCAGGATTTGTTTCAATCAGACGCCTGCGAAGTTCATTCACACCAACGTTAGGAGGACCTGGGAAATTAAACACCACATCACACTGAACTGCACTGAAGACTTTGACAAACACCACGAAGACTCTGTCAAATATTTAGTGTGAACCTAGGAGAGCAATGAGGCGGTGGGTGTCCTGACTGTGGCGCTGGTAGCGCACCACCTCCTCATATGGGCTGCAGAGGGCGCTATGACAGCTGCCGGGACAGCGGGTGTGGCAGGTGGGCTGGCTGGTGTTGTACGAGCGACGCCTGAAAAGACGCATGCTGCGCCTGAAGCCTGCTGTGGATGAGAATTAGGATTATTAGAGGTTTTAAAGAAAATATTGATGATAGATGTTGTCAGATTAAGGACTGACCGAAATAAATCCCATTGGTGTCTGGGCTAAAGTCGTCATCCTCTGGTGTTGGAACAGGAGAAAAATCTTAGTTACAGACTGCTCCACCCTTTCAGAAGGTGTTTCCTTCCTGCTGCTGTCAGACTGTACAATGACACCACCTGATGTGCAGATTAGGATAATTCTGGAGGTTCTCTCACCTTCTCTGAACTCCTCTGACGTGTCCCACCATCAAGAAAAAGAAATATTTGTGCAAAAAAACAAAATAAAGTGAGAGAAAAATGATGCTTTGTTTTTGTAACAACTACTGTAACACAGACTGTTCAGACAAACCAAGACTTACCTACCAGATTCAAACGCTTCCTCATCTGTCAGAAGGAAAACCAGGAGAACATTAGAACAAAGATTCTCACAGTGGTAAAGATTCAAACTTTTAAAAGGAAGTGGGAAAATGTACCTGCTTCAACGCACTTCTCATCAATGGCCATCATGTCTTCCTCTGTTAAAGGACAATAACTGGTCATTTATAAAACAATTATTTTAATAGTCATTTTAATCTTTATTCTTACCTTCGACTGTGCTCACTTCAGAGGAGAAGGATAAGGGAGAAAAGTCAAATGTTGAAAAGAGAAATGTCTGCCGTTTATTTCATTCACAGTTAAAGACGAGTCAGGAAACTTACAGGTTTGAAAACAGGGTTGAGGCTGATACGGCTGGGACCACCACAACTCCTTCTGCTTCCTGTCCTCACAAGGAGAAGAAAGGTTGGAATTAGAATTGAGATTGAGATAAATAAATGAGCTGCAATGCTGCCATCTAGTGGCTATTCGTTTAATAGATGGATGGATGGGTAGGTAGGTAGGTAGATTTTTTTTGACCGCTTCAGCAGGTTGTTGGAGGGTATAAGTCCAGCACAGGCCGTGTTGTCAGGCAGTTTTCTGGCCTGCCACCATAGGGCATCTGTCTGGTCCACAATCTCCAGCACGTCACCCTTTTGGAAGCTCATACCAGCATCGGCGCAGGGGATGCAGGGGTCCTGCTGCGGGCTGTAGTCCACCAAGGCCCGCACGTAGAGCTAACGGCACACAGAAGATGTCCATACATCAGGGAACAGAAGGAGAGTAGAAGATCAGTGTGAAGGACGGTGGATTTTACCATGGTCTTGTTATGGACCGGTCTCTCTGTCATTGGAATAACCCTGAAGATGATGGTCCCCTGGGACCTGACCTGCTGAGAGAAGGATTTTCCTTTAAGAACAGAGAAGGAGGTGAGTTATTCTGGAGACATTGAACTCACCACAATCTGAATCACTTGTTCAGGTTCCATTCCATCCACAGGGAAACCATTCACTTCTATGACCCGGTCACCTGTGTGGAGCAGACCTGCACAAACACACTACTCAGAAGACGCTCTGTGCAATAATGTTGATGTTTGAAGTATGATGCATGAAGGAAATGTTCCTTAGGAAACAGATCATTTCACACTATGAGCTACGACGAACTCCACAAAACTGTCCTGCTCAGTAATACAGTCAGCACAGTTTAAGGTTGATTATTCTCATTTATTTTTTCTTTATGGAAAATTCCATCCTACTACAGAGTACTTTTGCAGAGCTGAACGATACATTAAATAGATTACTGTGAAAAAGTCTCACCACTTCGATCAGCCAGTCCTCCATGAATCACACGAGCAATGAAAATCTCCCCAGTGTTCTCGTTTCTTTTTATAGTCGCCCCCTAGAACAGAGTTCAAGAACATTTAGAACAAATGAGTCAACAGTCAGAGCTGTGATGAATCAAGATGATGAAGGTGATGATTGGGTAAAAAAGGGAAACAAATGAAGTTTGTGAATGATGATAACTCCAGGCATCAGTTGATTGGAAAAATTGGAAAATCTAAAGCTCTTTCAAATGCTACTTGGTTTCAGAAGTCTCTTGGGTGTAAAGAAGAAGGTCATGTGGGTGAAGGTGGAGTCAAACCATGTGAAAAACACCTCATTTCAGTGTCTTCTGTGTTTGCTCCACAATCTCTTACTAACAGACTAATCTACAGAGCAGGAAACAAGAATGGCAGCTGACCAGAGGCTGATTGTTTTTGACCAGACAGACGGTTCTCGTGGCCTCCTCATCGTCGGGCAGCTCCTCAGGCATAGGTGGCAGCACTGGCCCGTAGTCCCGATGAGCCACGGAATCATGGGCGTAGAGCAGAGCCTGGGACACGGGAATGTAAGAGAAACAAACAAGTTTTGATGCAAGATGATTTGAAGTTTTGTTTTTGTGCTGAAAAAGTTCTTCTAATGTTTTTTTTTTACACTTATGGTGTAGAATTTTTATATGTGTGATAAAAATGTAGCTGAGTGGCTCCAGAAGATTGTTTTTTTTCTGTTTATTTCTCACCTGCATATGAGGCTTTCGCAGGAGACGGTACAACTCCCTGGCCTCCTCAGAGGAGCCGGGCAGTGACCTGATGTCAATCAGCAGCTACAAAGACAACATTAAAAAAAAAAGTTTATATGTACAAAAACTCAGAGCTGAGATCATTTCTACATCTGTTAATCAGACCTGGAATGTGAGGCCGGAGGCGAAGTCCAGAAATGGGGGAGGAGAGTCTCTGAGGTACTGACCCAGACACTCGTAGACCTGAAATCACCAAGTCAGTTAAACAGTGTGAATCCCACATCTTAGCCCAGATTACATGTGGGGTGTGGCCCACATTGACTCATAGATAAAGTCATCAAAAACAGTACTAATTAAATAGACCAGGTGTAACAACCATCAACCGTCATTTGCGCTTTGTTACCATGGCAACCCACAGAAACATATGTTGCTCCATGATAATATGTTAAGTTGATGATGTCATATGGTACAATGCAATAAAATACAATACCATTCAATAAAACTACATACATTAAGTGAGGGGGCCTTAAGAAGTATCTACCATAGTGTATATTATAGGTTTACACTTGTCTGTTTTTTTGACCCACATTAGTGGCCATTAGCGAAGGGTCAGGGGTCAGGAGGGTCTTCGTGTTAACATCATCAACTAACTTAGACTTAATCTGTCAGACCTTCAGAAGTGAGTGGAGCCAGGATGCGTTCAACAAACTGTGGAGAATCTCTGCTCCGTCAAGGTCCTGGTTCACAGACTTCCTAACCTCCTCGATCACATCTGTCAGGATCTGACGCAGGCCTACCAGGAACACACACACACACACACACACACACTTACAGAACCATCCTGATGGTCCAGAAATCTTCAAAAGGGTCTCTCTCTGGATTTTAGTTGAAGCAAACGTGTCAACTAACCTGCTTCTCCAAGTTTACAGTGAGGGATCAGAACCTGAGCCTCCACCGCCTCCTTCATGGTTGATGAACTTTTCGCTGTGGAACTAAAAAACTAAAAAAAGAGAGAAGAAAGTGGAAGAATTGGAGGGAATTAATGAAGATTGAAGTTGTTCAAATAAAAGGACAAACTGTCAGTCCAATGTTTGAGACAGACTTTTCTTCCATACAGTGTAAAAAAAGAATATTATCTAACAAAATAAAGCTATTTTTTAAAATTTCTGTTCACAAAATGTATATTGCTGTGCATATCACACAACTTTGAATGGAAAAACAAGTCTTTTCAGAGTTGACGATTGACTTGACTGTTATTTCAGAAAATCCTTTGCTTCAAAGGAAAGTAAAAACATTTACCTGTTCCGCCACAGTCTTCAGGATTTCTGCATGAGTCGACACTGTAGCCAAGGACACTGAAGTAGGAAAACGTCGGAACCAGCCAATGTTTCCAACCAACAACACACACACACACACACACACACACACAAAGAGAAGGCGGTAATCTCTCCAGATCCCACCTAATCCCGGCCAAGTGAGCTGCCTCTTCACTCACTCTGTCCACACCACAGGCCACTTCCTCTCTCACCTACTGACCAGTTGTAGCCAAGCTGTTAAATCTTCTTAACTCTTTTAGAGACAGAGGACATGGACGGCAGGAGGACGGAGAGAAAAGGAGGAGATCGCAGAAATATAAAAAAAAGCTAAATCTAAAGTGTTTCAGGGAAAGTTACTTTACCTTTTTATCACCAATAAACTTATTTACTTTTCTTTCCAGAAAACCACAGACCTACAGAGTGAATCATGAAAAATGTCTCTCTTGTCAAATTTGCACGGAATTTCCTCAGATTTTACGTTTAAAATGGAGCAAACACAAAATAAAACCAGGATTTGGAAAGATGAGCCATGAAATAAGTTTATTGCCCTTCGTCAAATAACCTCCATCTAAGAAGTTTACATTTGAGTCATGTCAGTGAGCAGAAACAGAAACACACACACACACACACACACACACACAAAATGTCAGTTGGTATTTTTATACAAACTCTTCATTGCAAATACATGAAAACTCTTGCGCTGTCACAAGAGTTTGACCGTTAATCTGATGTGACCGCGTGGAAATTAGGAACCGTTTTTTGACTGAGTCAAAAATGTTATCATCTTCATCCATGGGTTAGAAATGAACACTGACGTTTCCCCCAGTGCAGTAGCAGCATCACTGTTGGACCAGGATGGAGACGTTGGTCGTGTTCACATTACAATAATTAGGGGAATAGTTTCATCACCTCATCCAGACACAGACCTCACATCTGGATTTAAGAGCAACACAAAGTAAAACTAAAGTTTACAATACTGGTGTTCTGAGATATTTAATACACGAGTGAAGGCAATCAATTCAGGTTGCAGCACGTCCATCAAGACTCTACAGCGGCCTTGGATCTGAGGAGTTTACAGCTTCCTGATTGGCTCCTCTGACTTGGTTGATTACAATTGATCAATACTTTCAACAAGGTAATCCGCATTAATCCTAACAAAGGTTATGCAGAATAGTGCAAAAGTCTTGGAGCAGACCCAGGTCCAGGTGATGTGTGGATTGTCAAAATAAATGTCACAGAAAACATCACAGTGGAACACAAAGCTTGACATTGAAGTGTGTGTCAGGAAAATGTGAAATCAAAAAACTTCAGGTGAAAATAATCTGTAGAAGCTAAATGTAGTGAACCTGCTTTATGTGAACTGTCAGTTTTGATGTTTTGAAAAAAGAGAATCCAATGGATCCATGTGTATTTTCATCTTCTTTGGCCATTTGTGATTTCTTTATACAATCCATAAAGTTCCAGATTAGTCAGTTTCACAGCCATAAAATGTGACAAATTATAGAAATTACACAAAGAACAAACTAAAGAATAAGTGAGAAATGTTCAAACTCAGTTTGGGAAAAAACACTAATCATTTGGAGACGTGTCTCAGACCTGGTGGTTGGACAGTACAGTTCAGTACAACAGGCTCTAATACTTGGTACTGTCTACTTCATGTGTCTGGAGGTTGACTGTCAGTTTACAGAAGCTACATTAAAAAAAATAAATTACCTTTTGTCACATTTTCAGGTTTAGACAATAAACAATGGATGTCAACACCACTGCATGAAGTATCTCCACCCAACTGAAATGCATTCATCGATCAACTGCTCCTCTGTACGAATCAAACATCAGGATATTTTTATTCACAATAAAATTCTAAACCATTCTTCAGAAATCAGAAAATCTATTCACATCACCTTAACTGATCAAGTACTTTTTGGTATCTCGTGGACAGGAAGTGACCCCTAACTTCACCCCAGGATCCCATACAATACTGAACTGGAATGAACCAGATTAAAGGTGCGGAGGGAGAAGGTCCTGTGTCTTCATGAGGTTTTACAGAAATCTAAAGAAATACTTAATGTAGGACACGAGGTCTGGACACATCATGTTCACTGACTGAAACCTGAAGCATGGAACCAAGTTCCTTCACGACATGAAGTAAGATAAGAAAGACTGTAAGAACAGAGTGGAATAGAGGATCTCGCTCCTTCAGCACAGCAGCAGGTGGCGCTGACTACAACCTGTCTATATGGTTCTCCATTTCCCAGAGGCCACTGCTTCTGCTATGCAAACAGACAAACCCTGTCTCTCCCTGGAGTCGAGGATGTGGGTTCTGCAGCATGAACATCTCTGAGGATGATTCATGATTCTTCACTATGTGATCTTCTCATGTTGGATCTGGTAGTAACAGGCCTGCAGGGGTTGGGGGGACAATAAGAGTACAGTAAGCAATGAAATTGTTTTATTTTTATAGATTTCATTTTACTCATAAAACAGACCATTTTTGGAAGGATCATAGAAAAAAACCTGTTAAAACGACTCTACTTTGATTGGCTAATGCTCAGAACTTCTTCTTCTCTTTTCATCTTGTTCCTTTTTCAGGTTTTTCCACAGTGAATCATTCTTCTCCATCTCCCTCACTTGTAACATGGACATGTGGACATGTAGCTCCACTTGTGTCAACGTAACAATAACATTAAATCTCTTTTGCTTCTACTGACTGGTCTGAATTAAATGTGCTGTGTTTCGTTGAACCTCAACATCCTTTTGAAATTTCAAAATAGGATTTCTTCTTTACCTTTAGGGTAGTGAACATGATTCCATGTTCTCCATGCTGGACACATGGATCCATCAGGTCTTCGATGAGGCTGACCTCAGAGCCCAGGTTCCTGATACTGAAACAGAGGAGTCACATCATGATAAATGATCTGAGTTTAGGTGATAGTATAGTGATAGTAGAGTGATATAATGATAGTATATATTTTTTTTTAGTCTGACCGAGCACGCAGCACAACGTAGAGGAAGACAGGGAAGAGGTCGTCCATAGACCACAGAAAGTCCTGCTTCAGCAGTGATTGGACGTCCTTGGTGATCTCCTCAAAGGTGAGCTGGATCACCTGCAGCTTGTCTGATGGTGTGAAGGTTGTGCTGCAAACACACAGAGCATGATGGTGTCAAGGACTCAACACTTGTAACATGAGACCATCAAAAGGATTGAAGATTTTTCACAGAAGTTAAACCTGATTTGCTGAAGAGTTTCTACAGCTGAAGCAAAACAGGCATCTTTGGTGTTGGAAAGGACCTGAAAAAAAACATAAAGGTAAGACAATCTGGTCTTCTTTAGCTCAATGGCTTTTCACAATAAAATGTCCAGGTTGAATTTGTGTTGTGGAATATCTTTTTGCAGGGTTATTTTTACATACATACATATTTTTACAGTTTTCCTGTTGACTGGTGCGAGTTACGATTCCAGACTTACAGACTTATTACTTAAAGTAACTCTACCTGCTGATTTTCTCCTGCTGCTCCCATAGTTGCCGGAACAGAAACAGGCCAGAACTTCCTGAGGACAAAGAAGAGATTAGTCCAGGTTTTACATTTATTTTGTAATTTTTCTCCTGTGACTCAGTGCAACGTACTGCTGGACGCCCAGGAAGGCAAGGAGCGCGAGGTCAGCCTGCTTGTTGAGTCGGAGGACGCACTCCCAATACACGCCATCTTCTTTCTCCTTGTCCAGAGCGTAGAGGGTGAAGAGCGGTGGGTAGAGACGAGGCAGCAGGACAGGGAGCAGTAGAGCAGATTTGCTCACCACTCGTCTACGTAAGAAAAAACCCACAGGATGAGGAGTTAAAACATGATCCTGGAAAAAAGTTAAAGCTGTTTAAAACCAACTCATAGATGTACAGATCTGTGTTACCCAGGTTTGGGTGAGTCCAACGGGGCATCAGTGGAGTCCGTCTCTTCCTCAAACTGTTGGACCGGGGTTGGCTCTGGAATGAGGCCTCCCTCTGCTGGTAGTTCAGGGAACAGAAACCTGCAACGAGTTAAGTAATAACTGCATTTCCTGGTACATCACTGCACATCTTTCAGTGTCTCAAACACATAAGGATTTTTTATCACCACTTTTGCTGAAAATGAATGATTACATGAAGTCATGCAATATTACATCTAAATGACAGCATGGCCTCGAGGCCGTCTTACCTAACTATCTGGAAAATACGATTGAGGTAAGACTTGATCTCGTTGACGGCCTGTAGTAGAAGACGTCGATTGGCACCAACCCCGACGTAGGTCATCCTGTAGACTGCAACCAGGTTCTCCACCAGACGGCCCAGAGGATGAAGAGGGGTGTCACAAGCCTGAGGAAAGACATGTTTTGATGACCTCAGTGATCAGTGTTCAGCATGTAGACGTGGGTTGGAGGTTGGAACTCACTGTGATGAGGTAGAGTCGGACGGTATCAAATCTTTCCATAGTGATGGGCCCTAGTTGTTGTGGAATGATCTCCAGATTCTCCAGATTTTTGCTGTGAGTCTTGGAAAAATTCTCTGGACTGAATGAAAAAAAAAAACATAAACAACAGAGAATTAGAGAAAATGGACAGTTTTAGTAAAGATAAGACAGTCAACAAAGATTGGATTTAGGTGCATTTACCTTTCCTGCATCTGCTGTCGACTGGTGGTGAGGGTCATGGTGATGTTCTCCCAGGCCTTGTGGGACTCTCCTTGACCTGGTGCCTCACAGCCAAGCTGAGACCAGCACTCCTTGAACACGGCCTGCCACTTCTCCTCTGCACAGACACACAGACGGCCTAGCTTCCTGTAGTTAGAAAACAAAAATAGTCATAATTTATGAATATATTCTAAAAAAACTCAACGGCCACAATATAATCCATATTAAATAATGTTTGTCTTACACAACAGGGTTCTTCTCCTTGTCTGTGTCAAACAGGTGTGGTTTAAAGTAGGATCCTGTCACTTTAAGACCAGAGCCCCATTCACCACCAAAGGATCCTTCCAGGTAGTCTCCATTAGCCATGGTCAGCACACCCTGAGAAAAGGCAAACAACAGAGATTTACTAAAACTCTGTACTTTATTTCATTTCATGAAAAACAAACGCCGTCAAATAACCTTCCAACTCCTAAACTCCAGGCCACCTTTATGTATAGTTCCTTTTAATGTGTACATACCTTTCCATTAAGGGTCCAGTCATCAGAAAATTCTCCTTCGAACGTCGTATCATCCTCTGACAGAAGGATCCCTGTTCCCTAAAAACACAAGCAACAGCATGTGAGGGTAAATTTCCTTTTTTTAATTTACAGGCCGATGACTTAGTGAGACTATTTTCAGTCTATATTAATGAGGATGACCATCTCACCATCATCTTGTTATCTTTGAAGGCTCCTTCATAGTACAGTCCAAACTGAGTGACCACCACACCAGTGCCCTGACGCAGGTTGTCCTGCCACGTCCCCATGTATTTCTCACCTCTGGGAAGCAAACAAGACAAATAAATTGTACAACATCAGTCAAAACCATCTGACCAGCTGAGAGTGTCTGGAACAATTGGTTCTGGAGAACAATTCAAGCCAGTTCCTGTGACTTGGAACTGTTATATTTGTGATGGTGATGGTGGACAGAAGGAGGGAGAAGGAAGAGACAGAAACAGCCACTAGTATGAATAAAACAATTTGAATGTATGATTGTTTTGTACAATCATTTCATTCTTTCATTTCTTTTCCCAGCTTTATATTTTTACCTAAACTACACATATATGTTGGGCTCTATTGGTAACAGTTTATTGGTAAACTGATATTAACTCATTTACATTTTGTCAGTCATAGCAAACGTACTTTGTGATATCATCAAAAACTCCATATCCGGTCTTCTTGTCCTGCACCCACTGTCCGATGAAGACACTGGGACAGGAAGTGTTAAGCTTGCCCGTGCGCTGCATCCCGTGACCGTGACGCATTCCATCCTGGAAGGAACCGTCATAAATTTCTCCATTGGCGTATCTGCAGGAGGTAAAACAGTTTGAATGAACACTATCCAGTGTTTAAACAGATTATTTTAGCTGTAACAACAACATATCTTCTTCTGACCATACTGACCTGTATATGGCCAGGCCATGCATCTTGCCTTCTTTCCACTGACCTTCATAGTGATCATTTTTGTTGAGCGTTTTGTTGTGAGCAATGAATTCACCAAAGCTACACAACATATGGAGAAACAAGAGGCCACAAAATTGGTTTCAACACAATATTAGATCTTTCACACTCACAGAGAGACACTAAACACTCACCCATTTTCAAGTCCATTTTTGAACTCCCCTGTGTAAATCCGCCCATCTGGCCATTTCAGCACTCCCCTGTAGAGGGCAGTGTGTCATCTCTCACTGTTTATTCTCAACTTCAATGTCTTAGAAAAGTGATAAATAGACAAACTGTGTGAGTCATACCTGCCATTTGGTTTCCCTGCAAGCCAGTGACCTTCATATGTGGCCTCTTTGAAACGTCCATCTTTATAGAACGTGTAGGACGCTGTCCTGGAGACTGGAGGCTCTGACTTCAGTCCAGAAGCTGAGCTGTCCTGGTCAGCCTGGCCACTCAGAGCTTGGTCCACAGCCTGGTTAATGGAGCGAAGCCACTTGGACTAAGAAAAGGACAAAAAAACATCAACTGACTGTTGTTAGATGTGGGAAAAAAAAGGTAATTTTTGAAAACTGATATGGGCAAATGAAAAGTTTCATAAACATACCTTCTCCATGGGCGAGGAGGCCAGCAGGGTGAAGGTCTCCTCCGGGGTGATCACTTTCAAACCATGTCTGTTGACAAAGACATGGGAAATAAATCAATACTCAAAGAAATAAAGTTTATTTTACAAGATTTTACTCTGACTGGTGCAAAAAAGTTGCTCTACATCAGTGTTCTTCTACATGTTGTCCAACTCACATGCTAGTGTTCTCCTCTGGAGTAGGCTCCACCCACAGAGTGGTCAATGGAAAGATGTGATGTGTGGAGAACTGAAAGAGAAAAACAGAAAGAATAAATGATACAAGAGAAAAAGAATGGAAACAGGGAGCGCTGGAGTGGGGGACACGATGAGGGAGATAAATGAGACAGAGGACAAAAGGATAAATAAGAGTAAAAAGCACAGAAGCACACACAAGATACAGGTTACCATAAAAGTGCATTAGCAGGTGTTAATGGAAAAGGAGGTTTATTTAATTACTAATGAGATCATTATTAATAGACCATATTTTAAAAAATTATCCTGGAGTCGTCTACTTCTACCATGTTTTGTTGAGCATTTAATAATAATATTTTAATTATTTTTTTATTTTTATCAACTGCTAGACCACATTTACACTCCTTTTAACCCCTTTTTATTTTATGATAAACCCACGTAGCTTGGAACCAGTAGAAAAAATCACTGTGTTGGGTTTCAGTTCAATTATCTTTTAGAGAAAAGCAGAAAACTTGCGTTGAGTTGATCTGTGCTGGTGCCGTGTGAACTACTGTGAAAATTATGGTGGAACAGAATATGTCTGCTGTGGAGACAGTCTTTCATCTGTCCTGAGGACACATTACTTTGTGCACACTCAGGTTTGGACCAAATTTTTCAGCAATGTTTCATCAGTGACTGCAGCCTTAGAAGACGGTCACGTGTGACTGGATCATTGAGGACAGGCAGTTAATACCACAAATCTAAGGTGAGTTAAACATGAGTAGAGGATCGCACATCTGGGAGAGTGACTCAAATATATACAACGGAAAATAAATTCCAATTTGCTTACTTTGTTCCTTAAAGGCAAAAAACCAACAAATTGATTTAAAATTTAATGTGAAATCAGTTTCCCACAGATTCTGTGTAAGACAACACTGAACCAGAAGGCGACTGTGGACCAGGGTTCTGAGAACTATAGGATTTACCATAAAATGTGGAGAACAAATCTATAAAATATTATTATAAATTCAACTTTCACATCAAGGTGGTGGCTGCAAAATATCGTTTCAGGGGCCGCAAATGGCCCACAGGCCACGAGTTTGAGACAACAACTCATACAGCTGTAGAAAGGGTTGCTCTAATTGAAATGTCTGGAAATTAAAGTAGATTGTAAAATACTTAATTTATTGAAACAATAATAAATACTTATGAGCCCTTAATTTGAATCTGCTCCCTGTGTACTTTCATTACACAAACAAACAGACTGACAGAGTGAGAAGAAAAGAGGGACAAAGTGTTGGGGAGGGGGATTTTTTTTTTGCAGACATTTTCATCTGATGGCGTACTTACGAAGTTTTTATGAGGTGCCACGCCCTGACAGCACGAAGGCAAGCACACACACACAAATGCTTGAAACATTCCATGTTAATAGCAAAAAAATAGAGACAGAACCCATAAGAAAGTAAAGTAGAAAGTATGTGTGTGTCCTGACCTGTGCGTGAATCAAGGCATCGTTGAAAAGGATGAACCAGTTCACAGAAAACCTCCCGGCGTTCTGCAGCGTCAGAGCCTTGTTGCTGCTCTCACAGATGAGCCTACGGTGAGGCTTCCTCAGGGAATCCTGACAACAAGAGACACAACATTCAGGGACATGCAACATCACATGACCATCACGTCCCTGGCCTTGGGACAGAGTACAAGGCACAAGTTATAAAGAAAGGAATGTAGTCAACGCGTAGAAATTCACCGTCATTTTGCCAGGGAAGCTCTTCCAGAAATGAAACGTATATTCGGCCTCTTTTCTTCTCCTCTTCAGCTGCAGAGCCAAGGCTTCAAACTTGGAGCAGCTATCCTGGAGCTTCTTGTAGTCACTCGAGCACTGAGAAAATACAGGAGTGTGTTCATGTGTGGCCAGATTATGCTGCGTTTAATCCTTTTACTGTGGTTTCTTTTGAAGATTGACTTTCAGCACAGGAAGTTATTTTTCAGGTGACCTACCACTTCAAAGCAGGTGCCCAGTTTAAGAAGCAGTCGACTGTATTCACTAAGGTGGTGAGTAGGGAGGTAGAATAGCGCCAACAGGAGGTCGGCCACGGCAGCGTTCTCCTCACTGCATTCAGAAAGCTTCTGCAGAACCTCAGGATTCTTTCCAAAGACGTCTCTGCAGGTGAAACCAATATGTATGAAGTTACAGTGTTTGTTTTATTTGTTAATTTCTTAAATATTTATTTGAGAGAAAGAAATGTTCTGCCTGAATTTGAAACAGGAAGATTTCAATTTCTGAACTCACAGTGAGGGTTTGGTCAAGGCCTGAGCCCCTCCCACCACTTGGAAGTTTCCCAGAGAGCTACAGTATCT
This sequence comes from Paraplagusia blochii, assembly GCA_016785265.1. Taxonomy (NCBI): domain Eukaryota; kingdom Metazoa; phylum Chordata; class Actinopteri; order Pleuronectiformes; family Cynoglossidae; genus Paraplagusia; species Paraplagusia blochii. Next base: position 245,026 of record JAFBJS010002725.1, on the reverse strand, counting down.
GGAGGAGCAGGAAGAATCATCAGATGTTGACGTCTTGTGAAAAGATACCACAGAAATAACAACTTACTCATTGTATGACTCCAGGAAGATGCTGGTGTAGTCAAGGATGAGCAGATTTTTTACATCTCGCCCACGGCGCAGGTTGGCCGTCAGGCTGGTGGCGTGCTGCCCCGACAAGTGACTCAGGAGGCTGAAACGGCTCGTCAGTGCCTGCAGGAGCCCAAAGGTCACTGGACCAAGAGCTGAGCTCAAAGATTCTGGGGAACAACAAATGCACAAACAGAAAAAAAACAAGAAAAAGCAAATGTGAAATTCAAGACATTTTCTATTACACCTACTGTTAAAGTTTCCATTGCAGCACCCTTACCTAAGCCCAGCAGGGGGCGTATTATCTGTGTTTTGATGTTGCTCAGCTTACAGTAGAACTTCCTCTCAGCTGCAGCCAGCTCATGGAGCGTAGCGATGAAGCCCATTACATTCCTGTCGGAGAGCGCCACACACAGGCGTCCACCAGCAAACACATTGCTGACGTAACCCAGCTGGAGAATGAAATTCATAGCAAACATTACAATTAGAATTTAGCCACAAAAAATAAACTCTAATTAATACTTACATTCATGCAGAAAGGAAGAAGAACAGGCTGCGGAGTGTAGCCTCTGCCTCGCTCCTGCTCTTCATTTCCATCCTCTTGTTGACTCATTTCCCGGGCCTCTCCTTCCTCCACCTCTCCATCTTTAACTTGCTGCCCGCTGTAGTAAATGATGGGTTGGATGCAGTCGCCATCTGCCAGCAGGAGTGTGTGCTTCACTCCAGCACTGGCGTCCCACACACGGATACCTTCAGACAACTATTCCACAAAAGGCATAACAGATTCAACGAACATGGAAGTTTACATTGTGCATAAAATAAAATCCTGGACAGTCCTGTACCTTTGCAAGGTGAGGGAACGTGGTGGGTGACTCCATGTGTCCAAGCTGACCACAGCTGTTGTTGCCCCAGGAATACATCTGAATACAAAAAGACAGAGTGAATATCAGTAGTATGTTTGTTTATTGTCTTATTCAGTAGCATTTCCATTTTTTTCTAAATGGATGGGTGTTTTTCACAGGCCAACAACTGAAAAACCTAAAATGTATGTGCCATACCATATATACACCTATATATGAAGCTGTCAACTGACCTGAGACTGAGCGGTCAGAGCCAGTGAATGGTGAGCACCAGCCGTCACACGCACCACCTCCTTACTGTTGAGGCTCTTGACGCACACAGGCTGAGAACTGGAGACACACAGATAATGTCAAACAATCGTTATTAAACCTTGAGTTTACAAGTTACAAACACAGACTATTTATGATGAAGTTCTGTGTCAATGTGAAAATCTATCCTTTTGCAACTACATGATTTTACTGATGCAAGTAAATAATAGGTGATAATATTTTGATCTTAAATCTTGATGAATAGTTTTATCAGAACATCCTACCGGTCCAGGTTATCTCCATGTCCCAGCTGTCCATGTTCTCCTTGGCCCCAGCTCCACACCTCCGTCTGCAGAGTCGGCAGCATGTCCTGGGCCTCAGGAACTGCTCCTCCTAGTGGGGTGAGTTCGCCAACACGCGTCCTAGAGCGACCAATTCTTCTCAGCAGGCGTGGGGAAACTGAGAATTACAAAAGCACACCAAACCAAAAATCTATTTATGTATATAAATATAGTTGTGTCTATATAATTATATGTGTATAGATAATATATAGTTTCTTAAATACATTGACAGGTACAAAAAAGTTAACAGACTCAAAGAAATGTGTTTGCAATAGACAAACCATTAGACAAACATGACAAAAGCAACGATATATTTTGCAGCATCTTTGAATTGGACAAAATACCCACATCAAGCAGAAACAAGCAAACTGTCAAACTGCACGTGCGCAAGTTGTACTTACGCAGCAAAGTATAGGAGGAGGATAAGAGGTGAACTGCGTATCTACCCTGAGACAGGAGTCCTGGCAGTGACAGGCGGCGATGCGCGCCTTCAGCCTCCTCCTCACGTATGTCTCCTGTGCTGGAACTCTTCTTTCCCTGCATGAAGTCCTCCTGGTGGACACGTTCAATAATGCCGTCACCCACTACTGGAATGGAATCTGTGAACCCGACTGGTCTCGACACCCCAGATGGAAGGTAGTTCATCATCTTTTTAAGAGAGAGGGATTCATAGGTGGAAACAACTCTTTCTCCAACTGCAGAGGCACATGAGGCCACCAGGTTGTTAAGAGTGGAGCTGGAGGTGGAGCCAAAGCTTCCAGCTGAAGACTGAAAAAGAAATAGGAATATTGTTTAGCAATAACTGGTTTACATTTACAGGCCTATGTTGAGTTTCTTAATCGTACATGAAAAAAATCTGTTCATTCTGACTAGTTGAGGTTTTGATTTCCATAAAAGAAACAAAGATATAAAATAGTTTCCCTTTTCCATCTCACTTTAACATTGTTTTAATACACTAGCATTTCTGCATCAATAACTCTCGGTTTACATATACAAAGAATATAATGTGTCTAATTGGATAAATTAGGTGATAAGTTTACACTCAATCCAAATAAAGTGTCCTGACAATATATATTTTTAACTAAATCAAATTATAATAAATTAATAATTCGTTTTAATTAATAAAAAAATGTAAATTAATCCCTTTTGGTCCATATATGATAAAATATGTATTGCAAAAAAGTAAATATTTAAAAAATGATAATTTCCATTTGCTGATGAATTACATTTAATTTTTGTGTAAGGTTTTTAGGCATTTACAGAAAACTTATCTCATTCATTTATTTATTTTATGCAAAATCTCAAGCTCAGTAAAAACCTGTGGATTTTACCATTTTGTTCCTCTGTTGCTCTCTAAGACGGTGTAATAAATCTCACCAGCAGAGTGTGGAGTCCTCCAGCAGGGGACTTTGCTTCAGTTTGAGAGTTGTCTGTCAGCTTCTTCAGGTAGTCTTTGACAGCCTGCTCGTCTGGATAAAGTGAATTCTTCACCACTGATACGGCGCCACTGCTGCCATTGGTTTCAGACCTGTGGTTAGAGTCCGTGCAGGGCAGCACTCCGTTAGCGAGGGCGACTTCCTTTTGAGAGGAGTTTGAGTCTGAAGCCTCGTCTTTTCCATCAGGGGCTGAGGTGTCAGAGGTAAATGTGGACGTCTGGGAGGGAAGGATGGGCTCGGATGGAGATGTTTGGAGTCTATGACCTGAGCCATGTGCCTCCAACTTGCCGTCCTCCTCAGTGGCCTCCTTAGCAACGGGGCAACAATGTCCATCTGAGATAATGACATGGTCCTCTTTATCTGTCATAGTGTACAGCAGCTGGTTACACTGTTTGCACTTGTCCACCAGAGGGCGTTTGTTGTCCTGAGGGCCCAGGCATCTCACCAGAGCCAGGCTGTGTGAAGCCCCACAGGCCACCTGAAGTACACAGCGGCCCACTAGGTGTTCAACCTTTTGAGGTTTCCACACAGGATATGTTGTTGCACCGAGGCCCAGCTGACACCCACTGCCCCAGGACCACACCTCCTGGTGGACAGACAGGGCCAGGGTGTGCTGCTCTCCACAGGCGAGCTCTAAGACAGGAACAGTCTGGGACGGACCAGTGTCTGAGTCCAAGAGGGCCACTGGAGTAGGATTGGAGACAGTACCGAGACCCAACAAACCACATTGTCCTGCACCATTGTCCCCCCACATGTGGACGCCGCCATCTTCAGTCACCGCACCACAATGGAAACTTCCTGCTACGACAGAAACTACTCGCTGGCCACAGAGGGCAGTCTCGAGGCTGGGGCATGCTGGGACTTGACTCTGTTTCCACGGCAGTTCTCCAAAACTGTACACCTGTCCACCTGAAACAGGGGACATATTGATGGATAAATAGTTAATGGAATTATCAAGTTTAGCAATGTTAAAAAGCAATATTGAATATTACAAATTAGCTTTCCCATCTTTGTAGCATTGTGAAAAAGAATTGTTGTGTTGATCTTTTCGTTTCCTCTTCTTTTTCTTTCGGCCCTTTTTGTTCAGGTGTTGCCACCACGAGTCCACAATTTCCATCTCACCCAACCTCCTTGCATCCTTCAATCTCCTCTTTGGCCTTCCTCTCTATCTCCTACCTGGTAGCTCCATCTCTAGGATCATTCTTCTACCAATGTATCCACTGTCCCTCCTCTGAACATGTCCAAATCATCTCAATCTGTCTTCTCTTTTTCTCCAAACCTTCCTGTCTGTGTTGTCCCTCTAATCACCTCATTCCTGATCCTGTCCATCCTTGTCTCTCCTAAAGAGAATCTCAGCAGCATCTTTAATGTCCCCTGTCTTCTACCTATTCCTAGTGTCTCTTATCCATCCATCATGGCTGGTCTCACAACTGTCCCGTAAACCTTGTCCTTCACCTTAGCTGACTCTCTTCTATCACAGATCACTCCTGACTCTTTTCTCCAGTTGTCCCATCCTGCCTTTACTCTATTCTTCTCCTCTCCTCCACCGTCTCCACCTCTGCTCCTTGTAACCTCACCATTCCACTGTTCTCCATTCACACACATATACTACTGTCTTGCTACAACTGACCTTCATAAATTTGGATGCAATGCATTTCAATGTATTGATGCACTTCAAATTCAAAGAACAAAGTTGTGACCTTTGACCTGTACTTTCATGCTCCAGTTCATAAATGACTGACCTCCTACAATACTTCACACATACATGACCTTTTCATAGTCTTTCTCAGCACGTGAGAATGTGAGGCATTATTTTCTAATTTTGGTAATGTGTGACAAACAGAATTATCCTGATGACCAAAAACTATTTGTTCTGTTGTTCTGACTGTGGAGAGAAAACTTAACTCCCCGACAAACAGCTTATATGGAAATGAGGATAGAGACTGAGCAAATACCTACCTTCCACAAGTAAGACACCATGGTGTGTACCAAGAGCGACTTGAAGGACTGGTCGCGGTAGGAGAAGCCTGTCAGGAGAGACACTGCAGGAGTAACCCTTCCAGGTGTGCACCAAGCCACGTTCACCTCCATTATGGTCCCCAGAACTGAGAAAAAAAGAATTAAAAAACATCACTAGTCTCATAAAGTTAGTGCGACTCAGACAACAAAGACAAAAAAGGATTTGAAAGGAAAATAAGGAATAGATGAAAGACACTACAATTCAGAGTTGTTCCTTTAATAAACTATGGCTCATACACATATAAAACTCAAGAATTTGAAAGTGGCTTCTGAAAGTCAGAACAGTTCCTTTAAGATACATTGCTGTGTTGTTATTGTCATAGTTTTTAATCCCTTGTTTTTGTCTCCCACAGCTTAGTGCTGTTATCTTGACAGGTGACACACAACGTAACTGGAGGTTGAAAAAACCGCTAATGTTACTGACCACCACTTTACATTTATGAGATTAATGGAACACGGCCTAATGCTCTGAAGATGCTGGACTGAAACTCAAATTCCTGTCTGAGTGGAAGAAAGGAAAAAGAAGTTCTGAGTAGAGTGAATATGACAGCCTTAAATAGTCAGCAACAAAAATTGTCCGTTGCCTTCATTTTTTAATCTAAGCTAATATTACATTACTAAAGAACTGTCTGCAGCAGAATCACTAATCTTAATGCTGTTTCATCAATTCCTCCAATGAAGACGGCACCTCAGTGGCAGCTGGTGGATTAGAACCAGAAACCTTGTGGACCCAAGTCCCCTTCCGTAACCACTTGGCAACCACTGCCAGACTGAATGTTATATTGATAAATTAAAGTTGTTATTATAATGCATTAATAATAAGCTATAGTTTGAACAGTGGACTTGGACGAAAGAGGACTGGGGTCCAAATATAGAATTGTTCTGCTCATTCTATGGAGCAGTGTGATTTGGGTGGCAGCCGTGGAGATTGCTGCCCCTGTGACCCACTAACAGATAAGAGGATGAAGCTGACTATATGAATGAATAGCTATAGTTAATATTGGTATTGATATTAAAGATATATTTATATTAAGTATGTACAGTAATAATATAAACTGAACATTATATTTGGGGCACCAACCGGCCAGATTCTTTTGGGATACTCAGGATTTGTATGTATTTTTTAGTGCAGTCGTGGACCAAAATGTTCAAAGAAAAAAATAAATAAAGCTTAATGAGAAAATTAACAACATACCCTCTACTAAAACATGGTCTGAGGACTGTACTGTAATAATGTCACGATGCTAATGTGCCGCTCGAACAAAACAATAACGTGGTGATAAATAAAATGAGTTGCAAACAAACTAGATTCCCTCTGGTGACACTGGAAAAGCTATTAAAATGTACGCAAATAATTAAATCTTAAACTCAAAATAAAGCCAGAGATCGGGCTTGAGGCTATTTTGTCACATGCTGATCACATACAGTCAGGAGGAATTAGAAATGGACTTAGTAATGAATTAATTCCTTTCTCTTCATTCTTAGGATGATGTTATATTTAGAAGGACTCACCTCTTCCTCTGGGTTTCCATCAGTGCTGGTGGTTTATTCCTCCATCGATGTGCCGCTGTCACCCCCGTCTACTGACATTAATCAAACAGAAACCCAACAACAAGAGTCGGTGAACGTCCATCACTTGTTCGCGCAAATAACGCCTGTGTGCTCAAACCCAAAGTGGAACCGAAAAAGGCAAAGTGAAAGTATTTCTTAGTTTTCCTTCTTGGTTTTCCCGCACATATTAAAGTCGTTGACGATTAAAGCCCTTAGACCTCGACTGTCATTTGAATAAACCCAATATTTGGAGAGATGAAGCCTTCGTCAGCCATGTTAGAAATCCAGCAGGAAAAACACTTCTACACCTCGAAATGCTTCTGTCAGCGATGTATTTTAGATTGTAAATTTAAATAAAAACCCAGTTTGCCATACCGTATGGTTGTCGTCACACCCGCGACCAAAGTTACTCCTCCGTTAGTTTTTAAATTCGTGTTTTTGACCTCATCCTCTGCTGTTGTCACACTCACACAGAAGCTGCCAGCTAGGAACTACCAAGATCGTCTATAAGACAGATGGACCACTCGGCAGCAAACGACAAGTATACAACTAGTGTAAAATAAAGTACTTTTTCAAACTATTACCAACCCAGATCAAAAATATTGTTGACACAATGTATAAAAAAATTACCCTTAATGAACTTTGATCAACTTTTATCATCCAAGGAGAAGGAGAGTCACCTCAGGGCTTATTTACGACGATTGCTATGTTGTATCACCAACTTCCACCTAAACCTTGTTTAAATAATTTAATAGTGTCGTATGGTCACCTCTGCGTTTTAAAGGAATTCTTAGGGTCCTCACTTTACATTATTATTTTATGTAGTGAGAATGTATACATACTAAAAGCTCGGGAAACAACTACAGCAAAACCGGCACATAGTATTACATCTTATTTTTGTCCTTTCGGCACTTTGTTGTGGCTGATCCACGGTATCCGTTAAGGCTCAAAAATGCTACTAACGACAAAGTTGTTGAGGCAAAGAATAATGTCATGACATCAACATCATCACCTCGTCAAATGTCTTCCATTTTTTTAATAATATGATAAATATAAAAAAGATTTTTTAAAAGTGAATATCATGGCTATCAAGAGAACATAAAATCATAAATGGAATAATGTACATAACATGTACATATAAAGTTAATAGAAAAAGTTATTTAAAGTTATTTACTTATGTAACATTAACAAAATTTAACTGATATTCCTCTTGGGATTAGGGTTAGGGTAAGACATCTAAAACAAACCCCACTCTTGATCCACCATTTGTAATTCTAAACCAAAAGATTTTTTTTAAAACCAAGTGATTGCATATTGCTGATATTGTAAGTGCTTTTAATTTTTTTAATTTAAAATATACAGTATAAATAAATATACTGTATATGATCATCATCTTCTTAATCATCATAAGAAGAGGCTTAAAGAGGAGTTACTTAATGCAGCTTTAATATTGAAACAGCATAGATATAAAACATAGTTTAATGCACAGTACATTGTATGGTTGGAAGTACATACACCTTATAACCTAATTTAGATCATTATACTAAAAAATGTTAAGGACTAACTTAGCTATTTCTATTAAATAATGTTGGTGTGGATCCACCTGATTGATTCCATCAGTGTCATCAGGGCAAAGGCAGTGATGGTTTTAATAAAAACAGCATGATCCTACAGTGTATTTATAAAATAACTTGATATGACTGTTACATGAATTCATAACAGTACTGACATCAGAGTTTATCACAGTATAAAGATGAATTGAATGAACTTGGAATCAGTAAAACGTCCACAGAAGACGACGTTAACCCATGTGTGGATTTTTCACTGTTCTCTAGCTTGATTGTGGTTTTGTCAACTGGCAGCCGTCTCCCAACGTACAAATCTCTCAGCGACAATCAGGTTTCTACTTTGCCGTAGGTTCCATCTGGTGGCCGGTAGTGTTTGGGGAAGGCCTTGAGTTGCAGACAGTTGAAGGCATACTTGCGGCTGCCGACGTTCTTCACTGTGTTTTCCCTTCTGCAGCCTTCACTGTGGAGGGAGAGGAAAGAAGAGCAGAAGAAAGAAAAGAATATTCAAAGAGACAGAGGGAGAAGGAGTTGTTCACAGAAGGGAATGAAAGAAGAAAAAAATATGTAGAGAGAAGTCGGGTATGAATAACAATTGCCTGAAATATTACTCAACAAAATAAAATATTTAAAACATCAACACCAAACCTGGGGAGTTTGATAAACTTAAAAATCATTTACTGTCTCTACTGGAAGCAGACATTTATTTACGGGTGACTTGTTATTAAACATAAAGTACAAAGTGTTGTACAAAATTGTTGAACACCTAACGTAAAGTAAAGCTAGAATTGCCATTCAGGCAGCACACCTCCACCTTCCTCATTAACATAGAGTTCCCCCTAAAACAGACGTTCCACATCACTCTCTAAACAGGGTTTTCTCCACATTTGACTAAGAATAAATCAACCAGTTGCATTTAGGAGCAGTTTATCCTGGTGTTGTTAAAATGTCAAACACCTTTAATCTCACAAAAAAATGCAAATATTTCATTTGATTGTAATAACAGCTTGTAATTACAGTTTACATGTTGCACATCTATACATTTACCCTCATTCATGCAAACTGTGAGCGAGACTGGTTATGGAAGTTAGTGGTTTTATAATAAACACATATAGATACGTATGACATTAATTAGACAGAGAGAGAAGACAACAGCAGGTATGTTCTGGTATAAGCCTTCTTTTGTTGATGTTTATTATATATTAATACTCTGGAATAGTATAAGGCTATATACAGTATATATGGGTATGTACATTTGATAAATATTAGCATTTAAGCAATATAAGTATTTAAATGAATGTTTTATAATTAAATGCAGTACATTTGATAAACCTTTCATATTCATAATATGGTTAGAGAAAAACCTGCTGCAATAATATCATGGCTGCAAATAATCATGTTGGCAGCACAACATTTCAATAAAACACTGATATTCAGAGCAATGATTATTGATTATTTCAGAGATCATTCACCAGGTGAATTAAAACAATTCTGTGAGAATGCATTTGTTTAATTTCAATAAAAACTAAATAAAACACATTAAATAGCTCTACAGATAAAGCCTAAGGTGCTGAAAAATGAGCAGATGTGGGCAAAACCTTTGACTCTCAGTTCACATTGAGGCTTAAAATTCGGGTTGGACCAGTTGAGAATCACTGGTGTAGTAGACTCTCATTAAAGTTTATTTTGCTTTGATTTCTCTGTGTGTCGAAAAATTGGGACAGTTTGGAAATCTTTGAGAAGTGCAGACCTTTGGAACGCCAGTAAGTTATACAGAATATCAAATGTATTCTTTGATGAAGCTGCAATTTTGCTTGCATCCTTTCGGTTGCCCCTTTTTGGCCGAGTGTCTTTATAAGAGGACATATCCCAAAATTTACATAGTAGATTAACGTATTTTTGACGCTGTTACAGCTGTTTAGTGATCACTATTCTAAGTTATGCCCATTGGTGCATTGTGGTTAGTTGAAGTGAAAAAAAAACTAGGGGGACACCTTATCTGCTACAAAGCTCAAAATACCTGAAGATAAAACACCAAGACTGTCAGTCTCATTATTTAACCAAAGCAGCTTCACTTAAAAAATAAACATCTATCTTTGTCTGAGAATTCCTGCGGTCATTGAACTCAACCTGAACATCACCTGCAGTTGGATGACTACAGTGTGTGATCAAACACATAGTTCCCTGAATGCCCTTTCATAAACATTCATCTCTCTATTAGCTACTTATAATCTGTGGCTAATGAGCACAAACATCCTACTGATTTATTGCAACTGTCTGAGGCTCAACTGAAAGGAGAAGGAAGTAAATCATGATTTTAAAAGAATAAACACATCACTTATTTTGAAAGTGATGGAAAACTGAAAACGCTCTCGTCATTTGCATTAAAACCGAGACCTGAAAACTAAAAGCTGAGAAAGGCTTGCAGAGACAAACATGTCTGGAAGCCAACGCATTCTCTCAAAATTTTGGCATCAATTTCGAGCTTCTCTTTCCTTCAGTTGGCCTCCGCAGCGTGAGTGCAAATTGATTGCAAATGCATAAGTAAGAGGTTGATGGATTGCACAGATTTCAACATTTCTCAAAAATGCAAAAAAATAAAGCTGTTTGTGCAAAGCTTGAATTAGCAAAGATAAATATTATCAACACTTTTCCCTTTAAGCAAAAAACATATATGATCTTCCTTTATCTGTTGAAAAGCTTATCATTCTTTACATATTTACATAATTGTAACTCAGAAGTAATATTTATATTCAACTTTTTTCGTTATTTCTGTTTTTCTAGAATAAGGCAGAGCAACACCTTCAACACACAGAGCTGTCAAAGTAGAACACCTATGTGCCACCAGGGGGTGCTACTGTATATAGTAGGGAATAATTAATTACAGCCAGACACAACGTTCTGTATCATCCTCGTCATTCAAGTTCATCATTACTGTATACTGTGCACCAGTGCAATGATTGGGCTCCTCATAAACTACTGCACACACATCACTGAGGCCTGTACACAATGGTTTGGCCACAGTGTTGTTGAGTCATCTGTCCCTGGTCATTAACGTATACATTAGAAATGACAGTGACTGTGTTCAACATGAGTCAGCTGAATCGTTCGGCTGCTTTGTTGCCAGACTTGTGTCCATGTGAGGAGCATCTACTCGATGGTAACTCCTTAGAGAACATCCTTTATTAATGTCGTGTCATATTTTAAGAGTCAATGACATGAACTGTATGAGGCTTGGAGAACATACAGGGCATCTTATTGACTGGTCAGTCTGCAGTCCAGATTTATCTCCTACTGCAAACTACTACACCAAAATGATTGGAAGAATCATCGTTGACTTATATTCATTTCAAGTCTGCACAAAATTTAATTTTTTAAAGTGCAGTGACCACAGATTGCAGTGGTACATTTTCAGTTAACAGTTTTCTATCCAGCCAACTTAGTATGAATGCAGTCTTAATGTCAAATCTGTGCAAAACAAAAAAAAGATGCACATCTGCTTCTTCACTGAATACGTTTACAGACAGAGTGATGACCAAACACCAAGCTATGTGGAACATCTCCACTCCACAATGACGGTTTCAGTCCATCCTGGACGATCAGTTGCAGCGAATTTTAGCCAGGAAATATGCAATGCTCAGAAAAATCCACACAACCAGCAGGTTGGGGCTGAGGGCCAACAACGGCAGCGAGTACAGGAGGCTGGGGTCCAGTCGGAAGTCACGCAGAGGAAGCACGCCGCTCAGATTCTTCTGGATCACGCCCTCCCTCGTCCCAATGCTGCCCGATCGCAGCAGAGGAGGCAAGAAGGTGTGGAAGGAAAGATTTTGAGAGGGGAAGAGAGGCAGGGAGAAAAGGAAAAGAAAACAGAAGCAAAGGAGAGGTAACAGAACAGCAATGGAATAAAGAGCAGATGAGGCGATAAATGATGAGAGCGAAGTGAAAATGAATGAAGGACGAAGAAAAGTCAAGAAAGAACGAAAGAAGGTGAAAGTGGAGGAAGGAGGGTGGACAAGAAGGAGCCACGTGTGTTTTCACCAAGCCAAGGAGCAAAGACCAAATAACGAAAATAATGACAAAATCACAAAGGAAGCACAAATAGAAATACACAATATGGTTGGCAGGCAGTGATATCCATTATGTTAAAAATAAATAAAAATAATAATAACAAAACAAAAAGACAGAATATTGTTTTGTTAAAACAACCAACAAACAAAAATGACGGGAGTTTGTAAGGAATGCAAATCACCACAGTGAAGGAAGGAGAAAAAAGAGAAAGATAAAAAGAGAAAATTAAGAAAAGTATTTCTACCAGAGAACAGAAAGATTAGAAACTCTACAGTGGTTCTATTTGTTAACAGTAACATTTCTCAGATAAGGGAATCAAGTGAAGAAAGAACACATGGAAAACGGGGGCACATTAAAGGTACACTGTGCAAAAAATGATTTTTTTTTTCACTTGAATAAATCAGTTAATCAATCAATTAAGGAATATTTTTATGTTACACCAGACCTAAAAAGTATCTATAATTAATGTGATAATTATTAATATAACTGTTTTTAATTCATATTTAGTATTTAATTAATTAACACTAAATCATATTTTATGTTCTTACTTGTGCTTACTGCTTCACATTAAAAGTAATATCTATATCTATATATATATATATATATACATATATATATATATATACACACTGTATATTTAGTCTTTTCCTTTCTCTTCTAACACATTTCGGTTTGTGTTTTTTACTTTGAACACATACTGTAGATGGTGCACAGATCTTCCCTATAGTGTACCTTTAAGTATGCAATAAACACATTCCAAATCAAATAAATAAAAAATGGATTTAAGGCAAATTTCAATTCCATGCATTCCATGTTTTCAGCAAAATGTTAAGTTAAAAGGAAAGGCAGGATGAAGGAACTCTCAGAGCTTATTGTTCCGATTTAAATGAATTGAAAACCATTTCAACACAAGATCTGAAGATGATTGAAGGCTTGTTTTCATGCTCGACGGCTGATGGGGCCAAGGTGAAAAATAAGGAAGAGTGATGAGAGGAGCAGGTAAAAGAGGGAGAGGAGGAGAAGGAGGAGGAGGAGGAGAAGGTGAAGACACTTTGTTTCATGCCAGATTCTGCTCTGGTGCAGCTTTTATTCAGCACAAGTAACAAAGACAAGTGGTGAAAACATCCGTCTGATCTAAACAGTAATCTCAGTGTTTTCAACACACAGAGCAAACATGGAAACTTCACTGAGGACACAACTGTTTTTGTGACACACAGAAATACAAACAAACACTCTTTCATTGCGTCATGGGATTTTGCAGGGTGCAGATTTGTCAGCAGGTGGAGTAAAAAGAAAATCAGGAATGTAGGCTTTTATTGTGGTTGTGCAAAAATAAGGAGCAAAGTGATGCAAAATCCTTTCAATAAATGTCACCTGTTTTTAGTCTCCGTGTTTTGGATGTAATTTGGTTTTGGTGTTGAATTGTATTTTACTGCCCTGAAGCAGGAAGTCAAAAACACGATCTGAACATCAGTCTGTTTCTTTTATATCTAACCCATACACAAAGTGTAAACCTAGTAAAACGTTTTTAGCTCAGAAAATATACTGAATAAACTGTATCTTTTAGGTGAACATAAACTAATAAGCCACGTTAAGGAACGTGCTAACATTGTGGCATTTTATTGACATTGCAGAGCTTCTTTTTACTCCCAGAAATGTTTCTCATTTCATTATTTGACCTTCATGCTGTGGAATATTTAACTTGAAAAGTGGTGCCTTCTCATTGTTCACTTAAACTCCAAAACAAAATATATCATAAGTATGAATTGTTTATTGTAATCACCTTGTTTGGTTTCGCCTGAATTTTAAAATAACAGAAATGGGGAAAAAGAAAAAATCAAAGAAATGATTTAACAAAAAAAAAACTACAGATGATGATGAAAGCTGTTGGTGGGATAAGGGTGCAACGCTGTGCTAACTTTGGATTAACAGAACCAAAACAAACAAAGACCTGGAAGCACTGACATGCTCTAACACAACACACACCCACAAAACTGGATTCTTTCACTTCAATTTCAAGTTGGTAAAACTTTTGTGAGAAGAACTAATTGATTCTTGCAAAGCATTTGATTTTCAACTTTGTCCAATTATAATTGTATAGACATTTTATAATTTTAGAAGTTCTCCTACCTGCGCATACAGTCCAGAGCCTGGGTGAAGACCTGTGGAGCCATGCCATGTTCATGCTGCAGGATCAGACACTGCTCCAGGGTCACCGACATGGCCGTGCGATCTTTGGCACTTTTGCAGCTGGTGAAACGAACGCCGTTCAGACGGCGACAAATCTGAAAAAAAAAGGTCCATTTGTCCTGACATTAGCATGAAAAAAGGGAATTATAAACTATATTTAAAACTGAATGAATAGAACTTACTTCTGCAGCTTGCCAAAGAATATCCACATTCTTATTTTTCCTGGCCTGGACATTCTGTCCCAAAAATCTGAGTAACTCAGGTAGACATGTCTGGGACCGGGACCTAGGGAGACCTAAGAGGGAATTAATGCCTGACTAAAATAGTAGAAACACTTTGTAATTCAACTACTCTCACTCTTATGTACTTACAGTCCACAGGGAGGACTTCTTTAAACTGCTCATAGTATGAATTCAATCGTGACAGACTCTCCACGTTGATGTTCTCCTGCAGGGAAGTGTCTCCAAACCTGGGCAGAGAAGAGTCCTTAAAGATTGCTTTGGACAGAAAAAATGTGTCAGAACAATGTTTTCTGGCTCCCTCACTTCTCAGCTAGAGTCTGCTGTTCATTGATGCCCACGTTGAAGTGCACAGGCTGAACTCTCAGCAGCATTCCGCTCTGGATCTCTCGAGGCAATGCGTCAAACATGGTCCCCGGGAGTGGGATGCGAACGTTGAAACCGTCTCGGTTACCAGTGATGATTGGCAGGAGGTCGGGTGCGGAGGTGCTCGTGGCCTGGGTCACCTGGTGGCCAGGTTTGTTTATATAAAACATACACATACACACACACACAGAGCCACAGTCAGTCAAAATACACAATCTGTCACACAATGAAGGTGACAGATTCTGAACAAAAAAATGTTGATCTTCTAAAGGTTTTGGCAAAAATACCAAAGTCAAAATCATCCCAAGAGTCTGATGGTTTTTTCTGTGACATCAATGTCTTTGCATCATTATGTAGTTTCTGTCTGAATACAAATGTTTCTCTCCTAGTGTTTGTCATTCATTTTACCTTAAAGGTGACATTACGCAGATCCATGACTCCAACACTCATGTCCTCCAACATAGACAGCTCCTCCCCTTGAAACAGGACAACATTTATAGTGTTAATAAGACGATCACTAGCCTTTTATTTAGCTGAAATATATATATATTTTTTCATTATTATGCAAAACACCCTAATAATTGAAAAATTAGGAAGTAATGACTAAAAAGACACTCAAGAAAATAAGCATAACAAACTAGTCTCAGGGGTGTGTGTGTGTGTGTGTGTGTGTGTGTACCGTAGGTGCTAAGCAGTGACTCAAACTGTGCCAAGAGACCAATGGTGTAGAGCTGCCGGAGGAATCCATTGTCACGGAGACAGTTTCTCAGCTTGATAATGAAGCTGCAGATGAGAGCCGTGAGCTACGAGAGACAGAGATAAATAGATGCACAAACAAACAAGCAAATAATGAATTATTATGATAATGAGCTTCCACGTCATGGTCTAATTCTCCTTAATTAAACAAAATGATTTGATTCTCAATAGATCAGAAATATATTTAAAAATTCCTTGGAAAATCCACAGTAACACATACTTTGCTGATACTATAAATACATACAGGTGGGCCACCACTAGGTCACCTTTTAGTGTGATTTTGCAGATAGAATAACACTGGACTGGGTTTGATTTGTGGGATGTAAACTATTTAACAATGTTTTTCAGAAGTCTTGGTTTTGTTTACTAGTCATGAAAAAGATACAATTCTTTTGATTCATGCACACAAATTGATCTTATTTGAAAGGCAAAGAACCAACTTAAGCTTAAATTGACATGTGGGGCAATTTAAAGGTAACTTAGGGATAAATTGGAAAACTAAATTCTTTAAACCCACATTGGTAAATATGACATTTTTGCACTTTTACTTTACTTTTAGTTTTGCAAAGACTGCACTGCAGAAGGAGGTCAAAGGTTATCATACACTATATGCCATACGAAGGTGTTAGAACTGACCGTTTGACAGAAGACCACGTCACGACGGTACTGCAGCGACACGTCCATGGCGATGGTGGGAGCACAGTCCTGCATGAGCAGGAAGACCATGGACTTCTTGGCCTTGTCGCTCATCATGGTGACACAGTCTGTGAGTGTGGTGAGAAGAGGGTACAACGCCTCGCTCCATTCGCCTGCCAAAGCACAAACACAATAAATCTGGATTTAAAGAAAATGTACACAGTTAGTGTAGACGGGTGCTTTTCTGACAGGCCACGACAGACAAAGACAATGAGACAACACAGTTGAACGCTGCTGCAACAGAAGCAAAACTTATTTGAAAATCTATCCCCCAGGAAATGAGAGCAGCAGCAATTTCATTTTTGCAAGATGATTTTTTCCTTTGTAGACATCGAGTATTTATCTTCTCTGTTTGCCAGTTGTGGTGCTTTAGTCAGAGTTGATTTTCAAATACTTCTAATATATTTATATATAATAAAACATATTAATACATTTGAAAACAAAGGGTCATATATTAGGATATATAAACTCAAGGACTAATGAGAAAACAGTGAGATGGTGAGAAAACTTTTAAAAATCAACCAGCAGAAAATAAGCACTTGACAGCTATTATTTTCTTAAAGATTTTTTTCACTCTGCTTCATAAAAATTAGCCTTGGATAATGTGAATAACACTTTTCTAGAAATAAGGCCACTTCTATCTTGAAATCAGTTCTTACAAGTTAGAGAAATGGCTCCGCCCTACACCCAAAGTTTGAAGCACGATGGAAGAAAGAAAGGAGAAATGATGGGGAGAGGCAACTCTTACCTGGATACGCCTCCTCTATACTGGGGCTCCCGTCTGGAACAGGGGTTGGAAGGTGTCACACACACATATAATTAGCAGACAGAAGACACAGGGAAGCAGAAAGAGACAAACAACACTCAAAATCACTGCAGATCAGGATGGAACACCTTCTCAGTAACTTGGCCTTGACAACAGAACCTCATTTTGGTTTCTGTGCTGATACACAACAGACATAAAAGCGGTAAAACTAAGTCCAACCTTAAACGTGTAGGACCTGTGTTTAATAGAGAAGATATCTCACCCTGGTCCAGTGAAACATGTACATTAAAATGAAAACATTTTGGATAAAACAGATCTTATACATTTTCATGTGACCTGACAGAACAGAATCCAAGCTGCTGCAGCCTTGGAGCAGAGGGACAAGCACATGGAAAGGCACAAACAAAAAGCTGGCATTTTTACCACTACCTGGTTAACCTTAATTGTCTTACAATGAATTTTATCATCGATAATTGGTTTAATTAAAAATGTATAAAAATGAAACAAAAAAAATGGACAGAGAAGTAACAAAAAAGTAAAAACATACAGGTTCCTTGTTCAGTGGTGCAAGGCTGGGCAGAAGGAGGAGGAGGATGGGCAGGTGATGAAGATGAGGATGGCAGGATTGATGATGACGTTGATAATGATGATAAAGTTGATGTTTGGGAGGGAAAATCTTCTGATAAACTTTCTGGGTTGATCCAGAAAGCCCGTCTTTTTTCCTCACCTTTTTATTGTCATGGAGACCAGTGTTACTCAATAAACATCATCGAATATAATTATAAAAATAATCTGACTTTAGCTTTAATAGCATTCCACTATTATTGTGTTCACCTTTTTTACTAACGCCGCCCTGCTGGTCACTGTGGATACTCTCCTGACTGGTAACGCTGGGCCTCCTGCCTTTCTGAAGCAGCTTGTCCACACGCTGGATGATGCACTCCAGAGATTTTTCTACATTTACCCAAACCTTTTCCTGAAGGAAAAAAAAATACAGAGGTAAAAAACAAACAAATAAAAAGACACTGATGACAATAATGAACACTGCATTTCTACTGAATCCCCCATGTTACCCATTCTTCCTCGTGCCAGTCAATATGCAGTGAGGATCGACTGTTGCTGCCACTCCACTTGGCCAGCAGTGTGTCTTGATCGTTGCGCAGAACTACTTGCTCTGAGTCAGCAGAAGGAGATGCTTTGGAGGCAATATATTCGGGACGAGCTGCATTCAGAGCCTGGATAGCTGAAGCGAGCAGCTTACAGTCACACACACTGACAAGCTGTCGAGTCTAAAGGGAGAAGAATAGATTTTTTGTAATGTTTGACAAAGACCCAGTGCGTGGGTCACATGAAATGTCTTTCCAAAACTCTAGGAACCTGTAGGAAGTGAATCAGGAAGTGGTCACAAATACTGCTACGACATGAGCTGCAGGTTGAGGTGGATGAGATTCTGCAGCGATGAACTCATCTATAGTTTTATGCCAGGTCTTCAGTATCTAATATTTTTTTCTAACCACTTACAAAAATAACATTTCCCTAAAGTGGAAGATTTATTTACCAAACTGAAGGCCAGTGTGATGTTTTTCCATCCTTCACCTACTATTTATGTCAGTAATTCAATTATTAATTACTTAAAAACTAAAGATGAACAGTTTCCCTAACATTTTAATCGTGGCTCTCAACACTGAATACAAAAAAAAAACAAATGAATCATCTTGGAAAAGATATACAAAGATATATACTGTATATATATATATATATATAAGATACAGAGTTCACCCAAAGTATCAGCACTGAAAAAACACACTTTTCTCAAAAACCAGGTTAGTGTTTTTTTTATATTTCTCACCTTGTCAGCCAAAATGGTCAGTGTCCTCTCCATACCACTGGCCGATCGGTCCTTAGCCGCCCGCGAGAGCCTCTCAGCGTAGTAGCTAACCTGAGTTTTCAGCGTGTTGATGTGTGCGATGATCTCTTTGGCTTGGACAATGTCCTCTGGTATGTAGACGATTGATTGGGAACTGGACATTGCGCTGCTGATGGAGGCAAGAGAAGCAAACATACAGTATCTATATGTCTGTATTTCACTGTACGTGGATGAGACACCTTTATTACTTTCACATGACTTACCACTGACTTATGTCAGTTATTATTCTTATGCATGATAACTGACAAGAACTAATATCAGTCAGTGATTCACAAACAGGATCACAGCATTTCCGTGCACATGCCTTCACCGAATCAAATCTCTAACAACTTCTACTGGAATAAAGGACATTGGGATACGAAGTTTAACAAGTGTTAAGTTTACAAATTCAGCCAAATGAATAAATGTGAATTTATAAAGTGAGTGACATTAGATTCCTACTCCTTGAATAAGAGGAGCAGTTATGTTTGTCTTTAAATGCAAAGGGTGTTAATAGAAACCAGCAATGAGTTGACGTATGAGGTTGAATACTTCTATGATGCATCTCTCAGTTTTGCCAAATTAAATATCTGATGACAAAAAGCAACAAAAGGATGCAGTGTACAAATAAATGAAAATGTGCGTTGCTTTGAAGAAACTCACCGCTCCTCCTCACTTATGCTGATCAAAAAATAAACATGAAAAAAACAACAAAAACAACAGTAGCAAAATTAAGAAAAAAGTTGAACCCAAACGGTTGAAAATATGCAACAGCAAAACAACAAATCAACCTTAACTAGCAATTTCAGTTCAAGTTCACATTTGCCAACATCTGGTCCCAGTTATAAGACGTAAGGTTTCAAAATGACTTGATTAGGAACTTACTGTTTTTTTGCCTCCTCAAACTTGTGGATGAGTTTCCTCAGGCCATTGTTTTTAAATCCTTGGCAGTGAGCGGCTGGAGCTCCAATCGTTACCACGTCATACGTCTGGTCTGAGGAAAAGAAGAAGATTTCAGGAATGTGGTATGGTCATGTGAAGAGAAATGCTACAGGTATATTATTTTTAATTTTTCTAGTTTTCTCTGTGTCTCACCAAAGCCTAGTTCATCCTGCACTCTCATCCTCTGGACATGCAGGTTGGTTGGCATAAACTCCAGCTTCCTTTCAGCCTTCAGGCTACTGGCTTTGAATAATGGCCCTAACACGGACAAAGGAAGGAAAGAAAAATAACTCCAGATCACTAAGATACATGGACACTTGGTTAAAAAACCAAGTTTGTCGAACACACACCTCTATAATCTTTCAGGTCAGACAATGTTTCCTGGTAAGACAGTATTGCGCTCTGGTACTGGGAGACAATTTGACGCCGTAGATTCTCCCAACAGGGTGATAGCTCTCCCAGCTCCTCTAGATCACACACTCTGAGGGCAAAGAGAAGCAACAGTGAAATATGTTTATGAAAAAAAAAGACAACACAACAAGGACGACTACAAACATTCTGTTTACACATGTGCAAGATGTGTCAACATTATTGGGGATCTTGTGTATGTTCCTGCACCTGGCTGTATCCTCCTCCAGTAGAAGTTTGACAAACTGTCTGGGAATGTTGACGGAAAGGACGCTCTCAGCCATCTGCTCCAAGACACGTAGGTGGTTCCCATCAGTGGTGGGGAAGCGGTACATCCGAGACATGGTGCCTCCAAATACTGAGGACAAAGGAAACTTAATTATATTGTTACAATCGTTGTTTGTACCACTGGTGCAGTGAGTGCCTTTTTGGAACTAAAGACACCTGTTTAATGTTGTATCCTCGCCTATATTTAGGGAACATTACTATTATTTGTAACCGATCCCTGAGCGTAAAAAGAGATGTCCCGCACATGGACAACAATCAATAGGGTTTGACATGATAATAAGATCAAGAGTCTAAGGTGTCAGTAAAACTGGAGCCATGTAGCAAAGACGAATGAGCAAACACAAGACATGTTTAGAATCAAAAGCAGCTTTTGGGAAATATTATAAATAATAAATATCTGGACAAACTTCCAATACGTCGACAACAACATTTTCATACCTGAACGCAGCAGAGAGTCCTTGCTTAGCGAAGCGTACTTGATTCTGACTCCCATTGACTCGGTGAGGCTCTGGTCAACAGACAGCACCGTCTGTCAGACATTAAAAAAAAGCCTGTCATAAAAATCATTGCCTGCAAAACATTAAATCTGCCTCAAATGAGCAGTAATCTGACACACACAAAAGTCCAGTTGGATTTATATGGATGTATGAACAAGTCCAATTTAGCACCGACTACTCACCCGGCCATTGAGGCCGTCTGGTAGGGGGCCGAGTGACATCCTCGCATCAGCTTTGTCATCCACCTGCCAGGCTGCTATGGTTATGATTCCCACTATCTTATTTTCTGCAGACCTGTAAAACAATTATGTTAAATGTTAAAACTTTAAACCAATAATGTAACCATTTATGTCTAAAAACCATTCAAAAATATATAAACAAACTACAACTAAAAATGTATATTTTATGTTGTTGCATAAAACACATTAAGTTTGTTTTTTTTTGGTGTTACCGGAGTTCCAGCTGTAATCTGTGGGTCTTCTCTTGCAACAACTCCTTCACAGGAAAAAGTGCTGACCCCAAGATGTACATCTGACCACAAGGAGACAAATACAGCTGTATTGTGTGGAGTCCCAGGTGTCCCCACAATAAGGCACTGTGCCCTTGTATCTATTGTGAATTTTTTTTTCGCATCATACCGTGCCTTGTGATCGGTCCTTGACATCATAGACGGCCAGTTTCACCTGGGTCTGTTGGTTAATGTTGGAGTCCTGAAAGAAGGCGATGCTGCTGAGGAAGATGGGGTTACTGGTGCCCTGTAGTCAGCAGGAGAGGGACACAAGTGTCACATCAGGTAGGAAAAACTAACTTGTCTCACTTATACTTATGTTACTCAGCCACTGCATAGGTTTTTAGCTGTTTTATTATGGGACTGTAATGTGATAGGAGCAGTGAGCAGAACACTGTGTTTTAACATCATTTACAGCCTACATCAGTTTATTTGCATTTCTTTTGCTCTGAACCCCATGATTCAAGTGGGTGTGAAAGGTGTGGGTGGAGGCAACAGTCAACTGCAAGTGAACCGCAGAGTCCCACATACATCAGGAACATTTGAGTCAAACAATTGACAATTTAAGGACATATTACGGAGGACAGAATGAAGCAGAATCTGACCTCTATGATCTCAGTCTGGGCGTGTTTGGTCCAGAAAGCCTGGGGTGGTGTTGTACAGCTCACTGCTACAAAGCTGTTGGGTTTTCTGTCCAGATTTACAGGATTCACCAGGTCTGTACAGACTTTACAACAGAGAAACATGGAGATATAGATGCATTAGTTTCCAGTTTTTGGCAAATAAAGCTGTGGTGTACCGGGACGGAGATTCTTGATAATAGAATTCAAACAAAATAAATCTTGACATTTGACCATCTCCTTTCATAGATTCTCCTTATATTAGATTATAACAGGTAGACACTGACTTACCCACACTGAACTCCAGCACAGGCTCATCTGGGTCTTGACTATTACCTGCAAAACAAGTTATTTAGAAAATGATTACAAATAATAATTAAAAAAAATTATATCACAGGTTGCAGTTTCATAAACCAGACTTCACCTGCGAGTGCGAGGCCAATCATCTCATCGGACAGATCGAATGTGTTCGCCCTGTACACCGACCACGGCCTCTGTGATCGGCAGCTGCGTTCTCTAACCCCCGCCATGGTGAGGGCAGGTGGCTCGGACACACACCCTCACACACACTGTCACACACTCCCATGGGATGTGCTCCTCTTTCTGCGCCGAATGATCTACAGCTGGTGCATTAAGCAATTATCTGTTAAAAGTTCAGGGAAAAAAGAGATTAAGTTTAATAAAAATACAGGATTTTGGTGACTTTGTTCACAGCCTGGCGTGTGAGTTAGTAACCAGAGAGTGAAACTTCAGGGTCGAGAGCTCTTTTACCACATGTTCTACCCACACAATTGGTTTGTGATAGAAGAACCTTCTCTCTCATGTGGTTGTGTAGGTGTGTTCTGACAAATGAAGGCCTTCTTCAGCCAGTTACCTAATGTACCATGACAACACCTCTGACTTCCTCCTGTCCTCACAAGTTCCATGTAAAAACATGAACACAAGAGAGGGAGGTAGCTGTAAAAAGACTGGATAAATCAAGGACATCACTGTCTGTCAGCTCAACATGGATAAGAAAGAGTTTCTCCTCCTTTTAGGTTTATTTTAAATATCATCTTGTAATAACTTGCTCGCTGCTTTTTTCTCTGTCCTACTTCACTGAAAAACAATTAGCCCACATAACACATGAGGAAACACAGGGGACACTTAGCAAACGTCCATGATGAGGATGGACGGGGATTTCTTTGCTTCTGTTTTTTTTCTTGAATATTTTCTATGGCCAGAATATTAAGGTAATATTCAGGGCAAAACTCACCAATTGAAGGAGTATTTTACAAACAGACCCACAGTCTCTTACAGATGTTTTTTCAGGTACCCTACTTCCTTGAACCTAATTCAGCTCTGAGCTCCTTGTAGTGCAGGATTTGTCCCACTTTGCTCAGTGAAAACACATGTGGCCTACATCTGACACTGCTGTCATCCAGTAAAGGACATGATAAGGTTCAGTGGACACCCTGGACAAAATTAACAAGCTAACACATTAGTAGATTTAAAAACCTGATGAAAAAGTACTTTTTTGTCTGCAGATGACGCTGTTTTATAGTGATCATCTTTGCATTATTTCAGATCTAATAGAATGCCAAGATGAGAAGACATTGTGTTTAAGGATTGGACATCAAATCATCCCTAAACTTCCTCTTCTCTACCATTGATAGATACGTCGGCATTGCAGGATGCTTTAAAGCCACAGCAAATCAACGACTCTATCTAAATGATGTAAATGAACTATGATGAAACACATCTGTTTCAATCCAATCACACTCCACTTCCCTGCTTGGACTCAAGAGAATCAACAGAGAGCTTAGGAGAATCATGAGAGTTCTGAATAAACACAAATGGGTGAAAGAAAGAAAAAAATCCCAGGACTTTAACTTGCTTCAAACTGTCTCTTATATTTGATAAATTAGTGTCTGAGCCAAGTGGTGTCTCTTTCAAAATCCAGGTCAAAAACAAATTCTTCTTTCCAACTTATTCCATTAAAAAATCCAAAGTGATTTTCTATTTAAATGTGTTATGGAAACATATTCACATGTACTGTATGTGCACAGTGTAGATGAAGAGAAAGCAATGATCTGAACTATGTGTTGAGGTTTAGGGGCCTTTGTTTGTAGATTCTCAGGCTGAACTGAAACTTCACGGAATCAGGAAAATGTTGCCATAAAAGGAAGGCTACAAATATAGCTGTGCATGTGTGTGATGTGTAGGTTTGTGAGTCACATGATTTGGGTTAGCAAGAGACTGAGAGAGAGAGAGAGAGGGAGAGAGAGAGGGAGGGAGAGCCCCATTGTTCCAAATGTTCAAATAACTGCAGAAGTTAAACTCTGCTAAATGTTACTTATGTTTATTCATCTTTTTGGGGGAATTTACTCCAACATGGTATTTTGGTCGTTACACTAATACAAGGAAGTACGAAGATTTATTTACACCCGACAGGAGAGTGTTTTTTTTATCAGCTGTACATACAGTATATGGTTTTCATTTTTGTGGTCTTTCTACAAAATTCAAATTTTTGTCCCAGGTTTTAACTTTCTATATGACTTCATAGCCTACGTGCATCAAAAAAGACCTTTAGAAAAGTTCCAGTTATGTTCTGTACACACGTTTATGCAGGGTGGGCCATAGGGTGAACTTTATTATCGTTCATCTTGCTCCTACTTCTTCTAACGATACAATCTTAAATTCATAATAAGTTTAGTTAAGCTTGAAGTTAAAGGTTTGTTTAAAAAAAAAACCTGTCCATTCTTTCTGAAAAAAAAAGTGTTTTATGCAGAATAGGCTTCTTCAGAGTGTAATAGATTTTTTTGTTTGTGGCACAGTTTGTACATATACAAGGCTTTATCCATTTGCATGGATTTGTTGAAGAATAAAACTTGACAATTGAAGGCCGCTAACGCTAAATTATTTTCATAAAAACAACAAAGTTTGCCATTTTGACGTAGTATATTCATGGTCGGCCTAATATTTAGCCTAGAAATACTGATTTGAGGTGGAGATCAAATTGCAGTCTCTAACATGAGGAATATGGGGAATAAGACAGAGCTGGACTTTCAACATCACACCAGACAAATGAATACAATACATTGATCCTACATTATAGTGTCTGTCTAGATTGTCCACTGTATTTCTCTACTTTACCCGTCTTGTTGCCACCATAATGTCTTTTTTGCATGAACTAGAACCATCCTCCTGTCTTGACACCATGCTACATGCACTACACGTCAAGCATACAGCAGATGTCAAATATGCCAGCAAGCAAATGTCCCCAGGAATTGGTAAGCAGAAATAGTAAATATTCTTGTCCAAAAATATACAACTAAGTGACAACTATCTAACTGACTTTAATTAAATGTCTTCTTCCTCTTTTCCTTTCGGCTTGTCCCTTTTTTCAGGGGTTGTCACAGCGACATCGACAATTTCCATTTCCCTTGTCCTCTAACTCCAACTACCTCCATGTCCTCCCTCCCTGCATCCATCAATCTCCTCTTCGTCTCTTCCTGGTAGCTCCATTTCTGGGATCATTCTTCTACCAATGTTTCCACTGTCCCTCCACTGAACCATCTCAATCTGTCTCTAGCTTTTTCTCCAAACCTTCCTGTCTGTGTTGTCCCTCTAATCACCTCATTCCTGATCCTGTCCATCCTTGTCTCTCCTAAAGAGAATCTCAGCAGCATCTTTCACTCCTCCACCTCCAGCTCTGTCTCTGTCTCCTGTCTTCTGCCTGTCCCTAGTATCTCTAGTCCATCCATCATGTCTGGCCTTTAATTACATGTAAATTTGCTATAAAAAAGTACTTGGGAACTTTGTGTCTTTAGGATTTCATTTTAAAAATGAAAAGATTTACAGGGTTTTTTTGCCTGACACAGTCAGAAAGAAACATGTAAACACAGACCTTTGCCAGTGTACTATTGGAATCAACATTAGAATAAAGCATGAATAATTTGCTTGGTAGGACAGAGCAGCTGTAGCCCTTTCACATGAAAATGAGGACCATAAAGTACTCTCTCTCTCTCTCTCTCTCTCTCTCACACACACACACTCTCTCTGTCACACTCTCTATCTCAGACACACACAAACACACACGTGTATTAAAACCACTTCTCAATTTATTAGGCAGATATACACGCTAACAAAGCATGACCGAGCGTTATCACCTACGTCTAAAACAAATAAAAGAGCTTTTGTGACCTCACATTAACATATCTGATCATAATTTATTCACCACATAGAGCGGACAGTAAAATAAAAAAAACATTTGCAATGTTTGCACATGCGAAACTGCTTCTGTTTGCTTGGGGTTCACACCATTTCCTCTTAACCTTTCAGGAAGACACTCAAAAAAACAGATTTGTCAGATGATGGCAGTTGCCAGGCGGACCTTTCTGGCAACATTTGTTCTTCAATATGACAAACTATTATAAAGGACCAAGAAAACCAAAGGCTTCAGTGACATTGAGAGACAACAAATCACAGAGGAAAATGTTGCTGAATACAAAAAGGCATCTTTGTTATGTCATGAAAAAACATTTGAAAATTACACCAAGAATATACTTACTAGATATAGCAACACAAATAGATATGAATTAACTGAATGAAACATGACTCAGGACCTGGTTCCAAGAGACCAAAAAACAAAACAGTAAAAAGTATTTGACTGTATTATTTATCGTGAAGCTGGATTAAAACAGAATTAAGTTGACACATTCAAATTACGAATCTTTGGCTTTTACTGAGTCCGAGGACAGAAAACTGCAGGTATCAGCTTCCGGAACAGGGAACAGGCGATCAATAAAGTCTCACTAAGTCAGATGGGAGGGTTAAAGCCACTAGACTCCCAGTATCACAGTTACAGTTATATTATTGTCCAGTTTAACTAGACAATAGACACGTTCAAGTGTCCATTTAATGTGATTCAGATTTTTTAACTACAAGACAATTTTCTATAATACTGTATTATTGGTGTTATTCATTGCTGTCTATTGTAATGGCAGGAACATTTCCTATAATAAACATAATCTTTCAGTCAATAAATATAACACAGTGAAACACATAAGATGCTGGATTTCCCATCATCAGTTTTCTAAAAGAATGGGTCAAGCAACGGTATATCCTCTCTTCAATGTTCATATTACCTTCTACTGAATGTCTCGCTCTACATCGTGCATTTATATTTACACATTTTGCAGACGCTTTTTTCTTTAAAGCCTCTTACAGAGGAGGATTGACATTTCACCGTAACTGCACATGGTGAACACCACTGGATTTAACTGGATAGCCCTGACTGGGATTTAAACTTGTCCTGGAGGTGAACCCTGGAGTTTTACACCATTGACAGAGATTTTCCCTCTCTGGCTAAGGTGAAGGCCCAAAATAAATGAATAAATAAACACTACTTTTGCTCAAAGCGACCTGCTGACATTCTCTTTGATTTTCTATTTCAAGTAACATCACGTAGAAACTACAGCGTTCTTCATTCTATATCAAAATTAGAGCAACTTTAGATAAAAGCATCTGGCAAATGTATTATGATGTGATCTATACTGAGGTCCTTTGTTTCCTCAACAAATAAAAGCATCTCTAAAAAGTAAGTCAATATGTCTAGAAAGAGTGAATGAAGAAATCCATTATGTTCATGAAACAGAATCACAGAAGAAGATGTTGCTCTGGCTTTAACTGTTGTTACTGGTGTTATATTTACTTTGACATTGTCACTCATGCACCAGAGACAAATAGAGGCTGTGATTAGGAATGAAACTGTCCTCAGCTCCATTCTGCAGACGTGTAGGACTTCAATCGGACTTCAAAATGATTGGTCAGGGGAAACCAGCAAACGGAATGATGATGCATTTCCTTCTCAGAGCCCACACACCGTGCAAAAGTCACTGCCACATAGACCAGGACTATAAACATGTAACCATAAAGCTGTATTTGTACATAGACACACATGAAGTATTCCTACAGATAAATACTCCACTGACTGACGTGGAAACAAACCCATGCTGCTGCAGACACTGCTGAGCCTGAGAGACTTCACCCCCAACTATCTCTCTCTTCTTCTCTACCTCTCCCATCACACTTTGCTTTCTGTCTCTCTCTCTCTTCAACAGCCAATTAACTCTTTCCTTGCCTGGTCTGCAGCAGCAAGGATTGTTTCTGCCAACATTGGCTGTATATAATGACAGAAACTGTCTGAGACGGGAAAAGACACAAACTCCCTAACAGAACATCACAAAATATAACCTAAACACATGAAAAGATGTAGTGCAGGACCGTTGCTTTCAAGTAAATAAGGTGCAACACAAAATGATTGAGCTTTGCTGCTGTAAAAACATCATTCAGGGGTTTCCTCTTTTATCTAGTCTTCTTTGATCGCCAAGCCACAAGTATTTGTGTTAGACCATCTGTGACAGAACAAACACATGCACCATCACAGAGGTTCCTTTTGCCAAGTTTTTTATAATATTTTAAGAGACAACAATTAAATGAGAGCAAGAAACTCACAAAGACCAGTGAGGCTACTGTACAATACATACTATATTTCCCAAGTTTCCCAAGTGTTTGTCGTTTATATGTTGATTGTAGGTGTTAACTTTAAATCATGAAGAAACTTCCTCTTTATGGCAAAATATCTGGCACAATTTAAGTAACATCCCATGTTGCAGTAACATTGAACCACAGAGGTCTCACAACTTTTACTTTGAATCAAACAATCCGGAGACATAAAGTTGAAACAAACTCTTCTCTTCTCTGCTGTTTTAGGACTGGCCTTTAAAGTAGGGGTGTCCAACTTAAAACCCACTGTTGTTTCACCATTTATAGATATATTTTTTAAAAGAAACCCACTGATTTCTTTGGGTTTCTTTTTCTATAAATTTTAATAAATCTTGTGTGCCACACTTACATGTGGCTTTCATAGGTGGGGGGCCCAAAGTGTAATTCCATGGGCCACAATTGGCCCGTGGGCCTCAAGTTTGAGACTCCTGCAAGGATTATCTTTGCCTAATGCCTAATGTACACACTCGTAAGACGACCAATTGTTTGTAATTTAGAAAATTTAGAAGTCCAAATAGGTCAATAAAAAAATAAACTTTGGTTCAAAGACAAGAGACAACTTTTCTGTGATCTGACCATTTCTTCTTTTTCTCTCCTGCCGTTCCATTTGCACCACAATAATTGCGTGGCTCAGTCTGGAACTGGTCCCTGTTGCTGTCATGAAGAGCATTATTTACTCAAGAAAATCTGAATCCCACTGACCTTGAAAACTGCTCACTGAAACGCGACACTAGTCAAGTCCAGTAAGAACACTGCAGTGGACGAGCGGCCACCCTCTGACACTCTGTCATACTTTACTCTAACCAACTACTTTTACTTGTTCTAAAAACATTACTAAGATCCCGTCCACACTAAACCTCCATGAACCCTGTTCTTTCATCATGTTGAGATTTAATCAGAACATTTAACCGTGTTTTATCAAATGTTTATTCTCAGCCTCGTTAAGCATCAGATGAATGAAGTTTAATAAATATTTACTCCAGGACTACTGAATGCATCAGCTATCATTTTAACGCCTCTCTGTGGGGATAGTGTTCTTTGTGTTCTGTAGTTCTCCTGTGCTACAAACAAACACAACCTCCTATCAAGTAAATCACCCTGTACTTTTATCATATCTACACCAAATACTGTATCTGCCATTGATACTATACCATATAACAAGAAAACATAAATAACACAAATAATTTAGC
Source organism: Paraplagusia blochii (assembly GCA_016785265.1). NCBI lineage: Eukaryota > Metazoa > Chordata > Actinopteri > Pleuronectiformes > Cynoglossidae > Paraplagusia > Paraplagusia blochii. The sequence continues at coordinate 214,929 of JAFBJS010002725.1, read as the reverse complement.
ATTAATACAACTTATATGCTCAGTTGAGTTATTGTAAACGTTAACAGAGCCGTTTGCTTGCTATATGGTTCTGGAATTGCATTTTGACAAGCTAATGAAAATGACCTCAGCCGTGTAAATGACAAAACATGCAACCATAGTTTGCATAGGTTAGAATAACTAAGTTACATAACAGCACAGGCAGCAGTGTTTCCAAGGCCCCGCCAGGTTGATACTAAACAATTCACTCCAAAATAGACCCATCACAATGTGTAATAACCGTCATGTTCTTAACTCGCTTCCGTTAGCGAACTTAAGAGCTGCAGTCATTCCATCTAAACAGTTGTTATTGGGCTGCGACATTGACTTATAAAAAACAACCACATTCAAGTATAAAGGACTATTTACTCACCGTTCACTCACGTATTGTCACAGAATAGATACAACGTTACTATTTTCTTAAATTCCGTCATAAAGTCTTAAGGCTGCCGCACTATCCCCAATGACTATGCTTGTGTTTTTGCCTCAGCTGGCGCACCACTGAACCACGCCCATTCATGCTACGTAATACGCATTCACGACTGAGGTCATCACGCATACTTCAAAGCCGGAAGAAGATATCATAACAATATGAAAAATATATTTCCATAAACACAAACAAAATTATACAAATAAAAAAGAATTTAATTATGTCAATCTAACCATGTTAATAAATGTTTTTTTACTAAGTCCCAAACAGGAATAGACTATGAATGATCAATTTCAATAAAGTACATAATAATAATAATAATAACAATAATAATAATAATAATTGAACTGTGTTGCTTGCTTATAAGGTTTATCAAACTTGTATACTTTGTAGAATTCCTGGCCTTTTTAAGTCTATAAAATATTCTAACCATTATAAACATTAACTTTTTATGACATAGCAGTGGACAAAGACGAAATCCATCTATTTGTCTCCACCACGTGGTGATTATTTGATACTGCAGGTTTCAATAACAATGAAAAAAAACGTCATGATGAACTTTGTTGCAATCACTTTGTCTTTGTTTAGATATTTATTATTTAGAATACTAAACCTAAAGAATGAGTGTCTTTAGATCCATTCACATCATGGGAACTTCACTATCCAACTTTTCCCTCCACGTCCCAGGGGCTCCACCCTGTAGGCAAGGCTGGTGTGACGAGCAGGTTCTGCAGCAAAGTAAAACCAGATCTGTGTTGTCATTCAGGTCAAATCCTGATAAGACAGTTTTACAAGGAGGTTCTTTCTTCGTTTTATCCTGTCATAGAAAACTTTATCATGTTTTCTTTAATTAAAACATGGATTGAATTCAATCAGGATGTGATTCAATTTATTGAAATCACAGAATAACTAAATGTTTTTTTTTTGTTTCGGGCATTTTTTAAAAAATATGTCATAATTCATGCTGGATTTGCCGGAGGATTTTATGGACATCTGAAATGGGGACCTTACAGCAACCTCAGATAAAGACCATGGGAGGATGTCTTTGCACACTTGTTCTGTTACTCTGCTGCTTTGGAGGGAAATGTGAGTTACAGGAAACAAAACCTTTAGAGCCGGTCGATTCTTCCACTGTCAAACCTTTTCAAAATCATGATGATGGACCTCAAGCCTTCCCTGACATGGAGAGGGAAAATCTCCCAGTGTTCACCATGGACTACCCTCGGATTCAGGTTCCATTTGAATTTACTTTATGGGTTCTTCTGGCCTCCTTTGCCAAAATTGGTAGGTTTAAGCTCAAATGGATTTCAGGGTTGGAGATCATCAAATAAGAATTAGAATCCATTTTTCCTTTTATTTTCTCTGCAGGATTTCACATATACCACAAAATCACCATCTGGATCCCAGAGTCCTGCCTGCTGATTGCTATTGGCCTTATAGTTGGCGCCATCATGCATTCCGTCAAAGAGGAACCCCCTGCTGTGCTAAACTCAAACGTCTTCTTTCTTTACATGCTCCCACCCATCGTCCTCGATAATGGCTACTTCATGCCCACGCGACCTTTCTTTGAAAATGTTGGCACGGTGCTTTGGTACGCTGTGGTGGGCACGCTGTGGAATAGTATAGGAATCGGTCTTTCTCTGTTTGCCATTTGCCAGTTTGAGGTGTTTGGTCTTCAAGATATCAACCTGCAGGTGGGTGAAAGGTGTTTAAAAACTTCAACTATGTGTTGATAATAACCTTTTTGATGAACTGTGCATAATAATTGAAATGACTTAGAAGTCTGTACCACGTTACAATAACAATATGAGTTCACTTTTGGGAAGTGTTGCCTGGTTTAAGTTATTTTACACTCAGACAAAACTCCACCTTTATCTGGGGTTTACCATTGTGTATTCACCCGCAGCAAAAATATATACTGAACAAACAAACAAACAGACAAAATAAAACCATGTACATATATAATAATTAACTCATCCTCATCTGCTTGTCCGTTGCCGGGGCCAAAGGGCAGCTGACACCATCCAAATCCCATTGATCCTTCCTGTGGGTGGTGAGCCAACCGGAAGTCATGTGGATTGGGACGGTGCTATGCCTTAGTGGCAACCTGGCAGCTGGGGAATCAAACCTGGAGCCCTGCAGACCTCAGTCCGCTCCTTTAACCACTAGGCCACCATTGTCACAGTACATTTACATATTCATATTCATTTATTCATCGTTTTATCTGTTACCGGGCCATAGAGGAGCAGCAGCCTCCACAACTGACACCCAAATCACAGCACTTCACTGCTTATATGGGTCTGTATGGTGCTATACTCAAAGCATCTCGGGGATTCCAACCTGGAGCCCTGCAGACCTCAGTCCGCTCCTTTAACCACTAGGCCACCATTGTCACAGTACATTTACATATTCATATTCATTTATTCATCGTTTTATCTGTTACCGGGGCATAGAGGAGCAGCCGCCTCCACAACTGACACCCAAATCACAGCACTACACTGCTTATATGGGTCTGTATGGTGCTATACTCAAAGCATCTCCCAAACCTATAAATATATATGTATATACTGTATATAAACAACCCTTAGGTCATGTGTTAGTGTGCCTGGAAAAACAACTTTATGTGTAAATATATTCTCCGTATCTGTTTTACACAATACATAGTGTAATATATTTGGTCCAAAGTATTAAGTATGTGGAATTTAGGCCATTCAGATCATTTGCAAACGATCTCATAACAATATAGACAGTAATTAGAGGCATATTTGCAACATTCTCTACACTATATGTGTCCTGTTTTAGATTCACCTTGTCAATGTTTCAGGAGAACCTGCTGTTTGCCTCCATCATCTCGGCTGTGGATCCTGTAGCTGCACTGAATGTGTTTGAGGACATCAAAATTAACGAGCAGATATACATTGTCATATTTGGAGAAGGACTCTTTAATGATGCTGTCACTGTGGTGAGTAGAAGGAAATGTATAATTTTGTAGAATGAACCTAACACCTAAAAGTCAAAGCAGGGGCATCCTGTCAACAGCAGATCTTCCCAAGTTTCCCTTAAGTCTCCATGAATTTCCCAAAAGTTTTCTTGTTGTTGTTGTTGGTAAAGACTGAGGATTCCCTACGTGGAACATTAAGCTGCTCAAGATTTTTGTGAGACTGCCTGGCAGTAAGAGGTCTGAGTGATGTGTACTAATGCTGTATAATTTAGGGGGTAGAAAGAGGCTTACACATCGCTAATGCTCAGAATGCAGTATGGATGTCTGCCATATCGCCGACAAAACCCTTCAGAAGTTGTTATGGAAAGTTTGACTTGTGCCTGTGCACCTGCAGTTTCCCTCAGGCCAGTCTGGCCAGTTCTGTGTTGTTAAATGGGAAAGGCAGTGGCAGCAGCGACTGAACTGCTCTGACTGAGTTTCACCTGAGAGTATCATTCAATACTTCCTGACTCAGTCGTGTGTTAAACATGATATTAAAGCCTGGCAGCTTTCAGGCTTAGTGATGTAGTCGTGTTGATGTTTCAATAGGGCAATTGAAAAATCCTTTAACCCATAAACCAAGTTTATAACATTGTTGCAAAGTAAGAAATAGTTTTTGTATAGATAATTCTCTATAAAAGTAAGTATAATAGTTACTTACCGGTAGTTGCGATGTGGAGCGGCAGTGGTGGCCTAGTGGTTAAGGAAGCGAACTTGGGTCTGCAAGGCTTCAGGTCCAACTGAGATGGATATGTCCACCTCAACACACTATGGAGCAGTGTGATGTGGTTGATGGCGGCTGCCCCTGTGATCTAGTAACGGAAAAGCAGATGAAAGTGAATAAATGAATGAGTTCCAATGTGCAGTTTAAACCTTTCTTCACCACTTCATCTCTGCAGGTACTTTACAGCATGTTTGCCTTCTTGGCGGACATGACTGTTGTTGAATCGGTGGATGTGTTTTTGGGAATTGCCCGATTCTTCGTCGTGGGCCTTGGTGGCATCTTCTTCGGCGTCCTGTTTGGATTTGCCGCCGCCTTCACCACACGTTTTACCCACAACGTCCGTCAGATTGAGCCCCTCTTTGTCTTCATGTACAGCTACTTGGCATACCTGGTGGCGGAGTTGTTTGCCCTCTCCAGCGTTTTGGCGTAAGTTATATTTTTTGCACCCTCATTTTCTATTAAATGGAGATGTTTGTCCAAGAATATCAGGGTTGTGTTCCATAAAACAGGCTTTGGTTTTCTACAGTGAGTAAATTTTTAGTAAATAGAAACAAAAAGATTGGTATATTCCATTATATAGGTTATATTTTAAGTATTTTCTAACGTCAATAATATGGGCTGTTGCTTAAATAAGATTTTCCAATCACTGCAGTAGACAGATACTGACTCCAGTCTATTACAGACAGAGTGACAACAGCAGTTGCAGTGTGACATGAGCATTCTTGCTCTTGTTTGTCACATTCCTGTTCTGAGGTTTGTCTAACATGTACAAACTCGCTCATCCACCCACAGAGTGTGGTGCGAGTTCACAGTGATAGTGTGTGCAAGGTGCAGCACAGACCGCGCAGCCGACAGATAGAAGGAGATATAGAAAAATGCCAGTGCACAGTCTATAAAAAACACCTGAATTATTATCATGTCCTAAATATTCAAATTATTATGATGCAGTGTAGCTTTGCCATTTTGTGATAACTCAGTCTCACACTTGTGTGCTTGGCTCGACCTACAGTATCATAACATGTGCCATCACCATGAAGTACTACGTGGAGGAGAACGTGTCTCAGAGATCTTGCACCACTATCCGCCATGTGGTGAAGATGCTGGCCACCATCACTGAAACGCTCATCTTCTTCTTCCTGGGTGTGGTCACCATCACCACTGACCACGAGTGGAACTGGGCCTTCATCGTGTTCACTCTGGTGTTTGCTTTTGTCTGGAGGGGCCTCGGTCAGTGTCTGAGTTACTCAGAGATACTCTAATAACATTAGGGATGTCTGATATTAGCACAGTTAGCATAATTAGAATTATTGTTTTTCTTCTAATAACACAACAACTGGTTTTCGACAAATGCCATGTGCCCTTAAAACTGTTTGGGAGGGGAAAAAGTGACTGCATGTGAAGGTAAAAGCCTCTAGATGGCAGCATTGCAGCTCATTTCATTAATATTTTACATAATCAGGGGATTTTATGAGGGATGCTAATGCCAGCAACATATACAGTTGTCTGTACAGATAAATATATATATATATATTTCACCAGGCCATGATGAGATATTACTGAATATATCGGTATCTCTTGGGCGTCACCGGCAAAAAAGTTAGAATCGGACATTTCTAATTAAAACTAAACTCTCCAATAAATTTAATCACGGCATGAACTACGTCAGTTTGACCCGCCTGTCTTTCTGTTCTGTAGGTATACTGGTGCTGACTCAGATCATTAACCCCTTCAGAACCATCCAGTTTACCTTTAAAGACCAGTTTGGCCTTGCCTATGGAGGTCTGCGAGGGGCAATTTGCTTTGCCCTGGCCTTTACTTTGCCCGACAACATCAACAGAAGGAATCTGTTTGTCACAGCTTCCATTGCTATCATTATATTCACTGTTTTCCTGCAGGTGAGTTGTCATTTTGGATATTGTTTTTTTGTTAATGTTGTTATATATAACAACATAATATTCTTGTGTGGCCTAATGCTCTTATTCAACTGTTTTTATTTCACCATTATGTGGAAAATAAACAACATATTATCACCTAATGTTTTTTGCTTTAAAATGTTCCACTTCTGCCGTTTCTTCTACTTTCTTTTATATGTAAATGTTTCTTGGTTACGTTATTGTTGGACAGAATCTGTCCTTGGTCCAGAGACAGTGGATACCATTTGAGTTTTTTTTTCTTTCTACAGCAATAATTTCTGGTTTTACTTTAAATTCACTTAATTCCATTGAAAATGGCGTTCTAGTTGCAGTGCAGTTCTAATGATGTTACTATTCATGACTGGTCCAATAGTTTTGTTGATGTTCAAGCTCTTCTTCACAGGGCATTAGCATCCGTCCCATAGTGGAGTATTTAAACATCAGGAGGACCAACAAAGACCAGAGCACCATTAATGTTGAAGTCCACACCAGAGTAAGTGTCCTCTGCTGAGACAACCCACATTCAGATTATTAGTTTTTTTACTTTTTTAACTGTTATTTCTAACGTGTACCTTTTGTGTAGATGATGGAACATGTTGTATCTGGTGTGGAGGACTTGTGTGGACAGTGGAGTCACTATTACTGGAAAGACAAGTGAGGAAATTAATAAGTGAATGACAGACGATCAGTTTCTGCAGATTATTTTTTAAGTTTGAGCCTTTGTTCAGGTTTAAGAAGTTCAATGATCGCATTTTGAGACGCATCCTGCTGCGAGACAACAGAGCCGAGTCCAGCATCGTGGCTCTGTATAAGAAACTGGAACTGCAGAACGCAATTGACATCCTGGATACGCCATTTGGAGATGTTAGTGCAGCGCCATCTATTGTTTCTCTGACGTAAGTGCCAGGCTATTACATCATTATGAAACAAGAAAAAATTAGATCCTGTGTTTTCCCTATTTATCGTTTTTTACTTTCTTCTGCAAAAAAAAAAAACAGCGATGAGATGAAGGAGGCATCAAGGCCCAAAAAGAAGTTCTTGGCTGCTGACGTGAAAAAAATGCATGACATCCTGTCAAAGAACATGTACAAGATCCGACAGAAGGTAAATAAAATAAAGTCAATGTTTTCGTCAAGTTTCAAGTATTACTTTTAGTCCTTCCGATATTTTCCAAACAAATGTTTCCGATTCTGATATCAACCAATACCAACGTTGGTCTGGAAATATGTATTCCTTAATCTGTGGAAAAACCCGGAAAATACACAACAATGCTGCCATCTAGTGACATTGATGTTCACTTTGTTGGTTATAATAAAATGTTGTGCCTAATATATCACTAAAACCTGTCTGTTACAGACCATGGCTTACACCAACAAGTACAATCTGCCTGATGACAGCAGAACCAGAGAGATTCTTATCCGGCGCCACGCCAGCATCAGACGCAGCATTCGAGCTGAAAGTTTTCGTGAGAGGGTAAGAGTCTTTGTCCTGAGTCTGTTGTGTCTGAAAAATATTAAAATGGCTGATAAATATCCAGGTTCACCAGCGTGATCTCATTTGTCATCATGTCTCTTCCAGTCAGCGCAAAATGTCAGTCGGGCTCAGAAGTACTACTCCCTTCAGCCAGGTGGAGACATAGAGTCTGCATTTGTCTTGAGACGACGGAGTCATGGTGGGTTTTTTTAAATACTCATGTTTGATGCACATTTAGGATGAAAGAATCTAAAACCTTCCTCTGTCATTAGGTGGAAGTCAATTGGACCGGATCTCAAATCGTTTCCAAGCTTCGGGCGTGTCTCCTCGCTCCTCCTCACAGTCTGTGCTCCCTATGAATAGGTTAAACACAATCACCGAGGTACGGAATGCAGCAGATCCACCTGCTTCATCTCTGGCTGAACCGCGAGGACCTTCTGTTGCTGCTCCCAGGAGACATAGCTCCAACCGTTCCAATGTGGAGGAAAATGTAGATGAGTCTGAACTTCCAGGGGGACAGACAGAACAGGTTCCATCACCTCGGGGCTGGATGCCCGACAACCAGGATCCTGAAGAGACTGGGGCTGGAAATCCTCTATTGAGACAATCATCACAGGGGTTTGGAGACTCAAAGAGATTTTAATGAACACAGAGAGGACACAGTGATGGGACAAGGTTACAAGACATTCTGATAGAAAACAAACAAAAATACAAGTAGCCTGAGCCCATCCAGAGTTTAGGGCATTTTTTTTTTAAATAAATAACAGTTCCTTCTTTGGGTTGGAGGTGGGACGTGTTCTAGTGTTATCTGTTCAAGTCCTTGATGTTTATGATTATGTGTAAAACAAATGCTGAAATTTAACACTAGATGTTTTGTGTTTTTCTTGTTCACACGTTAATATTTAGTTTTTGTAAATGTGTTTTCTTTAGTATTCATTCATTCATCCTGTTCATTTGTTACTTGATCATGTGGGCAGCAGTCTCTATGATTGCCACCCAAATCACACTGCACCTTCCTTCAGCTGATGAGTCCATTAAAGTACTTTTTTATAATATAATTGTAATTTCATTAACAAACAACCGTTTTCTGGTCCAAATGTTTACATCTACCTCTGATACAATTCACATATATGTGCAATAATATTTACAGTTTTTAACACATTAGTGCGATGTTCATATGAGGTCCAAAAAGATATATATATTTTTAAAATGCTAAGTAAATGAAGCCCAGCGTCTTCCTCTGAAGTCCTATAATTATCTCTTCTCCAGATAAATTTATCAGCTTGGGTTAAATACGTATTAACTCTGCTGCCAATTGAAGAGACTGAGAAATAAGTGATATAAATTATTCTAATTTTTCAATCATGCTTCTCAAAAACCATTTTATCATTATTAACATATCATAATACATCGAGATGGTTTATATGATATTATTTATATATAATGATATAATTTTTCTGGTCATTTTTATTCCGCACTGGTCTGTGGTGCAGTGGAACAGATGGAGGCGACGGTGTTGGCTGAAATTAGCAGCAAGTGGGAGTCTGTGAAATTAAGTTCCTCAAATTAGTTTCTATGAAATAAGGAAATGTGGACGAGTTTTTCTGCATTGTTTTTTAAATAATGTCATAAATTGTCAAGACTTTGAAGAAAGAAGAAGAGAGGGGGGGGGACTGACCACTGACCAATGAACAAACACTAAAATGATGAACTTGCAAAACATGACATGACGTGACATGGATCATAACCAGATTGAGAAAAAAAAATGTTATATATCTTCAAGTCTGTGCTTAACAAATGAAATGGAATCTGATTTATATTTCTTGGCTGTTGTCTCCCTTATTAAATTAACTCAGTATTTACTGTTGGGAATTAAAGATACAGCACCAAACAACCGCCAAGAGACGTGACTCTAGAACCTGTAAAATCTTATTATTATTTCAATCATGCGGTTAAAAAAAGCCCCCTTCCAAAAAGCAAGGCTTATATCTAATATCTATAATATTTAATATTCTTTCATGGGAAAAAAAACAACAAATACACCACTGCTCTGAATGTGAATGTGCTACCATTTAATTAGAGTCAGAGAATAAAGCTGCAGATTGTTCTTTATAACCTACTGTTAGTTATGACCTGTGTTTATCTTCATTAGAGAGAGAGCATTTAAAGTCTGATTAAAGAAGTTCCATTGTGGTCAGTTTGTCACTGATTAACACCTACAGTGGTGGGAGGAGGAACTTCACGACTGTGGAGATATTCATGAATTAACATTTCAATTATAAGGAATTTAAAGAATGGCCACACTGCCCATCCATAAAACAAACAAAAAAACAACAGAAAAAAACTTAATTAAGATCAAGACTTTATGAAATGTGAACCACGTACGTTTCGCTGACATTTTCATAAAAATATAATCACATAGCGAATGACATTAAGATCTAGTGCTTCTTTGAAACTCCTCAACCATTTTGGGTTAAATGTCATGTATTATTTAGATGAATTACCATCTTTAAATTCATTATATTAAAAAAAAAAATCATACTTGAAAAAAGTTTTATTAAATGGAAACTGACCAAGTCCAGACATTTCCATCCAAACTGTGTTCCCATCAGTAACATAAGGTTAGAATGTGCACACAGTGAATGCAAGCGGAACACTGTGGACGTTAAATTGGATTAGTTGCATGGAAAATAGCCGACCTCATCAAATATGCATTGGAGGACATGCATTTTTAATAGGAAACAACAGTTTACTGTAACACACCATGTAATGACAAATGTGGGAGGACGGAAGGAGATTCCACTCAGACAGTTACCTATGGACATGAGACTCAACTCATCAATGTTTCATGTCCATGTCGGGAGTTGACTTATGATGCTTTGCATTGGCTTTTATTACTTTAACTCTTCAAGAATACAAAGAGACCAGCGGTGAGACTAATCTGTTGATATTCCACGCGTTTCCAAGCAATAAGACTCTTGTCTCATAAGGCAGACATTTCACAGACAGATGAGTGGACGTGATCATAGATCAGTAGGTAAGAAGATAAAGCTATTATTGCAATTATTATTGTTGTTACTTATATAAATATATACACATATATACATATATACACATATATACATATATACATATATACATATATACACATATATACATATATACATATATAAATATATACACATATATACATACATATATACCTGGATATACATTCACACATATAGGCACACACAGCATGTTCATACAGTATATTTGTTATCCATATTCACATACACATAAATACACACAAGCCCAAACCCATGTATATGAATTACATAAGTATGTACATATATACATTCACACCCATATGCATACATATACATATACATCAATATATAAACAAACACGAACATATATATGCTATAAGATATAAAGTGTATTTTAACTGTGTTATCAGACTTAAAGTATATGTAGAAATATATTAGCCCAATGAAATATAATCTTTTTTGTGAATACGTCCACATTAATTAAGACACACATAAATTCACCAGAAAGACGATCATTTTTATCAACTTATCTGCTCTACGTGCTTTTAAACTGAAGACTCCATCCCTGGATGAAGTCACATGAAGTGTTGCACAACGCTACACTTTTTTCTTTTATCTATTGCAGTTTATTGCAAGGGATTTCTTAAATTCCCCTCTTCAGCTGCCCATTATAAAAAAATGAAGCCCGACTAAATATTTCATTATCCTCACAGTTTGCAAACATAAACTTATAAAAAATAAATAAAAGCAACACCTTGCATCATACACTCAAGGCTGCTTGAAATCAAGCTTTTACGCATAACTCAAGGCAAATACCCACACTACATTTGCCTGGAGCAATTTGCATTCTGTTGAAGTAACACCTTCATATGTGGGAGGTTTTGGCAAATGTCCTGGATTATGAAATGTCTCTATGCTGCATATGAATCAGCACATAACTGCAAGGAAGAAAGAGAAGGAAGGAGGGAGTGAGTTTTTCCTACTAGAGACAAATATACAAGAGCGGCTGCAGATTCAGAGTTGGTCAAGCAGGAGATTTTCCCGTCTGAGCAGAGACAGCAGGAGCTTGGAGTTGGAATTTTTGACGCCACAGAAATAAAGGAGCATTTGGAGAAAGTGAGGAGCAAAAATGAATCAAACGGCGTCCGTGTCTCACCAGATCGAGTGTCAGCCAGTCAAAGACTCCAAGGTAGGTTGATGTTGTTTTGAAGGTTGGTTGGTGGAGAGTGTTGGAGAGACGCACAGTAACTCAATCTTTTTACCTCTCTATCTTTGACTGTGTCTGTAAAGCTGAAACAATGCACGGCTCCACAACATCACCTGTTTTTTATGAGTTGTTTCCGAACAGATCTTCATGGTTGGAGCTTTGCTTCCTGTGTCTCAGAGTTATTTTTGTTCATACGTCTGCTCTGTGGAAATGCTGAAAATGTCAGGCATTAGGAGCTGCTGAAAAACACAACTTGTCCATCACGTGGATCAGATGTAGTAGATGTTCGTCTGGTTTAAAGGCAGTTTTAAGACAGAGACAGAAAGGATGAAATCAGGCAATATTAATATGTTAAAATGTACGCTTTCTTAAAGTCTTCAGAAAAGACAACACTGAAATAAGAGGCAGTTTCTACAGTGCTGCTCTTCTAAGGCACAAATTAATCTGTCAATGTATTTTTGTTTTGTTCTCGAATGGTTCAAATAGTGAGAAAAATGGAAAAATATTAATTGCTGTGTTGAGTCTAATGGTTGGTTCTGTACACAACCACAAACAACTCAGGTCTGCATGCATTTGTACTGTGGCAGAAACAGTAACGATCAAAGTGGAAGTGCTGTGGTGGGTTTTATTCAGTTTCAGGGCAGAGACACAGTATCAGTACCAAGTGAAATAAAAAGCTATGGGTTTTAAAAGCTTTGTTGTTGTGCACAATTTAATGCAAATACTTTTTTTTTCAGCGGGTTAGAGCTGAGGTTTAATCCCCCACAATCCTGCAGGGCTGTCGCTCTCAGAGTAGAGGTGAAGCCCTGATAAGAGCTGGAGAAGTGTCTCCCTCTGATATGTGAGACCTGTGGAGTGGAACTGTCCGTGGTTCCATAAGTCCCCTCATGACGTTAGCAGAATCCACTGATACACTGCAAAAAAGCAACCATTAAGCCCAGCTGAGTCCCCTTCTCGTGCTTCATTCACTTTCTTCTTTATAAGCTGCGACTCAGACCTACAGCCTGGTGTTGCTTCAGGTTTAGGAAGTTTCAGAAAAACTGTAAACTGACACCCTCTGAGATGCAGCATGAATAGGAAGAGAGAAGGAGGTTGATGTTTCTGCGCTTGCATTAAATCAATCAAACTACATTTGCCTTGAGTGTAGCAGCATTGAGCTATAGCTTGATGTGGATACAAAGGTGGTGATTGGCTGCATTGTCTGCAAGTGTTGTTTTTGTTCTCGTTTTTTTTCTTTCCAGCCTTTTCATAACACTTGTCCAAACAGGAGTCACAGGACGAGCTGTAATGAACAACAGTCAACATCACACGGTGACGTGACGTGAAATGACAATCACTCACATATGACAGACTGGGCCCTGACAGATAGATAAGAAAGATGTTGGTAGATCAGTAGGTTAGCAGTGGTGGATAGATAAGTTAATGTTAGTAGAGTAAGTAGATTAGTTGGTAATAATTATTGCTGTGTATAATATTGTTGAGAAATTTAATCTCAATTATTATTGTTTTTATATTTCACTATGTCAATATTACTACTGAGTTAAGTTTGTATTATATTTTATTATCGGTCTTAGTATATATACATATATGTTTATATATATGTATATATATACATTATATATATACAAAAAAGGCAAACATACATATTTACCACAAAAACACACATGTTCATGTTGATATACAAACCTACATCGATTACATTTTCCTTATCCTTCTATTTAACATATCTTGTTTTTGTTGTATATATGTATATATTTTTTTCTCCTCTATTTTTGTCTTCTATTATTCTTATTATATGTTATTCTTCTCAAGCTACTGTAAAAAGTGTGTTTATTGTTCATCCCCTCAGAGGATGAACGATCAACCATTCCATTCCATACATGCATGCATACATATATACATACATACATACATTTACTGTACATATACAGACATATATAGCATGTCCATACATATACATATACTGTACACACACACATGCAAATACACGTGCATTCATGCCCAAGCCCACATATATCCATTATATATGTCTACACACACACACACACACACACTTATATACAACCAACTTTACACGTACATCGTGCAACAGATACAGTATACACATACATCATAACATATTCTAGTGTGTAGAATAGTATAGTGTATGTAGAACGATAATAGTATATTGAAAATTGTAATGATAATGTAAATCAAGATGGAGGAATATTGTACTGTATTATTGTGCAGACAGATGATAATACAAACAGTGTTAATAATGGAGTGAAGCACATTCATCAGTGAAATCATTGAATATTTTTTTCTCCTTTAAGAAAGTCTTCACAGCCTTTTTCACACCCCGTCGTTTCCGACAGGTTGTTAGAGGCAGAATTTTGACGCCTCTGAATGTGTTGTCAACCCCACCTGTTGCCATGGAGGTGCACATATACGGTGGTGTTAGTGAAGACGGAGTCGCTCATTAGCATGTGAGCGTAGGATGAAGGTGAGAAAATCTCGTCTTCATCGCCGCACTAAAGATAAACTTGTCATTAGGACATGGCCCTTTAGCAAGAACGGGCCTCTAAGGACACTGCCAAGCCTCCTACTCAGAACAAGAGTACACAAAAGGAAAAGACTGCAACTGAGCAGATCTGGACCAGAAGCTCTGCTTCCCACATGAGATCACATCCACCAGCCTGTGAGCAGACCTTGTTCTGTGATCATCCTGTACCAGTGCCCCAGGAGGGTGCAGTGGAGGAGGTCTATGAGCAGAAGAAGCAGAGGCGCAGCGATTCCCAACAACAGGGCTGGCAGGCAAAGCTGGGCCCGATGAAAATAGGCTGCGGGGGATTTGTAGCCATCTCAACATCAAGGCAACTTAGGGAGTGGGGGGTGTGAGGGGGCGTCCACAGGTGGGCAGTCAGGGACACTGTAGGACAACTGAAAAAGGGGAGTCGGTGGCTGTGGACTCAAAGGAAGGACCAGACCTGGGACTCCAAGTGACCACATGTTTTTACTTAAAAATTCATATTGTGTTCAAGGTCAAGGTTGAGCTCCACTGGCACATGTGTCAAAGACAGAAAATTGAGAAACTGGAACAGCATTGAGAATGAGTTTGACAGCCTTGACTGTCTCACCAAAAAAACAACTCATGAAAAAGTCCAAGTTTGAGGTGAAAATCCACAGGTACAAGAGACAAAGTCACTTTTTGGAATTCTGTCTTAGTTTAAATAATTTATGTCTGATTTTAGGCCAAGTTCATCAAAGGTCTTAGTTTCAAGTACAGGACACTGTAGCAAATCAAAGTCCTGTTCCTGTACAATGTACAATACATTACATTACAATACATAAGACTTTTTATTTAAACCGAAATTTCAGTCACTTTAAACTAACGCCGTCACCAGAAATGTGTTTTAATTTAAACAATGGATTTATTAAAATATTAGTCATTGATAAAATAGTCCTTGCATATAACCCTTAGCCCTTACCTCAGTTAGTGAAGCAATTCTCCGGTGTACATTTATTTCTTTATTAATTCATTTATTTTTTATTTGCTGTGTTTATTTAAATGTTCTTTGTCTATTTAATGGACAAAGTGCCTGTGCAGGAGCTCCCTACATTTTTTTTGTGCTGCCTGGTTAAACTAACTTCTCCCCTTTTTATTTTTCCATCTTCTTTTAATTTCCATTCCTTTTTTTCATTTCTAGGGATAAATAGATAACATTCCAAGACACTGTCTGAAAGACAGAGTACAATTCCACTAAATGGTCACTAGAGGGCAACATTAGACAGAATTCATTTTACATAAAATCCCTCATTCGCTGCAGTGATAGAAATAAAACGTCTCAATTTTTCTTTTATATTTTTCCAAGCTATGCTGTCCATAAATATTAATATTTTTACAGGTTTATCCCATAATTCATTATTTTTGGGGGGCGAGGGCAGTGAATAAGGACAGGATGAATTTGTATATTTTAGCCTTGGTGTTTTTGTTACTTTCCTGGTGTTGTTTGTGTTTTTGGCAGGAAGGAAAACAAACTCCTTGTCATTGTGACGTTGTGATCCACACCACTGAACACAACAATATGTTACCTTTGCTTTTCACTCATCACTCAACTGAACAGTGAGCAGCTTCGAGCGCCTGCTGAGCTGTGAGTGGAGATGATGCTGTGCTCAGTGGACCTCAGTGATAACCTGACAGTTGTTGGATTTGAACCTGGAACCCTCCAGAACCAAGTCCAGTACCTTAACCAACAGGTTAACTAACCAGACTAGGGCCACCACTGTAACCAGCAAGCAAACAAACCTACTACTAATACTTGGATATAGTGCTATACTATAGTATAGTACTAATACTTATATAAACAGGACGATTTATTTTTAATGTGATTTTTTAAACTTTAATTATTGTTGAACTTAGCTTAGTTTTTTTAAGTTATTTACTTATAACTTTTTGCTGCCTGATATAAAACCTGTCCACTATGAGGAGAGTCTGCCAGCTCTGATTTTTGTGATTATCAGTGACACCAACACACTCTGCATCTACTTGAAAACCTCATTATTCAACTATTCAAAATCAAAATTGTGTTTTTTCATTGAGTGGATCCTCAAATGCTCTGTTTTCAATCCAGTCACACTGTAGCAGCTGCATGTATTTAACACTCAGACTTAGTCGAAACTATCTGAAAACCCAGACCTTGTCAGTCAGACAAAACACTTTGGGAAAAAAAAGTTTAAATAAACTAGATTGAAAGCAATTTCAGAAACATTTGAAACATTTATTTTGTTATTTTGAATTTCTGCAGTTCCGGTTCTGCCTGGTCCAAATTATTTCATGTCAAAACTCGAGGCACAGATGAAGAATTGGAGGAAAAGTTTCTGGACCTCTAAACACCCTCTTGGACCACTTAAGGTAGACCCTGGGTGTTACCAACCCTGGCCACTAGGTTGGTGACCCCTGCTCTATTACAAATGTATCAAACTCAAGGCCCGGGGGCCAAATACAGCACATCAATATGACCCAGAAAAGTTTCTTACCCTGAAAAAGTCAAATATATATGTTTTCACACACCAATAAGAAATATTTGTGGCTTAAATAAATACTAAATAACTGCAGTAACATGTATTAATACGTTCAAATGGAGAAGTTCCTTCTATACAGTCTTCCATTTCCAAGGCAACTGTATTGTTGATGTCTGTCCCTGGAAAAAATGAGTTTGTCATTGCTGCTCTAAGAGGAAGGAGAAAGGAGTCTTTCTGAGTGACCGCTCAGCCATGGAAGGAATTTTTTAGTCTTTATGAATCAAAGCCAACAACTATTTTAACTGTACAGACATAAGAGAAAACTTCAAGTTCACCAGGTCAAACACATTGAATTCTCACTTAAAACCCAGTAACAGGAGTGCCTTCACCTTGGCTGAGGATTATATTGCCTTGGGTCAACGTTAAAACCCTGTTTTTCCAGCAACTTTTCCACTGCGTGTATTTTAACACAAATGTCTTCAGGCCTCGTCTGCAGCTTCAGACTGAATTCCCACCTGACACCGTAGTAAATTATCAGAACAAAGATGCCCAGAGAAAGTAGGCTGACTGATTTCACTTCTGAATGACACCATTTTTTCCAACGTAGTAAAACCAGAACACACACACACACACACACGTTTTGGTGTGTGTGTGTGCACGAGTGCCAGGCGTCTGTTTACACCAGAGAGAAAAAGGCAGCGGACACAACGTTGACAAAGAGAAGGACAAGGAGAGCAGTCTGACTTTTTAACCTACTTCCTTTTCCTCTTTGTTTTTCACCCATTTTCTTTGCAACAAGAACAGCTGAATTTCAGGCTTTTTCTCACACCAACCTGGATCTCACAGAGGTTGATGCAGTGGAGACGTCAACGTGATGGAGCCAGAGCTCAGGTTTTTGGAGGTGAGGTGTAAGTGTGCTGCTATTCTAATGGTCTCCTCAGACGCTGGGGTTGTGGAGGAGGTGATGGAGGACGATGGTGACACGTGAACCAGCAACACAGAGCTGGGACGTTGTAAAAGAAAATAGACTTAACGTTCATTCACGGCTGTGAAAGTGGATGAAATGGTGATGAATTATTGAGTGAAAGCGAGTCTCTCGGGGTAGTTTGATAAGTTGCAATGAGATGGCTGACTTTTGTCATAACTGAGTGCTGTGTGTGTGTGTGTGTGTGTGTGTGTGTGTATTTGTGTATTAGCATAGGATCCCAGGAGTGTCAGTTGCCTTCAGGGAGTGTGAGGGCCTTGAAAAACAGCAGCAGCAGGAAACCAGAGTGTGTCAAGTCTCAGATTATTCTTGTAAGGCTTCGTAATGAGAGAGAAGAGCTGAGAATGTTTCCATGGGATTAAAGAAAACTTAAGGCAGTTTGTTGAGGTTGTGCTTTAAAACTTGTGCCTTAACTTATTTCACATTATTCAAGATGAAAGAACTGCGTCAGCGGGTTGGGATTTTTGGCATCACCTTGTCTGAATCATTTATTGTTGCACTCTGTTATTCAACGTTTACATCATGTAACTTAGAATCAGAAGGTTTATTAGGAAAAGTCATACCCGCACAAATAGGCTGAGTCAGAATCAAGTGTCTAGTTTCAAGTCCCAGTCCGAGTCAGGGAATATAAGTTCATACTAAAGATAATTAATCAACTTCCTGTCGTTTAAGAACTGAATCCACTGGACCCTTTGGACCAGGCGTGGCCAACATGGGGCTGGAGAGCTGCATGCTGCATTTTCTCCCTGGTTTCCTCCAACTCATATCAAATTGTATGACGCCGTTGGACATTTACGAAATGACAAAGCAAACAATTAGCACAGATGAACATATGGACACAGTAATAAGTGGGACACATCCTCAGAGATCATGAGACATTTTGGGTCTTCTCCTTCAGGCGACCCAGCCAGAGTTGATCAGACCCTGGCTCGTGTCCCGACAGCGTTTGACCGCAGATTGTTTGTCTTGATCCACAGCCATCAGGAGGCGCTCTCTGCAGCCACCATGGAGTTTATTATGACCCTCTTGCTTGCAGCCCCCGTGAAGGCCAGTGCAGCGTAGACATTGCAGAGTGAGCAGCCACTTTAATGGGCTCACGTCGCCCTCTGCAGCTTCTTTCTTGGCATTTCTCCACCGGCTCCTGTACTTGAAGAGTTTTTCTTGTTCTCCTCTTCTACGCAGTCCTACCAGGGCAGGTCAGCCCTTGCCTCGGAGCATTTGGAGAACAGCACCATGTCCTCTATGGCCACAAAGGTGTTGGTGCAGTGTGGGGACCTATGTTGTCCTCATGTCCCGGTCTGATATGAAGTTGTTCCTCTGGTTCTATCCAGTCCTGATGAAGGCTGAGCTCCTCTTGTCCTGGCATTGCTTCAACCCTGGGTCATATCACCAGTGATAGCAGCCCTACACAAGTGCCCTCGAGCAACAACAGAGGATGTGCTTGAGTGAGTATCTTACCAGAGCACAGCAGGCAAGCTAGGCCGTCTGTCTTAGCTCAGACTGGACAGGACATCATATACGTACACTCTGTACCATGAACTTCATGCACTGGGGTCCTGCCTGCTGGATCTCCACCCAGGACACCATCCTGTCCAATAAAGGGATTGGAGGAGATTCATGGGTAGAGGAGGACAGGGAGGTGCTAGTAGAGGAGGTGCTCTCTGAAGAACTGGGTCTTTGAGAGTTATTTTAAGACAAGAGGGACTCCACTGTTGTAGTAGTTTGACCTACTACAGTATGTTCAGTAGCCCTTGAAGTATTTTTTTAAAGTTCAATTCATTGGATGACTGAGAACCTAAACAAACCGTTCTAGTAGCCCAGATTGTCTTGAGAAGAAGCTTATCAGAGAATGTCAGTAGGAGGAGGAACAGGAGGAGGAGGAAGAGGAGGAGGAAGAGACCCATTAAGAACTGTATATTATGTGACAATAACACAGTGAAAATTGTGGCTTTTTGCCTCAAGACCCGTTGGAGAAATTCTGTCTCTTTCTTGTCTTCAAATCTGTTTGGTAAAGATGACGGGGAATTAAGTCCTCGTGGATTTTAGTCCTTGTCCCAGGAGACATCTTTTATATTCTTTTTTTAAACATATTAAATATGATATGATATGTAATCACCACAAAACCCAAAGAACCCCGGTCCTTACAGTCTGGATAAAATCAAAGAAATACAGAAGAGAAAAATGTGACAAAGAGCTGAAGTTCAACCAAATCACTGTAACATTTATACAGAAGTTAAATTAAATGACTCAGAGGTTTGGATACAGATTTAGTCACTGAGTCAATTATAGCAGATCTGAGTTCAGACAGGATTTTTTAAGCAAAGCCTCAAAAGAAATAGTGACATGAGATTCAACACCAACAGGACAAAACTCTTCTCAACTGTTTGATTTTGACCATATTCTTCTGCAGTTTCCTTTATTGAGCCTCAAATCATCATGTATTATATTCACCCGTCCATCCAGACACACACTTGATCCTGATTGGCCCAAACTCCAGCCAAACCGTGACCAGAGACCAAAGTCTATTTTTGGACGCTGGGTTCCCGTAGGCTACGACTGTGCATTCATATAAATGCAGTGGCTAAGTTGAAAACATGTTAATGTGCAGATGTGTGTGTTCTGTTGTGTCTTTCTTGAGCTGCTGACTGGAGCTCAGCCAGCGCCTCAGGTTGATAAATGACTGTTTCCCTCTTGGTCAGTCACTAAACCTTGACCTACTTTTTTTCTAGGTCAGAAACTAGATTCAGTTTTTCATCTTCAGCCCCTGTTGTGTTTTGTATTTTGCTTCAAAACATGTTTCTTTTTTTTCAACCACCTGTGACCATTTGTGTTAGATTTTCTTTTTAAGATATGAAAAAAAATGTAGGTGGAATACAAATCACGGCATGTGGCATTTTGAGCATCCGTGCATATTAATGGGCTTTTGCAGGTGTATACGACATCCTGGTGCCAGCAGCACAGTCACAGTTCTCCATCTTCCTTTCTCTCCTCTGTCTTGCTACGTATTTTTACAAATGAATATGAAGGAAGAGCCACAGTAGATAAGCACAGAAGTTTAAATTTAATTAGCATTGGTGCTGGAGGCCAATTGAAATGTTCACAGTCTTTTGGCTGCGGTTCTTGTTGGTTTTTCAGAGGATGTTGTTGGAAAGATTTGAGGTGTTTAACCCAGAACCGACGAGCTGAGGATTAAGTGCAGTTTGTTTTGAAAGCGCATGGAGGTCCAAACAGTCTGCAGGAGATTTGAGGAAGGTACAGTAGACATCAGAGAGTCTGGGCATGATTTGAGTGCCTTTTGTATCCACTGAGAGAATTCTCTTGCAGTAGCAGTAGAGTGTGGTTGCCATAAAAGAGTGGATCAGATTTTCTGCTGCACTGAAAGGGTTTGATGGACAAAGACAAGAAACATTCCTGGGGTGAAATAAAAATACAGTTGTTGAATGAGAATGAGACAGCACAGTTCTCCGTGTAATGGCTGGACCAAACCAAAAGACGTGTTTGGGACAAAGAAAAAAAATTGCCAGAAAATTAAAAAATCTTCTGTAAAAACACTTTCTCTATCAGTTCGTTTTCTGGTCTGACATTTTTATTTAGTTTCCAGGCTTTATTTTTCCACAGCTGTGCTCAATGGGACCAAACATAAATGGAATGTCTTCTTTGTTTTAGAAAAAGGAAGAAAATACAGCTTGGTATTGTAATTATTTACTTTAAATCCATACATTTGAAGAGAGAGTAGAAGAAATAAAGTCAGATTTTTCTATTTTTCTCAAAACTCCAGCTCCCTGCTGTGGTTTACCTTATCTTCAACATTCTCCTGCAAACCTCACTGCTACCAAATCCTGATCCCTGTGAGGTTAAATCCTGGCAGCGGGTTAATTACATTCACCTGCCGTCCCTGGTGTAAATCAGTCACTGATTAGAAAGCGAAGGTTTTTCCCAGAAGGCTGTGGAGATCAGAGAGGAGCAGCAGAAGAGCCTCAGATATGTTGAGTCTTAAGGAAAAAAAAATTTCCACATCACATTTAGTCATTTTCACTCTTTAGATCAGTTGGATTCTTCTTTAGTGACTGTAGTTTTAACATGTGTACGAAGAAAAGCAAAATAATTTGTGTTTGATGGTTGGAATTTAAGGGTAATTATTCCTTAACACAAGGTAATGAAATACTCTGTGAAACTGTGTTTTCCAGACTATTACTCTGAAGTGCCCTCTAGTGGCTGTCAGTCACAAACTCAACCAAAAGCTGAAACACTGTGCGACTTATAGTCCAAAATATATGGTGACTAAAGGCTGGAACAGTGTTGTCTCCTACACAGGCTGGTTACAGTTGCAACATGAGCAAGAAAAAAAACTCTGCCTGGCATTAATTTCCTGGATTTAGAAGTAAATATTTTTTGCATAAAACATAAATCCTTTATATAAAAAGGATAAAGATAAAAACAAATATTCACTCAGTCCTACATTGATTCCCATATGCAAAAAAAAATCTGTTTGTTGTTGCATAAATAGACAAAGGTAGGGTTCAAAGACACAACAAACAAGCAGAGAAAATACAGAGTCTTTAAGGAAAACACAGAATTGAACCAACACATTGGTTACTCACTAACTACTTGCTGTATAATTGCTGTATAAAATCCTGTAACATTTCAAAGTCAAGATCCAAGGGCAAAATCTGACCGATAATAAACGAAATAATATTTTATTAAACAGAGCGATGACCAATATAAACTCGCTTGTATTATATTTTCGATCGATCAACAAATAATGAGGAGAAGTCATTCCCAATTTGGGAAGAATTTCACCGATGATTCCATGGAATGGTTTGGACTGAACTGTAACTGTATGGCTGCCAACGACGTGTTTGGAGATGACGTCCATCTTTTATTAATAGACGTAGACAGTGTGATCACAGTACTTTGCTAATGACACCTTCCATGTCCCTGCGGAGTGGAGTGAGTTAATAATAGCTCCGTGCACGTGCTCATCTGAAATAACAGATTGAGGGAAACATTTGCATATCGGAGCGACTAAATGTCCAAAATGCATCAGCAGAGGTCAGAGAAAAGGAGATCAACTCCACATGGTCTCTGATTCCACCTGTTAAATATTTAATAGCGATGGGAAGAGTGTCCAGCCCAAGGCTTTGAGGATCTTTCCTTTTCTTCTTACTCTGTTCTTGCTTCTCTTTGCTTCCACCTCGGCCCCTCAGTTCTTCAGCTCCCACTCCTCAGCTTCCATTAAAAACAACGTTCTACTTCATGGTTTCGTCTGAATCTCAATCTACAGACTTTTTTTTTCCTTCCCCACTTTTTGCTCTTGACCTTGTGCCTTCATTCTTATCTTCATCTGAGCACTAACCCTCCACATTCAGCTCCCATCAAGTGGCGCTGAAGATGGTTTTGCGTTCATACCCTTGGAGCTGGAAATGTAAAATGTCTGCCTGCTTTTGTTCTCATAATAGGTTTTTTGAATCACAGCATATTTTAATTCATGCACCTCCTTAACCATGAAAAAAAAAACAGAGAATAAGAAGAATAAGAACATAGAAGAGAATAATTCTCAAGGCTTCTTTTTCCATTTGGGCCACGTCAGCTTGGAGCTAAAATGTTCTTTTTTACATTTAATTCAATTGGAATAACAACTGATTTGTGGTTGTGTAGGTAAAATAAAACTGAGCGTTGACGGTTTATGACAGAATAAATTCTACATTTATTTTCCAGATTAGACTTAGTTCAGTAAATGTGACTATTTGACTATTAAAACAACAATTAACTTTCTTCCATTTATCTTCATCTGTTTAGTTTAGTCTCCACGACTGCCACCCAAATCACACTGCCCCATACTGTGGCTGGTGAGATCACTGGAAGTTATGTGGGTCGAGATGTTGCCATGGTCAGAGCAACCTGGCAGCTGGTGGAATTGAACCTGAGGCTTTGTCTTGCAAGCCCCAAGTCCACTTCCTTAACTGCTCGTCCACCACGAGCCAAAACAAAATGTCCAATTCACAGCAACGATGTAGGCACACACACACACACACACACACACCCACACACAGACACACACCATGCCAACTGACCTTCATATGAGCCAACCAGCTTTGTCGCCAAACAACATAAATAATAATTTTTAGTCACATGAAGAAGGTACAATTAAACATTTATCCATTTACTACTGATCAGATGCCTGCGTCCAAGTTACAGATGTAGTTCTATTTGAGTCTCCAGGTTTTTGAGTCGAGTTTGTGTCCAAGAATAATAATAAGTGTCTATCGAGTTCCCAGCTTTTTCAGGTCAGACTGTGAAATGTGTTTGAGTTGACTCTGAGTTAATTCCTCAAGGTTTGGAGTCACACTTTTAGTACAATAGTAGTAAAAACCCAAGGCCAAAACCCAGGGTTTTCAGTCAAGAGTTTTGACTCAGAGTTACAGAAAAACCTGAGTCCAATTATTTATCATATTCTCTTTGACAAGGACAAAGTTGTTTTGCTTGAATCTCATACTGGTCTGAAGAAACAGCTTCAGTTCAGATATACACCCTGGGTCATGGTCCTATCTACGTGTCTGTTTATGTCTACCAACACGTCCGTCCACCCGTCCTTAATCTGTGTTCATCAGGAACCACGTTCAGTCACGAGTCCTGGACTGGAAGATAAGCAGAAGAAAAATGTAAAAAAACAAATTTTCTGTCTGTATCTGATGCACATCTCTAACGAAAACATGTGTCTTCAATATCTGTCTCCACAACTTCAACATCTGTGGAAAGGTCAGTCAGTGTGTGTGTGTGTGTGTGTGTGTGTGTGTGTGTGTGTGTTGAAATGCAGTCAAAGAGAAAATAGAGAAGTTAAGGAAAACAGTTTCTTCTCTCTGTACCAAGAAGGAACCCAAAACAAAACCAAGGCCGAGCAGCATTGCTTTAAACGAGGGGTTAGAGCTTTGAGAAAAAAAAAGAAAATCTTTCGATCAAAACAAGGAGTCTTTCCATCAGAGATATGAAGCTCAACGTGACACTTGTTGTATAATCATTATCACCTTGTCAAACACGCAGCCTATTTGACCCAGATAGATAGAGATACTTGACAAGACTGACCAGCCGCTCCTCCTCCTCCTGCTCTGCTCCAACCCCTGGACATTGCATCAACCACAGAAGACAATAAAGTTTTATGAGCGTCTTTAGAAGAAAAATGGCTTTGCTGGAAAGTGGAAAAGCCAGGGCTGAGCAGGACTGGGAGAGGTTATATTTTGTTGCCTGTACATTTGGTCCATCTTGGACAGACGTTAAGAACAACAACTAATCTTAAGAGAACAGCGCGATTATTTATAGATGAAACACAAAAGACATGGACTTGGACATCAGTACTGCTTTAATCCTGTGTGGCATAGTTCCCAGTAGTACTCCCAGCAGTATTAGATTAGTATCAAGTAGCTGTTGCCGCCATTAAACACCATCCAGCTCAGTATTTAAGAACCTGTTTGTGATGATTCCCACTAATGGTTTAATGAACCACAAAGTTATCATGAAATATTCAACACACCTGACTGGACTGATTCAGAAGAAGACTGATCTGAGCTTTAGGTTTTTATGTCTTTGGGTCACAGATTCAGATGCATCGGACCAGGCAGTGGATGAGAATTAGTCAACGCATTAACACTGACCTGTACGGAAATGGCCATGTAAATATATACAATATATATATATATACATATATACATATATACAGTGAGACCTTAACCTATGAGCTATCGATGCAATGATTATCCTGAAGTAAAAGTGTCCAGGTGTCCATCTGATTCATCAGAGCAGAGTTTCTGATGAATCAGATGGACACCTGGGTCTCCTCCTCTTAAAGCGCTCCCATCTGATGCATCAGAAAGTGTTCTCTGATGAGTCAGATGGACATCTTACTCTTAAAGTACTTCATCTGATTTATCAGAGCGTGGGTTCTAGAACATCATATTTCTTCTCAGGTATAATAATGAATAATTTAATATAATCTGTTAATTCCTTTGTCTCTTACTGAAATGGTTTCTTAAATTTTATTATTTCACATTATCAATATATTTTTTATACCTGTGTTTTTGATGTTTGGATAGAGTGGACATTTAAGTCAAGTTATTTATAGTATATTACTTGGTGCTAGAATGAATTAATTGGTTTTAAGTTACTTTAATGGGGAAAAGACAATCAAAATATGAGCAGATTGACTGATGTGGCTGCTGTGGAATGGACTTTATATATGAAAGTATTTTTATATAAAAAGCCATAGTGTGGTTTCGTAAGAAGAAGGAAAACACATGCATTCAAATGCATGAGCACGAGGGAAGAGCCGTTTTCCTGGGACATTTTAATCTGTCCAAACCTCTCAGGTATAGACACTGTGTCCATACAAGGAGATCTGCATCTGTAGATGGGTTTGTCTTTTTAGTGTGCCCTGATTCCCCTCCCTCCATAAGAGCAGAGAAGAAAGGAAAGATAATTTTCTGAAAGGAATGGTGTGCGCAGCATGTGTGAGTGTGTTGATGGCGTTTGTGTCTTTGGGGCCTTCTCTGTGACGCCTATCAGTTTGCATTCTGTCACTTGGCAGCAGGAAAGGCCAGCTGGTTACTGATCTCCCCGATTGTCTCCTTTCATTTTCATCTGCAGGGATTTCAGACCAAACCCCAGCCAGTGATATAATCCTATAATTTATTTCTGAGCGCTATTCTAATACCAGGCGTTACACGAGAGCCCTGAGTCCCCGATGTGATAGCATGGTAATAGTAGAGTGACATCACCGGAGGTGTAAAACTCCAAGGTAGAACAAACAGTCAATCTGTAGACCCAGAGGGAGAATTACACTGCTTTTATACATCAACGATGAATAAAAGCACAGGAGCTTTGCAGTCAGTTATGGTCAGTTTAATGAAGCTCCAATACATTATGTCACTCACAAATCCTAAAATCCCAAAATTAACTCATATCAACCAATTAGTGATGGTTATATGATGAAGTCTGATGATTTTGACAAACCAATGTGTTACATCTGTGTAAAACTATGAAAGAATGAATTTATTTTTTTAGATTTATATATAAATTTCAGCTCAAGAACAGACCACAACATCAGTTTCTGGTGGTGGTGCAGCAGTCTCCATGACTGACACCCAAATCACATAGCGCTGCACCATACCGAACCTTCCTGCAGGTGGAGAGCCCACTGACAACAAGCACATTTTATTCTTAAAGATCACGGAACTGGTTGAACACGTGTCGCAATGACGGGAACTGAAGTCCGTTTCTCTGCTCAACACCGCCGACATCACTGCATCGAAGACTGAGTCTTTCAGCACCATGGACAGAGACACGAAATCCCTAATGCAAAGTACTTGCACGTACAGTACAGCTGAAGGTAGGCGAGAAACGCATGAAGTAAGGCAGGAAATTGGTCCTCGTTAGGAAAATAAAGGTCCTGTTGAATACTGGCCCGTATTTTTCTTCATTGTCAGTCGCGGTTGTGCTTCATCAAGTCTTATCAGTGATTTTCAGGCCAGATTGTGACACCAAAGGGGCCACACTGGTCCTCAGGCAGGAGATGGATCAGGTCTTCTCTGTAGATTATCAAACAAAGGTGAATGTAGTATCTAAAGCAAGTACGTTCCATTATCCTTGTGTTTTCTACTCAGATGTGAACTGGAAACCAAAGAGATTCACATTATCACGTTCATGTGTTGTCTCTCCGTAAATTCCTAAGAATCAGATGGACTCTTGGCGTTTACAGCTCAAAATACGACAATAAAATGGGAGATTTGTAGATAATTATTGAAGGTGTTTCATAATAAATCCTTTTGCAGATGTGTACTACAACACAAAAGATGAAAAACATACAAATAAAAAGCAAAAAATAATAAATTACCTTCACACTTTTTGTTACATGCAAATTCTAACTTGATGAATATCGTAATTTTATTAGTCCTTAAATATATATTCATATAACATCGGTCTAGTTCTACATATGATCCTCAGCCTCGTCCTCTCTTCTCTTCATAGTCTACGATTCAACACAATTTGCAAGGCTCTTATTTTGACAGTCCCACGCGGAAACTGCGTGTCTCTGCCGCTGCTGCTGTTAAACAGAAGCTCACGGGTCTGGATGTCATTACTAGGGGAAGCCGCTGGATCCAGGCTGGAAAACGAAGCTGCTCCTCGGCTACAATGACCGCATCAAAAGACCCGACCAAGAAGAAACCGAAGGAGGCGCAGCAGGATGAGGTATAGATGAAGATGGGACACCATACTAGTTTTATTTTGTAGGGTTTTCTTCTTTAGAGAGGAGACGGACAGACGACAGTCTTCGCGGTAACACATTTAGAAGGACGTTAAATAAGGGAGATCTGCTGAAGATTTTGAGATGCCTACAGTGAAGAATAGATGAAATCCTTTAACTAATTAACTAACTAATTAGATTAATACAGCAGATTCTATCTAATCCGTGGGAGAATGTTTCTGTTCAACCATATACCGATCACTGACCTTTTCGCATGTAAATCTCACACCTAGGCTGGTTTCACAGTAAATAACAACTGGAGCTGTTTCCCTTGTACAGAGTTCAGACTGTACAGTTGGCAGTTTTGCATTTTAAATAGATTAAAAGTTTGTTTACAGCTAAGTTAATGTTTGTCAATGAGGCGGTTCCTTCTCTCCAGTCATGGGAATCTAGATCCTGGACATTTAAACGTATATATTTATTTGTAACAGACACAAATCAATCTGTTTTCAGTTGTGCTTCAAGCTGATTTGGTGGATTTTAGAAAACACATGATATTAGACTGTCACAAACCAGATGCAGGAGGATAGAATTATACTTTAATAAAACAGACAAGACTTTTTGTAGTTTGTCAAAATAAAAGCCTGGCTATGAGGCTTCAATATGACATCAATAACACTGTTCCATGTTTATTACTGATGCCAACGCAGACTAATGTCTGGGATAAAAGGACTGACGTTGGATTATTTTGTCCAAAAAAAATAACCTGAGTGCTTTCATACTGAGCCAAAATGACAGTACTTTATGGACAGATAAAATATTAACTGCAAACACCAAAAAAAGCTTAAAAATCTAAAATTTCCACCATCTTATTTACGCTAGGGAAGAAAGGTAAGAAGTAGAAATAGATGGAAAAAGTGTGACAGAAGGTGAGTGTGGACAGTTCCATTAGAAACACTGTAGACAGTGGACTGAAGAGCCAAGTCCTAAACAGAAGATCATTAAATCCTCAGACAAATGAGCCTGAAACCCTGTGGGCGTAAACACGTGAAAACTTCCCTAAAGTGACATCTATCTGGTCTAATTGAATTATCTTGACGGACAGGAGAGAATTATTCTCCAATCTTCATTTGCTTGTAGTGTCTCTTCCCTTCTTCCTGCTGTGTCCGTATCCCAGTAATTGAAGCCTAACGATCCCGTTGCATGTTTGCAGACGCGTCATGCAATCAGTTACTTGTTGGTAGCATCTCTGAAGCTTTGTGCAGAAAACTGGAGTTGAAAACTGTTGCCTGTGTAGCCTGTGTCTTTGTTGTATTTCCTTTGTTGGGTTGTGTGTCTCTTGTTTGAGCAGCTGTGAGAGATGAAGCTGCATGATCTGTGATGGTTGTTTGTGATGTGTGAATAGCAGACAGTCTGTCATCACATCTCCCTGACTGTCTGGATGCTGTGAATGGAGAACACGGGACGTCGCAGGTTCAACATTTGAGATGAGAAGCTCCTCGATGATGTGCACAATGTTTCACCTTGGTGTTTTTATCCTCTTGTACTGACTGTAAAACTCTGCTGTTGGAACTGCTGTTACATTTGCTTTGATACTTTTTCATTTCTTTCTTTTTTTTTTTTTTTAAGAAATACTTTCATCGCAATCTGCGAGCCCCTGCTCTCAGTCTTTTATTCCTTTTTGCCCATTTTCTTCACGATGAAATCACTTCTGTCAGAGTCTGTTTTTGTTGGAGGGAAACAGGATCTGATTTAAAAGTTCCAGCTGGAAACGTCTGATTTTAAATCATCTGTATTTTGTAGTTTTTTCTACCGGATCCAGTACTAATCAGCCTGTTTACTTTCTTGTGATTAAATATTGTTATGCATGTGTGTGTATGTGTGAGTGTGTGTGTGTGAGCGTGCACGTGTATGGAGACTAAGCAGTTACAGTTGGCTGCATCAGTCTGTTGTTCAGCTTCACTCCAGTGGTGAGGAGATGCAACTGTTTTCCCTCTTTTTCTTGTGTGTGTTTGTGTGTGTGTTTGTCTTGGTGTGTGTGTGTGTATTTCCACTATTAATTGCACTGTTTCCATCTCACCAGCATCAATGCAGATTATTCTGGGCACGTTTGGTCATTATATCTACAGCTTCAGACAGTCATTCATTCAGAATGGTCTTGCCCTCACACTCCATCAGTTACAGTTATCTTCCTGCCGTACAGTAATCGCATACAGTAGCTTCTGTTCCACAGTCCATTCAGTTGATGACTGAGATAGTCTGGAGTCACACTAGGGTCTTAGACACAGCAAAAAAACAAAAAAAAACAATGGTGGTGTATGGGTAATGCAAGGGCAGATGAAAAGAAAAGAACTCTTTTCCTCTTTTCTTCCTTTTCTAATGGGTTTTTAAAACATCTCCTTCCGGGCTCTGCTCTATACAAACATGATCAGTAATGTAAAACTAATTGATTGCTCTAATTCAGTTAAATCCACACATTTTCAGCCTGCGAGCAATTATTCAAATCATTGAGCAAATGTGCAATCAAACTACAATAATGACGTTATGTAATGTGTTTATTTATTATGTGTTGAATACATCTATCTCCCTTCATCCATCCATCCATTAAATTGATTAAGCTGATCACCAAACCCACCAATTGGATCTCCTTGCTTGAAAAATGTATAATTTCTACAAACGTTCTAACATTTTGCATCAGGAAATGATAAAATGCAGCCACAGAATATTGCGGTAGGTTCACAAGACATTTTTCTCTGTGGATACAAAAGTTGGACAAATGTGCTGTGACGACCTTCTAGTAGTCATCAGTATTGGGACACAGGTGGGGGCCTGGAGCTTTGTGTCCTTGTCCTTTTTCCAGACCCATAGGGATGAAACTCTGCCCCATTAGCATCCACTCCACTGTTTTCTCTATTGTCAGTATTACCTTGGTTAACTTTGTCAAACGGAACAAAGAAACACAGAGAGGGAAAAATAAAAGCTTTGATGAAATGAATGCAGTCAAATCTCAACGTAAAGTGAAAATGTTTTGAGCTTCAAAGTAAAAACCATCTGAGAATTTTGTCCTCTGAAAGGAACAATATGTAGAATAAGAGGCTGTGTGTCCAGGACAAGTGTTTCCCTTTTCTGTCTTCAAATCAAATCCCCATATTGACAGATTACAGACATTAAATGGTTGCTCTGTCTAGACAACCTTTCTACAGCGGTTTTCTACAACAAAAATAAAAAATAAAAATCAATCCCTCTGGTCGTTAGATACTTTTGATGAATGCTAAAAATTCTGCCTGATTTTTTTCTATCAAACACATGTTCAGCTAAGGGAATGTTGCACATCCTGACACTGTGTCTGAGTGGCTTCAACCCACTGTGTAATGTAGGAGCAGATGCTGTTCATGTCTTTTCTTTTGTCTTTTCTGACTGTTTGCTTTGTGTCTTTTCAGGATTTTGTGGATGTCAGCCCCCCACAGAGGAACTGGAAGGGCATCGCTATCTCTCTGCTGGTGATTGTGGTGGTCTGCTCTCTCATCACTATGTCAGTGGTCGTCCTCACCCCTGGTATGTTAGAACCACAGCAATAAAGCATGAAACCAAAAAAAGATTTTTCATTGTCCTGAGAGATTGTAGCCCAGTGGATTTTTCTTCATATTAAATAAAGCACAGTGAAGTCATTGTCATCTGTACAATTCTGACAAGGGACTTCATCCTGCGTGGAGACCTCCATCAGGAGGTCAACGCTCTGAATTAGCTCGGCTTTTCCTCCTAATTCTAATGCTGTTTTTGAGCCTGCGCTGACAACTTGACCTTTCATGTAATTGAGTAGTTAAATATTAACAATGATAAGCACGTCAAATTCAGTGTGTTTTGACATATAAGTCCTGGCCTCAAAGATTTGATAGTGTGTCATCTTTTACTCACTGCCTTTTTCTAGTCTCTATTGTCTATTTAAGCTCCAATAAATTATAGGCTTCACTTCAATGGCTACTCTGTCATTTTTTTTTTTCTTTAGCCGTAAAAAAAAAAAAGACTGTAAAATTGATCTGTTTATTGTATTTTCCCCAGTGGAGGTCAATGGCAGCAGCAAGTCCAGCCTGACTGTGGCTGATCTGTGGAAGCCAGAGTTCAGAGTTCATGACCCTGACGTCCTTTGGATCAGTGGTGAGTAAACATCACTGTGATGGAGTAAAAAACAGAAGAAATGTTATGGCAGATTCTTCTTTTTAAAGACTCTTGATGGTCAGCCTGAGACCTGCAGTAAGTCCACACCTGGTGTCCATTAGAGTGAGTCCAACGTGTCCTAAATTAAATTCAGCTTTTAGACAAGAAATGATAAAGAGGTGCTTTAACAGTTCGGGAAGGATGGACAGTTTAAAATGAACCCATTTTCTATCACCTTTGTTGATTATAATAGCAATTATTAAGATGCTGTTTTACATGGAAAACGCTGCCTTTCAAACTGTGGACTGGACCAACACTCTTGTTGTGTCTAACGAAGCAGAATTCTTGGTGTGTTGGTAATAGGATGGTGTGGCGGCTTGAGGCTTGTGGCTCTTTGTGTTTGTATTTTTTTTCTTTTTTTGTTCTCATCCCTTGAAGCCTTAACTCAGTACTGAAGAGCTGAATTGGATTAGGGAAAAACTCTGGATTGTTGCGTTTCCAAAGCTGGATTTTATTTCACCAGAACTGCCACACACCACAGACGCTCTTGCCCCTCCCTTAGACTTTTCGGAGAACATGAACAAAAGTGGGTTAAGTTGATTGGGCCACATGCTAGGCTACATGCTAACCCACACAAACCAGCTGTGCCAGATGTCACTCGTCAACAAAATAAATGAGATTCAACTGAGGACAGTTTCATGTGAGATGAACAGCTGTGTTGATATTTACATGGATGGATACAAGCATCTCAGAGGCTTCTTTTTGCTCTTCTCATTTGGAATATCTTCTAGTGAAGTGTGGACCTTTTAAACTGGTTAGAGAACTCGGCTCAGTCATGATCATAGCGACATCCATACCTCTGAGGGTTAACGCTAAGCTAGCACTAGAGGAGCTAGACTGCCTGGTTAGCAGCCAAATGGACAGTAATCTGGAAGTGTCCGTCATCAAAGCTGTGGACCATGTGGAGTCTAAAGATGTTCAACAAAAAATTCAACAACTTCACAACCAAAGACTACAATATTCTGGACCATGTCTACTGCAACAACCAGGGGTCAGTTAAGGGCACAGATACCCCTTACTTGAGCACGTCTGACCACAGTTCTGTTGACCAAAGGCCAAGGGTCAGTGGCTCAGTAGGCTCGTCCTACAGCAGCTCCTGAAAGAACTGAAAAAGGCCAACTAGCTAGCAAAACACAGTTACAAACACTGTGTGTCCTCTATTATTGTGCCTTTGTCTAAGTGATCTGGCAGAACCTTCCTACTGATCTGTTGCTCTGACTGTGCTTAGAGAAGATCCTCCTGGATTTTCCCTACAGGGAGAACCAGTCTACAGGGGATTTTGCAGACACTCCACTCTGCCCATCGTCTCAAACCTGTGTTAAGATGCTCTTTGTGGCCTTCAGCTCAGCCTTCAACACCACAGATTTCTCTGGCCCTGAAGCTGCACAATCTAGGTCACACCTAGGTCCACATCCATGATCCAGGAGCAGAGTGAGGTCCTGGATCATCAACATGCTTCATGTGATGAGGACATGGGCTTACACAGGTGTCCACTGATCCTCAACACTGTCATGGCAGGACGGTGTGCTGAGTTCTTAGCCTTTACTCCTCTGTTATCCACCCCATGGACATGGTCATTAAGTCTGTGGATGAGGTTCAGAACATCACACTGTGGTGTTCAGGGAACAACCTCATCTTGAATATCTGCAAGACCATGGAGGTCGTAGTGAGTTACAGGAGGTTCAGGAAGACTGAACACACTCCCATCTTTATACTTGGAGAGGAGGTTGAGGGATAGGACAGCATTAAGTCCCTTTTATGACTTCTCCTGGTCAGTGAACATCTCACAGCTTATGAAAAAGGCCCAACAACAGCTCCTCTTTTTTACAGAGTTGAAATAGACTTTCTTCTCAGCTGTTTGGGAACTTTAACGAGCCGCAATGAAAGTATCTTGTGTCTCAGTGTCACTGTGTGGTGGCAGCTGCTCAGCAAAGGACAGGAAGGACTTAGCCCAGGTAGTAAAGGCAGCGTAGGGGATTACCTGTGCTGACCTGGCGAGGAAAGGCCAGACACCTGAGTCCAGAAAGAGGGGAGATGCATTGCTGTAGATCCCACCCATCCAGGGAATTAACTCTTTTACCACTTAAAAAAAGAACCAGCAGCCCCACGGACAGTTTCCTCCCCAGAGCTGTAAAAGCAATAACCCCGCTGCAGTAAAACACTCAGATCCCACCCCACCTATGGGACTTCACACATCCATCTTTTCCAATCTAACCACATACACACACAGCATATTATCCACTGGCAGAAAGTGCACTTTAAACACTTTACTTTATAGTTTATATTCTCAAAGTGTGTATTTTAATCTGCACAAAATTTTGTTATGCTTGCATAAAAACAATGAAGGCTCTTGATCGAGGCTGTTTACACTTTTTAACTTGAAAACTGAACAAACTAAATAGACCTACCCGTGTTGAAATATTAAATATATAGTGTATTTACTAATAAATACAACATTCTTTATATGCATCAAACTGCAAATCGAGGTACTGAATGAATGCATGCATCAGTGTGACCTAATATTCTTTATACTTTATATTAAATACTCATGAAATTCCAGCATCACCTTGGTGATCTGCTGTAATCTTCTAACAGGGCATCCCTGCTGTCGACCATGTGATTATAACATTTTAGAGGTAATAAAATATTGGTTGAAAAACTCACAATGGAGGAAATTTCCCATCTTGGGACCAACATACGGTTTCAAACAGATTGTTTTGGTCCATTAGCATAAAAGAGACTCTTGAGATCATTTTCACGTTTTAATTAATTTCCAAATCTTTGGCTCTTGCTGTGTTAGAACCTTTCCTTCACCCAGATTATTGCCATCACTTTGAGCTTTGATAGGGACAGAAGATAGTGTTTGAGATCCACTTTGTCCCTCACGCTGTCCAAAGGAAATGATGTCTTCATCTGAGTTTAATCTCAAGTTAATCACACATACTGCAGACAGACCGCTGGGAAATCCAGGACACATTCAGTGTCAGAGTAAAGAAGAAAAACTGAGGACATTTGCTCGACATCACCAAGCTGAGAAAAGTTTAATACGACTTGATCTTTTTTAAATTCACTTCCGAATATCAAGATTAAACAAACAACAATCACTCATTAAAAATGTTTGCACTTCAAACATGATGTTATTGTAGCGCCCCCTCCCTGCTGACCTGCACATCCAGACACAGATGGCCTCACAGTGTCATTTCAGCTGTGACTCATGATCACATACAATGAAGAAACCGCTTTGCCCTTGTGAAAATGAAAACTAAGGAACATATTTTATTGTTATCTCAGAGTCTGTGTTTTTCTACCAGTGATATGATAGTAAATAAAAAAATCTAGAGCTATGTTTGCCATCTTTTCTTCTTTCAAGGTACAAAGGAGGAGATGCTCCCATCATGGGTAATATCATGTGCAGAAAGTGCCATCTGGATATTGTTAAGTGGTGAAGGGAGAAGTGGCAGCGAACGGCTGTGTGTGGTGCAGAAATGTAAAGTGGGAAAGTGAGTAAAGACAGAGGCAAGAAATAAACATGGAACTAAAGAAGGAGGAGTTTCAAGTTTAGAGTGGATTTAGGAGATGATCCTGGGCTCAGTGAGAAACTACCCAAAGACCACTCCAGCATTTAGGGAAACTGGCAGGTGTGACTTCAAGTCAATAGAGAGGTAATGAGGAAAGTTGGTTGTGACAGTTGGCAAGAAAAAGGCATCTGGGAAGATGAGATACATACAAATACCTGGAGGGAAGAGGACGCAGCGTAAACAGGTTTTAAAGAAAATAAGGAAATAATGGAAGGGAAGAAGGATTTGATTTTATGGGCAAAACTAAAAGGATTGAGAAAGAATTGTCTCCTCATCAATCAGGTAGTGAGTAACAAAATATAAACAAGAGGAGTGATTTGTGTGGAAGGTCGTTATTAGGGATGGTATCGGCTCACCGATACTATCGGGCTGATATCAGCAACCTTTCTCAATATCGGATCATATCGGTATCGTTTTTTTCACCAATATTCAACAACGCAGCTTTATTTAACGCTTAAAGAGTCGACATTTTTCGGTGAAGAACAACCAACCCGTCCAAAACGCTTTTTTTGCTAAACACGTGCTACGTCATGACTAATCATATTCGAAATAAGTATTTCTCGGACAAAATGACAAAAAGTAAATGTGTCATTTTTACAAAACTTATATTGAAGTAGTGTGTTTATTTTGTACACAGTTATTGACAATGTCTTTAGTCTGGGATCACACTAATTCAGGGTAAATCACCTGCATATATCGGTATCGGTTAATATCGGTATCAGGATTAAAGTGTGTGGGCGATATCAGATATCAGTAAATGTCAATATCAGACATGCCTAGTTGTTATAACTACAGAGGTGTAAAGTTTACAGCAGTGTTTTATTGTTTGAATTTTCTCTTGTTGCACATACAACTGTATCAATCGTATCCTTGTAACATTGTGATTGTCTTCTAAAGCCACTCAGTCTCCCAGTGGTTTAGTGGTTTTGAAGACATAAATCCATACTTCAAGTAGGAATCCTGGAATTGTCTGTAAGATGCAGCTTCCTTTTTCTTTGATCACAAAGGCTCTTTCTTCTGTAAACTTTAAGGCTCTTTTATCCTGCACAAAGGAATTTTCCAAAAATGTTTGTTTCTTGTGAGTCAGGCAGGTTCTTCACATGCATCAAGGCTGTGGACGGATTTGGGGGAAAGATTCTTCAAATAATTAAAATAAAAAAGGCGTTTAGAATCAGATAATAATTTAAAAATAATTTGAGTTCTTTCTATGCAGCTTTGAACCAATTCATGCATGGGCCGGTGCTGGTCCGTGCCCCAGGTGTTGAGAACCACCAGTATACATATTATGAGTGGCAGAGAAGTATGTGATGTTTGGGTAAGGCCTGTATGAGACGAGATGTTTGAAGGGCAAAGGAAGTTTAGTTTGGTCACACTAACAATCAGCTATAAGCTAGTTTGTTCTGATTGGTCAAGATGACAGATGAGGTCAGGCAGGAGCTTCATGGACCACAATGTTAGAAGATATTGTATTGTGAAGTGAGAGTGGAGAGCACTCCTAACAGATGCTGAAGGTCAGCAGTACAGTCTGGTCTGTTACCATCTTGGTAACATCACACTTAAGAAAAAAGTTAAACTGATTAGAGTTGAAGTAAGACTCAGGCTGTTTTGGAGATTCCAAGGTCTTCAGATGCTTAAAAGATAAAAGTCTGCTTGAATCTAAGAAAAGCTATGAATAATTTGTTTTCCCAGCTCCGTCATCATCAGACTCAAGGACCTGATTTCTGCCCTTACACTTTTTCAACTTGAACAACACTGAAGAAAGTTTTTTTCTTCGGCTTGACACTTAAAACCAGCAAACCGCAACTAAGAGAGACGATTAAATGAGAAGAAAGAACAATTAATTAACTTGTGAGAGACAACAATAACAACAAGGACATTCTTAACCAGCTCAAGTCTTAGCAGTAGGACTTTCTGCGGCAGATAAAAGTGAGAATTGGTGGTTGAGGCAAAACAGGACAAGATGCGGTTCTACTGACCACGCAGTACAATCTGGTACCGTTGACAAATCACAGCAAGGACTTTGATGACTGCTGACGAGCAACAGTTTACCCTCATCTGTTGCAGCAGGAGCCTAGAGCCACGAACACTAAACTGCAGAACGAGCAAATTAAAGCAGTTAGCGCCGAACCACAACAACCGTGGATTTGTGTCGTCATCCATTCAGTTGTCGTCAGTACAAGCAGAACTATCTGAGGAGTGGTCTTCTTAACCCAACAGAACTCTGTTCATGACAATGTGCATGGAATTACACTGGACTAGAACCAGTGGTGAGCTGTGCGGGCCAGCAAAGCCTTCTCTGCTGGTCTAAACATACTCAGAAAAGCTCATTTATTCATAAATACTTTTAAATGAAATTGTATTATTATTTATTTCTTATTAACGAAATATTTCAACTAGTTAGTGTCAGGTTCCATGAAGTCTGTCAGAGCCCATTCACTTTACCGCGCTCAGACCAATCATCTTGCGAGATTGCCACGTCAGGGCCTTCTAGCTGGCTCTACGTAGAAGGCAACATGTACGTGATTAGCCTATGTTAAGGGTGATGTAATGTCTTTGTGTGGATTCTCAAGTCCTGGTGTCAAACTGATGTTATTATAAGATGTA
The DNA here is from genome assembly GCA_016785265.1 of Paraplagusia blochii. Lineage (NCBI taxonomy): Eukaryota > Metazoa > Chordata > Actinopteri > Pleuronectiformes > Cynoglossidae > Paraplagusia > Paraplagusia blochii. The sequence goes on along the minus strand of JAFBJS010002725.1, from coordinate 176,538 downwards.
TTGATTTGATGTCACACAGCTCTGATGTCACTGAAGGCCCACGGCCTCTGACTAGAACTGGTCTAGTTTTAATACTGTGTCATTTTGTTTGGTAAAAGTTGAACATATGCCTGAAGCTGATTCTGATTTAAATCCATTTTGTATTATTAAAATGAATCCACCTCATAACAGAGGGATTCTGACGACATCACTGTGAACTTTATCATCACTTATGTTTCATTTCTTCTCAGCTTCATTTCCTCTTGTTTTCCCTTCATCTCATCACATTTTATTCCCTCATTTTTAAGACTCGCTTTGCCAGTGATGATGACCCTGTAGTGTGATTACTTTCATAACTGCACATATGAACCACACACAAAACTCAACATTTACCTGCATTAACAGGTTCTGTTTGCATTTGAGGGAAAGATCAAAGTTCTAAATGTAGGGAGAGGAGCTGAGACAAAAAAACTGATTGTCCTTGGGTTTTCCTGCTTCAATCGTGGATTACTCTTTTGTTGGAGACTTGCTGAGAGTAACAGAAGGTAGAAGATGAGAGGAGTGAGACACAAAGACAGCAGTGGAGGTAGGAGGACAAAATGAGAAATGCTTTTTCCTGCTCTGGATACCCACCACCTGCTGCCTCTTGTGGCCTGTGGCTTCTCATTATGGTCTGTGGTCGGAAGACTGTGAAGACACACAAATACATGCCATAAGTATATGTGTGTACACAAAGTAGAGGAGTAGAGAAATTCTCCCCGTGTGGCATAAACTGTGCTTCGGATATTTGCTCGGAACATATTTTAATATTTATCCACAAATATTTGAGCTACAATGAAGAATCGTTACCAGGTTTTTTAATGGTTGTAAAGATATTTTATCTGTCTATCTATCTATCCATCCATCCATCCATCCATCCATCCATCCACCCACCCCCCCATCCATCCATCCACCCACCCATCCATCCATCCATCCATCTTATCTGACATACCGTCAAACAGCTCTAATCAGTCTCACTTTTACTCATTTTCTTCTTCTTGTTACACAAGATCCAATGATTTACGATGGGCAAACCACAGCACATTTGGACATTGGACATCTGTCCCGTCATTCTCCTACAAATTATATTATTTATATTATCATAATATTATGCTGTCGTTTCCCTGTTTTAACCCAATGGGCACGTAAAGTTCCATCACATCTAATCTAATCTTGAAAAGACTAAAAGAAAAAGGGTTTCACTCGTCTTTTGTCTTAGTTCACACAACTGCGTTTCCATCTGCTCCTCTTCTGGCCTCCAGACAAAATGCACAACCCAGTTTTATGACCCATGACAGTTTGCCCACGCCTGTAAAACATGCTCACATTTCAACAAACTTGAGATGCATCACCACCACCTACAGGGTGGCACCAGTTTGCGTCGCCGTTCTGCCAGAACCGGTGACCCAGGAATGAACCGCACTTTTATTCGCATTATTTCTTCTTCCTTCCTAATGTTTTTTTTTCTGAAATAAATGTAATGTAAATCTTTGTGAGCCCAGGTCCGTTCATATTGTATAATTTGATTTTTTATACAATCCAACTGCCAGGAAAGCTGAATTACTACCTGGATCCCAATAACAATACAAGTCTGCAATTTAAATGATTATATGCAACGTTTGTTCTCAGTGTTTGTACTGAGACGTTCAAACATTTAGATATTAAAGAATAAAAACCTAATCTTCTGTCATCCTAAATAAATGATACATTTCAACAATTTCAGGAAGTCAAATAACATTTCTTGAAGCTATGGCTGATGATGAAAACCACTGCTCTACAGACAATGTCTTCAGCCTTGGGTTGTATTAAAATGGATGTTCTGGGAAACTACATGAATCAAAGAGGAGGTGTTTTTTATCAATTTTGTTTTTGAGATCCAGCCCATCTTAGATGGACATGCATAAATATCACTCACAACAATATCTGGAAAGATAAAAACAAGATCGACTAATCACATTGCGTCTAAAAAAAAACAAAAATTTGATTATGAAAAGGGAGATTAGGCTTCACAGACAGAGGACACCCTGTGCCTTTCATGCTGTCTGTTATATAAAGCACTAACAAGTATTAAAATAATAATAAGGATCCAAGCAGATACTGGCCCAGTTCTAATCTTTTATTTAACGCTTTTTTCGAAATGTGTAAAATGACTGAGCATATTTTTAATACTTTCTACTGCAACTAAAAACTTTGTACCTTTGGTTCAATCTCCAAAAGCTACAGAACAGTGTGAGCCTGACCATGTTTATTATTTATTGGCATCTCCTTCAGTAGTGGATGAACGTGCTCAGTGTGGTCAGGGAACAGATTTGGGTAATGATGTGTTTGATTGTTTTGCTCTGAAGGGGGTTGAGATGAAAAATGATCTTGATTACATTCAGAATGGGTTTAGTTGCCACTGAACTGGAGTAGATGCATCTTAATTCTGCTGGTTATTAAAGCCCAAGCACTGACTGAACCAGGGATCCTGATGGAGAACTAGTGATAGATGTTTCTCTCATCTGTGTGAACGTTTGTTATATGACGACATGTTATTATACAAATAGGAAGTCTCATTTCAACGTCTTATTGTTTTGCCACAGGGTCTTATCTGGATGTGAGAGTCTTTCCTTTAAAACTATTTTATTTATTCCTTCTATATTTGTACCTACATGAAATTTACATATACGTTTGACTGCAACTGAACCACACAACCGTGCTCATGGCCTCTAAGATGTCCTGCACCACCCTCACATACTTCTCTACCACACCTCACACACTTCAAATCTTCCCTTGTTGCGTCCAGTGTTCAGAACTGACAAAGCATTTGGTAAAGATGTAAACACACAGCATGGACCAAACTCTTAGAGTTACATAAATTCCAGGACTAAGATAACATAGTGAGCTTCTCCCTTTGTCATGACACTCCAGAGAGGACAAACTAAGAGATCCATAATGACCTTTAAAATACTTTTAAAATCATCCCACTTAGATCACCTTAAATTATACAACTTTTCCAGCAAGCTGATTGAACGAGGCCTAAGATGAGGTTGGTCTTTGCCTGGTCATGCGCCGGGAGCATCTGAGGCCCTGGTTAAGATGTTTCTTGAAGTGTCAGGACGTGATTGCAGCATCCTGATAGACCAGAGCCCTTATTTGAATTTCCCTCTTGCTTGTTTCACTTAATCAATCAACAACCTGCTGTTGTCTGAAGGATGATTATAAGAGATCTAATGTAAGTGTCTCTTGTGCTATTAAATTAGAGAGAGCTGCTTTTGTAGCCAGACTCGGATATAAGAGGAGAAGAGAGGAAATGAGTTTGGGGGGTGGGGTTGGGGAAAGCGGGTTGGGGATCTGACAAGGAAGCAATTTTCATCTCAGGCATTTCTTTTTTTTTTGAATTACATGCACAGCACCCGTGGAGGCCCAGCAGTAAATCCAGGCCCAGACCGCGGGCTCCACACTCTCATCACACACACTGTCAGTGGAAGATTTACACCATAAAACACCACTGATGTTAATTTCCCAGCTTTATCATCAATCTCCACAAAAACAGCCAACAGGACAGGTGACCCTGTTGGACAGGACAATTCAATATGCTAGTTGGACAAAACAAACCCCCACATCTCACTGGCTCAGTTGATATAATGCAGCCTCCTGTCAGAGAATGGACGGCTGTTGATCCACAGCCAAACAGGGGACGACAAATGATGTGGAGGTTCTACAGACATGTCCATCAGGACATTTGTTGCTTTCAAACCATGGATATTCAACCCCCCCACAGACCATAGCTGTGTCCTTAGAATGGAAAACAATGTGCAAGAAGTTGTTGATAAACAATGACACTAACAAAGGTTGTTGTGTTGACGCTAGATTAAAAAAACTGATCATCAGGACCTTTCCCATCAACACCTGCATCTGGTCTCACAGTCCACTGTCATGTCCAGAGGTTAAGACAAGTCCACAAGCGATTATTTGGACATAATTTCAATAAGCATTCAGAACTGGAAATCAACTTTGGGGACAAAGCTTTGTTTTACTGATGGATGTGTCAAGTAAAGTAGTGTCATTATTATTTTTATTATATTGTTAATATGGCCGTACTTTACTGTGATGCTCTTTTGACTGATGTTTTTTCTATGTTAGGACGTTCTGATGTCCAGAGAAGGTGTCAGTATCTATGGACTGGTCTTTACTGTTGTCATTTTTATTCTTTTGTTTGATGATTTTATTCCGTCTTTTGTTTGATGTGTTTTTAAGTCTCAGAAAGCTGTCGTTTTAATGTGTAAATTTCATCTTTTCTTTTACGGCTGTTGAGTGTAGATGATCTGTGAATTGTTGTCTTTCCTGTCTTTCCTGTCTTCAGTATATCGTCCACATATCATTACCTTAGGCTTGGTCTGCTTTCTTCTGGAGCTCTACGTGTTTTTTTGTGACGAGCTGCTGTTAAAGCTTCATCTCAGCAGCAGAGATTAAACCTTAGGTGGATTCTTTGGCCTTTTTTTCTGCTGTAGATTTTCCAGATAGTGAATCTCCTCATGTTTGTCTATTCTCTGAAGGCGGTGATGAAACGTCCAGGAGTCAATTATTCATGGAGTTTTTGTTTACGTTACGTCCCTAATATATAGTTGATGTAAAAACAGAGCATTTTATTAAATAAAACATTGTGTTACTCCTGTTAGGCAGAAGAAAAAAACTACAGGGTTTTTATGACTGTGTGTTTTTTATGGACGATTGCTTAGTGCTTTGTGATGCGTGCTGTTACACGGCTGCTAATGAGATACGTACAAGCGACCACTACGAGAGTATGACAAATAGGAGTGAATTAGTCATTATAATATTATGTAGAGTGGGACACTAAAAAAATAGAGGAAAAAACACAGTTTCTCGCAGAACATGCAACGAAGCACACAGGAGAGTTTTTATTGAAAAATAATAATGGAAAATCCAGAAATCACACGGAGAAAGATCATTTCTTGATGGATGAGGTTCTTAAAAACTCTACTTACAGTATATTTCTGATATAAATTTCCTCCCTGGGTCGTGTAGGGATAAACAACACCATTACAGCGGTTTTATTAGAAGGTCTCCAAGCCTTGATGTTTCGTATCCTTTTTGTGTTTGTTTTCTTCACAAAAATTTCATATTCATTGCCACAGGAATCTCCCCTTTGCTTTCACCAGGCGAGGTCATGGTCCTCATCTTATCTTCATGTGGATAACTGTAACCTCTGCCAGCGCTTGGGGCTGTTTTTTTAAATATTCTCTCCTTCTCTCTGTTAGACTCGGAGGTGGTGTACAGAAACCGACAGGGTCATGTGATCAAGTTCAACTTCATGCTGAATGAGACAGACGTCCTTCTGAGCAACAGCACATTTGTAAGTGTTGCCTACTCCATCTTAATGTTTAGCAATATATAATTGTCTCTCCTGAATATAACATCCAAATGTTCAACAGGTTTTTGTCTTGCTTTCTTAATTCCCACAAAAAGATGTTTTCCATAAAAAATAAGCAAAGAAAATCAATCTGTTAGGAGGGTTTTAGCCATATCTTCAAAGATCAACCAGTCCTGTTGTTATGTTTGTTCTGTTTTTCATTAGTCAAAGTATCTTTTGCCAGTGATGCCTCCATTGTCCTAGTAGTCTGGTTCCCTTTGATCAGAATCAGACTGCACCATCACAGACAACAAAATAAAATTAGGTAAAAAAAAAAAAAAAAAACCTTCAAATAGACCTTAATTATGTGTTTGAAGAATAACTTTAATTTTTGGACCTAAACAAACACGACATTGTTATAACAAATATATTCCAGTGATTTTGAAGATGCTGGTCATGTTCAAATCACATAAAAAAAAATAAGGAAAACTCCTCCATAGTTAATATAGAAGATTGCTCCAATGTCATGTCAAAAAAGAAAGATCACTCAAGAGAAAAACAACTTCCCAGTTGATTTGTTGTCCTCTGTCTCCACTTTGTTTGTGGTGCAGGATCTGAGGTCGACAAAATCACCTTCTCGTGTCTAGTGTTTTTCATAAGAAATGATTTCAAAGTGATTTTTTTTTTAATTTTCTCTGTGAACGGCTGCTCGAGGTTTAAGTGCTCCCCACATGACTTGGCCTCTAAATGTCAAATGTCTCTACTCTTTTTAACACGTCCTCTGGGAAAAATGACTCTATGTTGTTGCTGGTAATTAGGTTTTTGTTGTCCTAAAATCAGACCTTGCAGATCAACAATGCAGGGCCAATTTACTTCCTTTCCAAAATAATCTTTAACTTCCTGTTTTCAATGTACTGTTTAATGACCAGCTCTGCACTGTGACAAATATAAACCTTTATTTCTGCCTCCCTCTTGACATTTACTGCCTGCGTTCTGCAGCTGTGATACTTAGAGTTGCACTATTGCATAGTTGGACGGTTGCTGGTTTCTCCACACTAACCACCCTGCAGTTCCAAGGTATTCTTTGGTCAAACCAAGTCCGGATCGATGTGTCTATAGCAGGCACGGGCAACATAAGGCCCACGGGCCGGATGTGGCCCATTGTGCTTTTTGATACGGCCCGTCCACCTTGTCCAAATTGAATAATTTATTTCTAATATCATTATACCTCTGCCTTTTCCCCTGAAACAATGCATTTCCCTGGTAGATGACATCATAAAGGGTATTAGAAATGTAGGATTACAGGTTTTATACATGACTTTAACGTCACATTTATCTTAGTTTAAATGAGTGATCCGTCTTTCTGTCTTTATTCGGCCCCGTGTCCAATTTTAGGACCAATTAAGGTCAGAAAATTTGCCCACGTCTGGTCCATTTTGAGGGCAATTGGAAATAGAAAGTTTCTTGAAGATGTTTCAACTCTCATCCAAGACACTTCTTCAGTTCTTCATCCTGGCTGAGAGTTGAAACATCCTGAGGAAACCTATGTCCAGTAACTATTTTTGGATGAAATGACCTGGATGTTAGGGAACCTACACAGAAATGTCTGACTAGTTTAACTAACACTAACATTTATGTGGTAACAGGGGTCATCTATCATTCAAAATGTTAGGTTTTAAAAATAATACAGAAGTGTTGACCAATAACAGTCTCTTTATTGGCTTCATCTCTTATAATGAAAAGAGTCCATTTACTTAGAAGCTTCTCGTCGTGGAGGTCATACAAGTCAGTCTCGTTATGTAAGAGATTCTAGAGATCTCCACAATCTGCTGATTGGTCTGAGCATTTTAGATTTCTTTACATCCAATGTGAAACCTTATGGAGATGGATGGACGGAGGAAGAAAAAAGTTAAATCTGTCTTGAGTTTCAGATTTTGTTATTGCCAAAGGTCAAAACAGATTGTCCTGACTGTATTAATAGACAGAGGACAACACATTGTACCACCTTTGTGGACTATGGACACAAAGTTTAGCAGGACTTGACAGAAAAATGTAGCCAGTGGCTCTAATAAAGTGGCAGGTTTGTGGATTTTTTTTTTTTTTTTGCTTTGAATGAACAGATCTGCCAACGCTCTGGGAAAGTGCGGCCTTTCCCTCGTGGTGTTCTGGCCTTTTGGTGTGTTATTACTTTTTACCTTCAGCTTCTTTGTTACAGTTTGTAATGAGAACCTCAGAGTAAGAGAACTGAGAATTCAACCTCAGAGTTTGGCTCCGTCATGTCGCTCATGTTTTAAACAAAATGTCCTTTTAATTTCATGGGTCTTTGTCTGTGAAACAGCCTTAAAAAGCGAACAAACTGGTTTGGTGTCATGTATTTTTAGGTTGTCTTAACACCTGCTACGTCTCATCTTCTTTCATTTGATAGCAAGCTTTTAAGGTGGTCAAGTACTCGCTGTCAGCTGATCTGAAGTACGCACTCTTCGCTTACGATGTCAAGCAGGTGAGCTCTGAGGAAAATGCCACTTCCAAAACTGCATAATGAATCAGTATCACAGCAAAATCATCCGCCTCTGCAGCTCAGTCACAGCTCCTGACTGAGTGACGGAGGAGCTGGGACTGAAGCAGCACCACCAGCTGTTCTCTGCTGCTCCCTTTTGTTTTTTCTCCCTGGCAGTTTGTCATTTTCATTGTTCTCCCGTGAAATGCCCCGGAGAATGTCACTCATCTGCATGCACATAAATAGACAAAGGCATTAGCGTTGGCTTCAGGTGTGCAGTGTCTGCACGGCTTCATTGATACACTTTGCCTTTTCTTCTGCGAGGAAAACTTGCTCTTGTATTTTCTTACCGTTGATATTAGATTGGCTTTAATAAGGAAAATAAGGCTCATTAAGAAGCAGCAGATGGATGTGGAGGAAGGACGATGGACGCAACCGTTGTGGGTTGACATTTGCTGACCTCAACTTGAGTAAATTTACGAGTGTTGTGTGTCTGTATTCTTAGCCCTAATGTGTTTTTCACTCATCTGCCAGAAGGCCTCCAAGTAAAGGCTTCTTTTCTCCCTATCGATTTTTAGATTTGTCTGCAAACAGACGGTTCCAGGCTCAGGGTTAGAGACAGTGCAGCGGCTGAGAAGCTAAAGGAGGATATTGTCTATGTTGCACGGCAGAATTTATTCCTGTGGTGATTGTCAGGTCAGAGCCACCTCTTGGTTTAAAGATCCTCTCAGCAGGACAGACTGCACGTTAGATACAGAAAGATTTAGGAGGACAAGAAAACAGGCTGAGACAGAGAGACAGAGAGACACACCATCTGTATATGGAACAAAAGAAGAAACAACCGCTGGGGTTTATTTTCATGTTTTTAGCAGCTCTCAGATGAATTTAGCTGCACTGCACAGACTCTATTTGAAGAATTTGTCCACATAAAAAAATATATTTATCTGTTGGCATCAGTGGAAAAATGTGATTAATTTTCTGGATGTTTTTTTAAGTTTAAAGTAGCAGCTTGGTTTTTGTTTTCCAAAGTGAGAAAACTTCATATTTGAGAATCAAAACCAAGGATGGAGTCTTTGTAAACAAGGTTTGTGTTGAAATGAATGATAAAATCTGCTGCTAATTCTGTTAAAAAAAATGTTTTTTTCCTCCTTTCAAGTTAGAGATGTCCGAAATTTACTTTTGCTGAAATCACATTTAATCACCGTGTGCACAGATGAAATTTCCGTAAATTTGTGGAAAGGAAGGCATCGTGTTTCAGATTCACATTATAAGATCTTAGCCATGTTACATAAATGTGCTGACATCAAGCTGATGATTATGGCTGACAGATTTTATATGACACTTGTAATATTTATATATGTATTTGTCCAAAACACGGTTTTCTGACAAGTACAAACCCTGCATTTTTAAAGTAGACCTAGTAAATGAGATGCAATGCTGCCATCTAGTGACTTTCACTTAAATATTCTGCCATTTATCCCCAAATTTGGCAAAATCCTGGTAGAGTTATCTTGGTTTCATTATTGCAAGGAGAAATCGATGCTGTTTATTTCAGTTATTACATAATTATGTTATGATAAGTTGGTCAGTAATAATGGACATTAACCAAGAATAAAGTTGTACTTAAAAAACTTCATGCTGTACAATCTAGATGTTTGTTTATAGTTCATCAATATCAGTCTTGTTCCTACTGCTAACTGCTAAGTCCCTTAAAATCAATGGGGAAATTTACAGTATTACTCTTCACAGGCTACACAGGCTCCTGAGGGAGGCGCTGTTAAGTTTCTCTGGGTCTTGAACTCGGAACTTTGTGCTACACCAGTAAATCACAAAAATCATTTAAATGTTAATGAGTGCGGGGGACGATATACTGTCCCGTCCAGGTCTATACACAGATGTGATCTGTAAGTAAAAGATAAATGACCTGACCTCAGCGTCCTGACTTTACTCTGCTGAGTTCACAAACATTTCTTCTGTCTGTGTGTTTTTATTGTTGGTTCATTCACTTTGTTCCATTTTTACTGTCATCGCTGTGAACATTTAACAGACAAAGATCTTTGTTTGCCTTCCCTGATGGTGTGAACTCTCTTTACAGATGTACAGATATTCTTACACGGCGTCTTACATAGTTTACAACATCTACACAAGGTAAGGCTTTTTTCTTTTTTATGTTTTTAGATTCATAGATTCTTTGATTGGACGCTTTATTTTTGTTTTTCTTTACAAAAATAAATTTTACTTAATGTTTAGTTTTGTGCGCGAGCCTTTCTCTTGTTTGCTGTATGTTAAATCACAAAGAAAGGGTTGAGCTTGTAAACTTCAGTCTGGTCTTTGCACCAGACTACATAAAACCAGTTCATTTAAAACTGCAGAGTGTCATCGATTGGTTCTGTGGACGTCTGTGCAGCCGCCGTGGCCGAGACACCATATGTAGGTCCTCGTCCAAGGCCTCGGAACGTGTAGATCCAACCCAAGTGCAAATAATTATAATAACAGTTTTTTGTCTTTCTACCTGCAGGTGATAAATCTGTTATACCAAGAGTGTAGATAATGTTTTATCAACAACCTAAAACCATAATAAAGTCACGGTGATAAAACCCCAGAATTGGGTATTTTGACACAAACAAAATGATGTCAAGTGCAGGTGATGATAAGACACATCATGTAAATGGAAAAGTAAGGAGTGGGAAATTAGGGACAGGTTAAAAATGCCACCTGGTAAACACAGATGAAGTGGATTTGAGTGGTTCTGGTCCATCACTATCCATCCTTTTAAAGCCAAAAACCCTTTTATAAATTGTAGGAATTGCATATTTTGCTGCCCAAAGTAATTCCTTTGAAAAAGAAGAAATCAATTATGTAAATGCAGGCAAAGACTAGACTGTCTGTGTCAGACCAGGCCACGAGAAAAACATTAATGAATGTTTGAAACCGTTGGTTCTGGGCTTTGTTTTAGCTCTAAACCATAAAATATTGAAAACATCTCCTTGTGTTGTGTTTATTTTATGCTAAAACAACATTTATTTGTCACCTCTTTCTGGAAACAAGCTGGAAACACAGAGTTGGTGAAAGACCTGATCCACTTAATGTTTGTTTTTCAGGGAAGTCTGGGAGCTGAACCCCCCTGAGGTTCAGAATGCGGTCCTTCAGCACGCAGCATGGGGAAGACAAGGACAACAGCTGGTGAGACTGGAAGTCGTGATCTGTCACACTTCTCTGAGAATTACAGTGAAAGCAGAGCTGTTTATTAGAGATTCTGTTGGATTTATGCTGACATCAAACAGATGATATGCAAAACAACCTGAATGTCCTCCTCAGATTTACATCTTTGAGAACAACATCTACTACCAGTCCGATGTGAGGAGCGTTTCCCTGAGAATCACCTCCTCTGGGATCGATGGCGTCATCTTCAACGGCCTGACTGACTGGCTCTATGAAGGTGGGTCTGAGTGAAGAGCATTGTGATCCCAGTAGGGCTGCAGGGGAAGTGGAAATCATACACAAACATGACTGTATAAATTGTGGTGTCGTCATAAACATAAGGATCCTTCCTCCTAAATATCCTGCATCTTTTAGAGCGACGTTAACCACAGATTTTATCGTGAACTCCTGGACTGTGTCCGTCTTTTATACGGTCCGTTTGTCCTGGCCAGCACGTGCTCCTCTGTCCACTGTCCTCTATCTTTTGTCTGCACTACAACTAGTATTGATTACTGATACTCCTATGGAGAGAAGCTCAACACTCTACTCCAGCTGCTCTCACATGTATCCAGGGCTGTGGCCTCACTAAAAGCACTTGTTCTCCCTGCTGCATCTGAGCACTCACCTCCTCTGAACCTCCTCTGAACCTCCACAGCCAGCATGTCCCTGTACTTTGAATTTGAATTCATAATAATGATGTATTTAACAGTTTTTCAGGGTCACATATTACATTTTTTTTTTCTCCAACTCTTCTGTCAGAAAGTCTACTTTGTGGATTTTCCCAACACAACTTACTGTATAAATTATTGCTTGGTTACAAAAGAGTTTCATTCAGTGTCTACTCATCAGTGCATGTTATTGGGCTGCAATATACTTTTCACAACTATATTTAAGTTTAATGTTTAGAGCGATGACTAAATTACGTAAATGTCTGTTTTGTTCTCTTGTTAAATCCCATATATTTAGTTTTTTTGAATTTTCATATTTCTTCAACCCATAGTTTAATCTTATCTCATCTTCTCATAATATACTTTTAAGATTTTTGACAATGACGTAAACTAAAAAGAAGAAATCTGATCACGTGGCAAAGGTGTGGTTTTTCACTCCTATTTTCCACACACTTTGGTTTTTTGAGATCACTTCATATTTGCAGTTGATGAATAAAGGTCAGACCCACTTTCAGCTCCTTTCTTTTTCCCACTTCCTGACACAATATCTCTATTTGCCTGGCAAAAAGATGATATCAAATAACTCAAATATTTGTCAAGATTGATATTCCTATTGAACTGGGTGAAACTATATTCCTGTTACATTGAGCAGAATCTAGAACCAGGCTGAACCCAAATACAGCAGGAGGGAGAGACGGAGATCTGGTGCAAGATGTTTCTGTTCAGGCGTTTAACAATTAATAACAGCAACAGACTGGATACCTCAGCAGACAAATAATCAGCACAAAATCAAAATCCCAAGACAAGGGATGTCCAACAATATCTATCACTGATATTATAATCGATAATAAAGCTATACATAATGCTGTAAGGCCGAGGTCCCAGGAAATACGCTACTTTTGGATTGGGTTAGAAAAAAACCATGGAGTAACTAGTCCTAGATAACCAACAGTTCTCTTCTGTTCAAGATGTTGCATTGACTAAACGTGTGGAGTTTCTCGAACTGTGCTACGTCACGTCTATTCATAAGAATTTCTCCGACATTTCCCAGCAAACCGCCGTTTCACCAACGAGAAAATGCCCCGTTTGCATAGTGACGATGCTGAAAAGCTTCTTTGCTCTTTAAAGAGGCCTGTTGACATTTTTCAACTGAAGCTGCTTCTATCGTTGTGTCTATTGTTGTGAGGGCTGAACGAGTCTAGTAAATAATGTTAATCATTGTTTTTGTTCAAGTTATTCTGTTCACTAGACGTTATTTGTTAAATCTAACTGCTGCACACAGAGGCATCGGACTGTTTCAAACTAAATGTTTAAAACATATATGACATTTTCCTATATAACTTAGGTTAAAGAAGTGTCTTTTTCTTGTTCAGAGGCTTTTATTTTGTAGAATCCCTTTAGTCAGACATCACAATAATTCAAGAGAAATCTCCTGCACACATTGGTATCGGAAATATATCATTCAGGAAATATCAGCAGCAGCAAACGATAACAACGCACACAGACACAGACATCACATCACATCACATCACATCACCACAGACCAAAGTCAAAGACTGGCTAAGAGAGGTATAAATACCCTGGACACCAGGTGACACCAGTGAGACTGATGAATGAGACACAGGTGAGAGTGATGGCACTGATTGCACAGCAGACAGAAGCAGAGGGAAACAGACAGATCTAAGAATTCTCTTTTTAACCTGGCAGCTTTGGTTATTCTATTCTTCAAAAATAAAAGCAGGAAGAAAAAGTAAAAGCAGCTTGATCTCTGTTCAAAGACAGATTTTAAAACTAAAGTGGCGTTCCCTCTTTATCTACTTAAGATCTTTGTTTTGGACATTTAAACATGCAGCAGGGAGGGACAAAAAACATTGGGAAATGAGTGGAAATGGGGGGAAGAAACCACAGGAAGTCACAGCTCCAGATCCATTAAGTCAGTGTGTAAACAAACACAATCACAGCATGTTGCTCTGTGCACAGTTTACACAAAGAACACCTCATAATCACAGACTGAGACAGAGGAGAAATAAATAAGAATAATTTCAGCTTTTAGGTTCGTTGTGAGCTGTGCCCCCGTCCCCCCCGTCCCCCTCCATCCTCCCCTCTTTGTTCTTGGTCTGCATTTACCCTCCGCAGCACATGGGGGTAAAGCAGTGACACCCTATTATAGGTCCTATTTTAAAACCCCAGTAAATTGGTGAAAAGAAAGCTCATGGGCAAAATCGAGGTCCAGAGAATCAACACAAACAACAAAAGTAAATGAAGTGCAATTACGTCGTTGAAAGAGACGCTGACATCCCTGTTTTCTGCCTGTCGCACACATTATCTCCAGATCAGTGAGACTGAAAATCTTCTTTCTCTGTTTTCGGAGCAGAAGAGATTCTGCGGTCACACTTGGCTCACTGGTGGTCGCCGGACGGAGAGCGTCTGGCTTTCCTCACTATCAACGACACTCAGGTGCCCAGCATGGCTCTGCCCCAGTTCACTGGCAGCACCTACCCTCGAGGACTCCACTACCCGTACCCTATGGTGAGGTTCAGCAGCTGCTGGATTTGAGGAGATAAGGCCAGGAAGACTGGGACGTAAACAACATCAAAACAGCTGGTTCTATTGACAGTTTATCGCTTAAGATTCATCCACAGATATATTTTTCCATCCAACTAAAAACGTTAGTTTTAAATGTTCAAAAGTTTCTTATGTTTATTCACTCATTATGTCATGAAGTGACTCTGTGTACAGTGAGGTTCACAGCTGCTGAGACTCTTCTCCAGCTTTGGTTTTTCTCACTTCACATCAGTTTTATTTTGATTACTGATTTTTTTTTATCTCATATCTTTGGCAACATCAGTTGCTGCACAGAAAAAAGAGAAACAACAACATCTCACTAACCACCGTGTTCATTTTAATTACAAAAAAAGCATTTTATGGCCAAATATCATCATTATTTATGGTTCCTTGTTTGTTTTGTACTTTTTACAGCACCACTCCCACTTCCCTGCTGTGTCTGCCAGAACTTTAGGTTAATGTTTGTTCACAGCAGAGGTCATTTTTCATTGTGATTTCCATGGTAGAAGAACTGGGTTTAGGTTGGACAAAAAAGGTCCTCCTTGGATGGATAGAACTGATAGTTGATAAGAAAGATGAATGAATGAACTTGGTTAACCCTGTATGTCACTCAAGGCCGGTCAGAAGAACCCTGTGGTCAAGTTGTCGGTGGTGAACCTGATTGGAGCTACACACACACAGGAGCTGCAGCCTCCTGATCAGTTCAGAAACAGGTGAAAACTGTGAACGGGCCAGAACCAGAACTTAATCCCAACCTGGGACTTTGTCATGGATTAAATTAAGAAAAATGGGATCAATCATAGATCTTTTTTTTTCCTTCTGCAGAGATTTCTATGTGACCATGGTGAAATGGATCAGTAACACTCACCTAGCCGTGCGCTGGGTCAACAGGATTCAGAACGCTTCACTACTGACAGTCTGTGACTCCACCTTAGGCGTCTGCCCCCAGGTGGGTAGAAAACATCTTCTCTCTAAACAGATAGAACACTGGGATTAATCACAAGTCATATGTTCATGGATTAGTGAAGATCACTCAGGTGGCCCACGATTGGTCCTTCAAATTGGACACGGGGCCAAGCTAGGAGAGGGTAGATGTAAAATAAGATATATCGCATGTAAAAGTCATACTTCATTAAAATACCTTTTGTTTTTTGTAGGTATTGCAGGAAAATACACAAAAATATAATCAATATAACAACAGCAGGCCAGAATACTAGGCTGAACGGGCCACGTCTGGCCCCCGGGCCTTAGTTTTCCCATGCCTGATTGAAGATGCTCCTTTTTTCCACAGGATTTGTCTTTGCTGATATCTGATCGTTTATGAGAAGACAGAAAAAAAATTGGTAAAAAAGTACTTGTAGTACATGAATTTATCTGAATACAGGAAGAAGTACGAGAAAATATGTTTGAGGTTGTTGCTGCAGAAAAGGTGCGACAGGTTAGGGTGATAAAGAAATCAAATGAGTTGGACGGTGCAGGTTTAACGATGTATTTTAGTTCTACTATAACAGAACAACATTGGTTTGACATGAGTAATCACATTTTCTACATTATAATGCATATTAAACACAACGGGTTTTGTTTAAAAACATTTATTTCATTGTAAAAACCTGGACTTAATCTGATATTGTGGTGATTATTGCCCAGAAAATGGACATTAAGTGTCTTCTGCGCAGCAGAAACATTATTTTACTGAGTGGATTTCCAAAAATAACCTACAGAGAGACATTTTAATAATAACAGCAAGATCTAACTCTCATCCCTTTCCATTCAGAAACATGAGGAGTCCTCAGAGACCTGGCTTTCCAGACAGGTAAATCTGAGACAAAACCACTCTGATACGCGATGCTGTTTTTACAGAAAACTTATGTTTCATTATCGAGTCTGGCTCAGATCAATAGAGACTCCATCCTTGTGCGTAAAGTGTGTCAACTCTAAAATCAGTGTGTCTCTACGTAGAGTCAAGAGCCGCTCTTCTCCAAAGACGGGAGCAGATTCTTCCTGGCTCTGCCTGTGAAACAAGGAGGACAAGGAGATTTTCACCACATCACCATGTTCACCAAAAAGGTAACTCTCACCTGCATCACTGACACTTCATCTGATTGACTCCCAGTCTGTTGCTGCTGAAGAAATCTCCAGGAGGATTGTTGACATATTTTTTTTTCTCAGTTACGTAGCAACCAGAACGAAGTGCGTCACCTTACGTCAGGAAACTGGGAAGTGACAAGAGTTTTATCTTATGATGAGATCAACCAGATTGTGTAAGTTTACGTAAATAATTATTATTATATTTTTCCAAACAAATGTACCTTCAGTGAAACCAGACATTAAGATGAAGACAATTTAAGGAAAACAACAGGCTGGTCTTATCATTTTTTTCTTGGATATACACACATATACATATATATGACTTGAAGTTTATACAAATATAATATATAAATATATAGATTTTTTTGTTCTAGACTCCTCTTTTTTGTTGGCCTTCAACTGTTTGTCAAACTAATGACCGTTAGGTGGATGTCCAATTCTGATAATGTCAGATTTCCATTCAACGATAAAGAATGTTTTGGTGTGAGGTTTCATCACAACGTAGGACGAGCCAGAGTTTGTGTCTGTTTATCATAGATGTTCTTCATGCAGTGAAGGCCAATGCATCTTACAATGGATCCATGACCTTGTCCTTGTCCTTCTTCAGCTACTCTGCTTGTTTCCACAGTTACTTTCTGAGCACAGAAGAATCTGCACAACAGAGACATTTGTTCAGGTACGACACAGAAGATGTTTTTCTTTTCTTGCCTTGTCCTCATGATTTTCACTTCTCTGTGTGAGAACTTTCCCACCTTCCTTCCAATCCTCCCTGTCAGTGTGTCTACTCTGGGCCTGTTTCCACGGAGGTGTCTCACATGTGGACTGAGGGAGGATTGTACCTTCTTTGATGCAGACGTCCATCCCAATGCGCAGCATGCCATACTGCACTGTAAAGGTCAGAGAGAGCGGGCGAGAAATCCCTGCAGAAACAAATCCACTCACAGAAATAAACCAAAGAGATTTTGTGAAAAGGTTAAACCAGTGCCAGTTATGTTCCATGTTTCAACTTTATATTTTACCTGACAGCCTGGAATGAGACAGACAGGGAACTCTTCAGCTGCGATTATTTAACTATAATCACGTCTGCTTCTTATTTCATTATTAAACAAAATGAATGTTTCCATGGAGTTTATGTTCTAAAATAAATGCATGAAATGACATAAAATAGAGGGAAATAATTTATAACTTGGTGTTGTACCAAGGACTAAACAACATGTAATATTATTTTATTGAAACACAATTTTAAACCAAGTCACTGAGGCTCCTCAACAGTTTAACATCCCTCACCAGTTCTACAGTACAATTGTCCAGAGAGATATATATTTAATTTATTTTGAATTGGCTCTGAGAGGCAGTAGTCTCCGAGACTGTCGCCCAAATCACACTGCTCCAGACTGTGAGCCTCCCTGTGGTGGTGAGACCACTTTACACAGACCACCTCAGTGGCAGCTGACAGACCAGAGGACTTAAGTCCACTCCCTTCACCACTGCTGACATGTGGTCACGACATTCATTTTATCAAATGTTCCTCCAAACACTGGGAAACATGTACAACAGTTGTATTGTTTCAAAACTTCAAGTCTGATCTGTTTTTCTGCGTCAGGATGTTTATCTGATGAGATTGTTTTGTGGTTCAGAGGAAAAAGTGTTTTTTTCTTCTAAATAATGATATTCCTGCTTTGTCACCATTGAGAGAAAATTGCCTAAACCTTGATTTTAAAACTCACTGTTTATGGCTTCAAGGATAAATATCCACAGGAGCTGCAGACTTTTTTTTTTTTTTTTTTTTTTTCACTCTTCGGCTGTCCAATTACTTCTCAAATTCAATATATTTCAATGCCGGGTTCCCAAACCCATAAGAGAGGATAAGAGTAAAATAGAAAAGAAGAATAACAATCCATTAAGGTTGGAATCTGGAAAGCAAAGTATTTATGTAACCTACTGCCTCTGCTGTTTCATTTGCCGGTTATGCTTTAAATACGACATCAGTGACGGGAGAAATATTTCACAGATAAAACCTTAAGCCTTCAATCTGTTGAGCTCGTACACAGACACATTTGTCATCAACTCATGTTGTTCTAATAAAGTGTCAGAAATGAAAAGCAGGTTTGTAAAACGCCATTATCTCTGCAGGTCCTGGAGTTCCAGCTGTGCTGCTCTTAAGCCTTGATGATGTGGAATGTGAGTAGTTTTAATTACATTCACTAAATGAGTGAATGTTGTGTGGACGGATGAGCGTTTCCTCGCGTCTGTGCTAAAACCAAGTCAACCGTTGTTGTAACAGCAGCGCGTGCAGCTGCTGGAGGTGACACACAGTCAGACATGACGCTGTAATTGCTGTGTTTTACTTGGTCTGGATCATCATCCCTCGCATGAAATGTCCAGAACTCTGCTCATGTCACTGGTGTAGGGTTTTTATTCACCTGGTGGTCTGGATCTCTGGGTGATTTTATGCAAAAAGCTCCCTGGGTTTTTTTTTTTTAACACTTGTGCCTGTGGTGGATGAATATGTTGAATATTTTATTTGAAATCTGGTTGTTTGGATTTCACTTTTCTTCATTCTGCATCACCTCACCCTTGGAAGGATCTGCACAGAAATAGAAATATATACTGTAAGTGGAATTCTCTGGAGAATCCACTACATTTTTATAAAGTGTTATATGGATTGAATACATTCTCGAATGTAGAAGGACAACGTAAGGATCCTAACAGGTGTGGATTAAACGTCCCTTTCCAACAGAGGGTGCTATAAATGAAGATCTTTCATCATTCCTTCTGTGACCTTTCTGGAGAAATGTTATTGTTTATTGGTTCCTCTGTTGGAGGCAGGATGTTGATGGAGTTTTATTTGAGTTCCCTGAACATTAGTTCTCACACATCTGAGTGGCTCCACATCCTGGGAAACGTGCAGATGACACTTTCATCTGAAAGATTATGATTAAATAAAATGAAAACATGTTTTTCCAAATTAATGTTCATATAAAATGAGAAATGCTGTAAAGGGCTGAATTACGGCAGATAAAAACATTAAACAGTTCAAGGTTCCAGTTCAGATTTTTTTCCTTTTCCTTCCGTCTTGTCCCTTTTTCAAATCGACATTGTCCATCTCCCCCGTCCTCTGTATCTTCTACTCTGACTCCAACTACCTCCTCTTACTGTCCTCCCTCACTGCATCCATCAATCTCCTCTTTGTCTCCTACCTGGTAGCTCCATCTCTAGGATCATTCTTCTACCAATGTATCCACTGTCCCTCCTCTGAACATGTCCAAACCATCTCAATCTGTCTTCTCTAGCTTCTTTTTCTCCAAACCTCCTGTCTGTGTTGTCCCTCTAATCACCTCATTCCTGATCCTGTCCATCCTTGTCTCTCCTACAGAGAATCTCAGCAGCATCTTTAACTCCTCCACCTCCAGCTCTGTCTCCTGTCTTCTGCCTATTCCTAGTGTCTCTAATCCATTGTCCATCACAGATCAGGGGACTACATGAAATTCTATTTAATGCAAATTCTTGCTTCTTGCTTTTCTAATAAACAGTCCTTGGTTAGGCTCTGATGTTTGGTTTTAACATAATGTTTATATAATATACTGTATACCCA
>JAFBJS010002725.1:115220-156136 GCA_016785265.1 Paraplagusia blochii | reverse complement strand
TCATTCTTCTACCAATGTATCCACTGTCCCTCCTCTGAACATGTCCAAACCATCTCAATCTGTCTTCTCTAGCTTCTTTTTCTCCAAACCTTCCTGTCTGTGTTGTCCATCTAATGTCCCTCATTCCTGATCCTGTCCATCCTTGTCTCTCCTAAAGAGAATCTCAGCATCTTTAACTCCTCCACCTCCAGCTCTGTCTCCTGTCTTCTGACTATTCCTAGTGTCTCTAATCCATTGTCCATCACAGATCAGGGGACTACATGAAATTCTATTTAATGCAAATTCTTGCTTCTTGCTTTTCTAATAAACAGTCCTTGGTTAGGCTCTGATGTTTGGTTTTAACATAATGTTTATATAATATACTGTATATACACATATATATATGCATACATAGATATAAACATCTAAATATACATTTACATAACAATGTATTTCTCTTTACAGCATATTTCATTTTGGACAAAAACCTGCCTCTACTCGCAGCTCTGCAGACCAAGAAGAGGAGTCGCACTGAGATCAGGACCATCACCAATGACAACAATGGTACAGTTGACGTATGAGTGACTTATCTCTGGAACCCTCTGCCCCCACTCTCCCCCCGGCTCTCCTTCCCTCCCTCACTCTTTGTCGGGTTCTTCTCCTCCCACTAATTTTTCTGCCTCGTGTTTTTCTCTCCTTTATTTCTTTCACAGAGCTTCCTTTGAAGCTCATCCTTCCTCCCGACTTCTCTGAGTCCTTCCTCTACGGCCTTCTCCTCATTGTGTAAGCTTCTTTCTGCTGTGATTACATTTACATTTGCCTCATTTATACCCTGCCCAAAGATTTGACCTCATTTGCATTTGAGCAGCTGCAAACACAGGCCAAAACACATTTTCTTTTGCACAGAAAGATACTAAATGGGATATGAAAAAACACTAAAAACACAAAAAAAACCCCACATTTTTTACGAGGCATAAATTCTTTTAGAAGGTTAGGTTAAAATGTCTTCAAAACAATATGTAAATCCAAACACATGACGTCCAATCGTGTTCTGAGGAAGGTGATGTCACTGATGTCAACCCAGAGCATTCAGAGTGTGTTTGTGTCAATGAAAATTAGAGATTAAATCAGGATATTATCTTAATCCGGGAATCACATTCAATAAAGTGCATTGATGCAGATAAGCAACAAAAGAAACATGGCTCAGGCAACGAGTTCAGAATATCTGACATAGTTAATCTCACCTTTAGAGATTTAGCATCTTGACCATTATTTTAGCTACTGAGTTGCATCAGCAACAACACGGAGCTGCATCCACTGAGATTGCTGAGGCCCAGCTGCTGCTGCTGCTGCTGCTGCCGTTTGTCTTTTATGGGTTTTTGTGACACAGATTTGTCAGAAGTTTGTTTTTTTTATAATCTTACATTTTCGTGGCGATGGTAACGAACAGATTTGTTTCTCTCTGGTTGCAAATGTGACTAAACTCCACCACCATCTAAAAATAAACTGTAAACTATGATTGAGTTCAGGGCCAATGTTGACTTACATTACATTACATCACATCAGTTCTTCCAAATAGTGGGGCAGGGCCCCCTGGGGTTGCACAGCGAGGTGCCGCAGGGGTTCTGAAGGACTTCCAATGGAATAGGTAGCAGCATCTCACACATTGGTTTGTACAGATAATTCTAAACATGTTCTCAAAAAAACTTCCATTCATGGGGGTGTAAATATTTCTGTCCCCGGTCCATGAGTGGTCTGCGATTATCGCTCATGGATGTAAATATTTTGTACAGTTTTTCTGATGTGCCACCGTGATTGTAATTTATCTTTGTCTTTCCTTAAAGTGACAGTTCACCAGGAGACCAGGCGGTGACGGAGGAGTTCATATTGGACTGGGACTCTGTGCTGGTTGGAGCTGATCAGGTCATCGTGGCCAGGGTTGATGGCAGAGGGTCAGGATTGAGGGGACAGAGGTGTCAAACCTTTACCTTTAACTGTGGCAACAATGCAATCACCCCAGAGGGAAATGTTTAACTTATTGTGGCCAACGTTTCTCTCACATCTTACAGGGTATTAGAGCAGATCCATCAGAGGCTCGGCACCGTCGACACGGACGACCAAATTGCAGCTCTTGAGTACGTAACATTTTCTTCACACAGCCTCAGGGGACTGTGTCTACCTTAAGCCCGATTACTGAGAATCTGAGGACAAGGCTTAAATTTACTTCGGAGAAAAATCAATGATTTGCTTCAGCATATTAGAGAAAATAAAAACAGCCCCTTGATGTTCTCTCTGATCTCTGTTGGCACTCCTCAACCAGGGGAGATCTCTTTTTTCTATAAATTAAAGAGTCTTGTCCTTGAATTTCTAACAAAGTTAAACTGTTTGTCCTTCCTGTTTTGTCCAGGTACCTGTTGAAGCTGCCATATATCGATCACACTCGTGTTGGTGTCTATGGAAAGGTCTGTATTTGGGAAAGTGTCTTAGACCAGAACTGAGCAAACTAGGGCCAGCGGACCCGATGTGGCCCGTTTGGCATTTTAACCTGGCCCGCAAAACTAATGCTACAGTGTGAGAGGGGCAGTAGTCTCTAGGACTGTTAACAAATCACACTTCACCATTGAAGGTGGTGACATGGCTCAATGGCAGGTGGTGGATTCAAACCTGAATAATGGGTATTGTGGGTCTGTGTCCTTCACCACTAAGCCACCACTGCCGCCCCCAAAATTCTAACATTCATTTATATTATCATTATACTTTTGCCTTTTCCTGCAATACCTGCATTCCCCGATGGGCTGCCAAAAAAAGACTTTTAAAAGCTTTTTAACGTTTTAACCTGTACACACGACCTTAACATGTTATTTATCTTCAAATATAACTAGTTCCTGTTAACGCTCCATCTCTCTGCTGCGTCAAATATTAATAACCGTTGTGTCCCGAAACTCAAACATCATATTTAGTCAAACATCACTTCTCGTCTCAACACCAAATTATTTCTAGGACTTCTATAATAGGATGTGATCGTACAGACTATTTTCTCAGACATTTTATGAGAAATAATGGTTCTGGAAATGATGTGCAGTCATCATGGAGAAAAAAAAAATCTGTTTACTGAACACGGTGATTAGTTTTAACGTGAATACTCAGTCGTTTCATTTGCAGCCAGATTTTACTTCTCCATTTAGTAAATAAATGGAGGAGCGTCCCACATCCCGGTCTCATTACACTCACAGAAATAGTCCATTTAAACCAATACACAAATCTGGAAGATATGATATTCAATAAATAAAGGCATCAACACAAATATATGGATCTCTAAAATGATAAAATGAATGCAGTCTCTCCATTTCCAGGAATTAAGGAAAGTTCATTTATCCAGAAGGTGATAAACAGAGCGTTCTGTCAGAGAGAACCATAGTGGCAGGTTAATGTAAAAATGTTTATGCAAGATGATGATTAGTTACAGTGGTTTGTTTTGGACAATGATTGTTATCAGAATTTAAATATTTCAATCACGGGGTTAAGCGTAAAAGCTGGATAATAACGGGATGAAAAGAGTGAGAAATTTAAAAGCTAAATAAAACCTGTTTCTCCCCGTGTCTGTCAGGACTACGGAGGTTTCCTGACACTGATGATGCTGAAGTCAACAGAGCGGTTGATCCGGTGCGCCGCCACTCAGACCCCTATCGTTGACTGGTCCATGTACGGTAAGTGTAAAAAAAAATACATGTCTTCATTCAAAGACATTGAAGACTTCTGCCGCTGCTGCTGCACGTCTTCCCTGCACATTGTCCATCATGTCTAGTCTGGATACCGTGACTTTAATTATCCCAGGATTCTGCTTGTGGGAATTTAGGCTATTTGAAGTTGAGGATGAAAAGCCCTAATTTCTGGCAGCGATGCCGCGGCGATGCTGTAGATGAGGAGCATCTGCAGAGTGAGATGAGAATTTAATAGACTCTGAAAATGTCTATGGAAATCCTTCTGTTCTGGTTCAAAAGCCGAGTAGATTTGAGATCTGGTTCTTTAAAACCTACTGCACGTTCTGTTGAATGTTGAAGGTTTGTGACCTCGTACCTTATAGAAAAGAAAGAGTTCTTTTTTTTTTATAACTTATCTTCTTTTTCCCCTCAACATAAACATTGCTTTTCTGTTTCTATTTCAGATTCAGCCTTTTCAGAGAGATTCTTGGGATTTCCTTCAGCAGAGAATAACAGATACCAAGTGAGAGGCTGAAATACGTTTTTCCCGATAAGACGATATGATAATGAAGTCAAGCCCATCAGATCATGACTGGTTTAAAGTCTAACTGAGCTTCAAAAATTAATAATGAATTGTCTGGAAAATAAATGGTCTAAAAACATCTTTTAGAACATCTGTATAAGAGTGAAGCGGAAACTGAAACCCACAACCCCCAGATTTGATTTGACACTCGTGTCCTTCAGGTCAAGGACGTCATTTGAGCGCCCTAATGGTGCAAGAAAGTGGGTCATGGGAGGTTATTTTTGTTACTACGACAGCTGATAATTTAACTGACATCAGGGGATAAGGAACATCAGAAAAAAGAGAAAGACAAAAAGAGACGTCACCACTGTTGTACTTTTCTTAAACCGCACCAGAAATCCTTAAACCCTTGTTTTACTTTGGAAGACGATGTTTTTTTGGGTTAAGAACCAATGTGTTACTTATTATTTAAGTAGTAAAATATTATGACTGTTCTCAAGACTTTTCTTTATCATTCGTTTTTGTGCGTCCAGGCATCGAGAGTCCTGACCAACTTGAAGGGTCTGCAGGGAGGAACCCTGTTCCTGACTCATGGCACAGCAGATGGTATTAATGTCTCCTCTTTTCCATTATCTTTTCAGTCATCTTTTTTTTTTTTTTCCTCAAAAGTAGCAATAAACCTGGGCTGAATATCTCCAGACTTAATGTTTGATTTTCACTCTACAGCTAATGTCCACTTCCAGCACTCAGCAGAACTCATCAAACATCTGATAAAGATTGGAGCCAACTACACGATGCAGGTACAAGTGTTGGAGATGAATTAAGTCACGACATACAGCGTAATAATAAATGGAAAAGTGACTTTTTTTTTCCAATTCTGTCACTGTGTTGTTGCTCCTCAGCTTCAGGCTATTTTTGATTTTCATTTCAGTTTTCAGTGACTTGGTGTTTTTCTTTTTCAGTTAAGATTAATACCATTGTGAGTTGAGGTTTGACTCACTGCCTCAACCAGGACTGAGCTTTTTTGCAGCTAAGATATTGTGCAGTTGACAGCTAACTTGTAACAACCTCATCCTCAACCAACATCTCTAAACTAAAGATTTTTAATGTTCCTTTATTTCCTTATTTTGACTTAAATGTAAATTTATTCCCGTTATTCTTCAGTAAAATGTCATTCATTCATTCAAAAAAAAAAAAAAAACCTCAAATCTCTTGTTTCATATTTAATTGTTTAATGAAGTCATTAAGAATAGATTACAGGTGGGATGGAACAGCTGGAGAAAAGTGTCATCAGTGATCTGAGATAGAAGAGAGTCAGCTGAGGTGGAGGGAAAGGTTTACAGGGCGGTGGTGAGACCAGCCATGATGGATGGATTAGAGACAGAAGACAGGAGACAGAGCTGGAGGTGGAGGAGTTAAAGAAGCTGAGAGTCTCTTTAGGAGAGACAAGGATGGACAGGAGCAGGAATGAGGTGATTAGAGGGACAACACAGACAGGAAGGTTTGGAGAAAAAGAAGCTAGAGGAGACAGATTGAGATGGTTTGGACATGTTCAGAGGAGGGACAGTGGAGACATTGGTAGAAGAATGATCCTAGAGATGGAGCTACTAGGTAGGAGACAAAGAGGAGATTGATGGATGCAGTGATGGAGGACATGGAGGTAGTTGGAGTCAGAGTAGAAGACACAGAGGACAGGGGGAGATGGAGAAGGTTGTTTTGCTTGTTTTGCTGTGACAACCCCTGAAAAAAGGGACAATCTGAAAGGAGAAGATGTTCTGTCTGTTCTGTTTGTATATTTGATCTAAATGTGGACAAATGTAGCTGAATTGCAGTTTAATATTTATGTCAAATCTAGAACTTTTGACTCTTTTCCATCATTCAATCTTTTGTGTCAATAATATTGGCAGTTCAGTTTCTCTATGACTGATTTTATGGCTCTGAATAAATACCACAATGGTGATCAGATCTAACCTGTAATTTAAGCATGAGTTGTTTATGTTTACTGTAAAAAAATAAATAAATACTGAGGAATTGAGCCATATCTAATTTCTTTCTACAGTCTCACATAATATGCATGAATTAACTGTGTGGATTTAACAACATTACCATCTGAACGGAGGCTGTAAAGCTCCTAGTGAATTAGTCGAACTTCACTGCATCTCCATGTGATTTAATTATAGACTTCTGTAGTGAAAACTGTGGATTTTTATCTTCACGTCTTTGGAATGATTAGTCTGCATTGCCATGGTTCCCGCACTCATTCTTTTAATGTCATTTTCCTAATATGTAAGTTACGTGTACATATAAACACATGCATATATAATTAACTTGTAGACAGATAGTAAAGATATGGCCGTGCACTTCAGTGAGACCATTAAAGTAAATATCGACACAAATTCACCATTAAATTAACCGTTGAAATTTGAAAAGAAAATTCTAATAATTTGAGATGTTCTTATGTTTATTTTTTTTTTCCACACAGATCTATCCAGATGAAGGACACTTTTTGTCGGAACGAAGTCGCATTCAGCTGACCCAATCCCTGGTCGGATATTTTCAAGGGTGTCTGCTTCATGCAGCATCCCTACTTGACCAGCAGGGGGATGAAGACTGAGAGGGTCCTCCGTGAACTGTTTAACAACTGTGTGTGTGTTTATAAGCTTTTGTGTATGGGTGTGTGAGTGTGTATGCGTTTTATACCTGTGGCACAAAGTCTCTTGGGTTGAAAAGAAATTTGCTCATTACAGCAAGAAATTAGTGTTGTGCTGCAGATTTCACCGGTAGGGGGCACTGTATCACACACACAGACATGTATATATACATATATGTGTCTGTGTGTGTGTGTGTGTGTATTTTGTGCTGAAACTTCCATCTCCCATAAATGTCACCACACATTCTGCCCCTTCTTACTGCTCCCAGGTGAAAGTCCAACTCCCCTGAAGTTTTATGTTGTAGGTTCTGATGTTACCACTGTGTGAGGTGTTAGGTGAGAGACATAGGTTCTCATGTACAGACAGTGTGTAAGTTCTGACTCACAAAGCTGAGTTACGTCATTGTAGGATAGAAACTCAGATGCAAGTCAAGGATCCCTTCATAAATACTGCATATACAGTATATATGTATGTATATACAGTATATTTGCTTTTTCAGCCTTTTCTTTTTTTTTTTTTTATTTTGTTGTGTCTGTTTCTTTTGGACATGACCGTCTCCTGTGCGGCCAGAGTTTAATCAGCTGGCTGTTATTGATCGACAATTTCTCAATGAAATTGTTTCTTTTTAAGACATAGACCTGGTTTTCTCTTACTTTCAAAGGATCAATGTCCGTCTAAGTTGGTCAGGGTGACAACAAACTCAACATACAGTAGTATTATATAGCACCTCTATGGACTAACACTGCTGTGGACAATACTCAAATATCTTTGATACTTAACGTTGCGAAGGAGAAGTTAGTTTGATCCCTTCCTCTGACAGTGAGATAAACGAAATGTTCAAATAGTTTATAAAAGATGTTTAAGTACAACCTACAGGAGAGCGTTGGACTGTGCAGTAGTTCTGGACATGGTATGTGACTTTTATATGAAATATAAGGACATTATTATGTCGTCACGTCAATAATAATTCCCATGATTCTGTTTTTGAAGCTTTAGAGAAGGACAATGGAGAAACAGTCAAACAAATGCACATTAATACTAGACATGTTATTTGTATTAATATTTAATGTAAATTGGACACTCAGCTCTGAGTTAGAAAATATTTTGTCTCCAACTTTGACATGTGCATTTGTGTGTGTGTGTGTGTGTGTGTGTATCTTCTCTGGTGATCATTGTTCTTGTCATTGTACACAGATGGTCTGTTGATTGATATGATTTTCCTTCTACTTTGTATAAAACCTTCTCCTTTTATTTAGAATGAAGGACAGTTTCAGCATTGGCCCTTGTCAGCAGGTCATGGTTTCATTCTTTTGTGAACTCACCAAAATGTTTTCTTGTAAAAAAAAAAAAAAAATTGTAAAGTTATGAATGACTTCATTGTGATTTTTTTCTGCTTTCTCCCCTTTTTCTGCTTAATTTCCTCCTCTTTCCCTCTAAGTGTTTTGGTTAATTTATTCAGTACAACACGTCTAACTGTGATTATTGTGATATAGTAATTTATCAATTTTTAGATGTACAGACCTTCGCTTTATGTGCCAGAGTTAATTTATTGCTGTTCTCATTTGTTTCTAACAGTAAATATGTAAACATTCTGAAAGTGTATCTTCTGGTATTTTAAGAGTCAACAGGGCTGAACTAATGGCTCAGCTACAAAATTTTAAAAAATTTGATTTTTTTTCCTGTATTTGAAGCTTGACTAAATTATGGATAAAGCAGTGGAGTGGGGGTGGTTAACAAAAGTGTCTGGATGGGGTATTTTTAGGTATTTGCAAATAAAAGGAAAAATGTGTAGAAGAAAAAACGAGGAAGGAAGTGAGGAGACTCTAAAGTGAGAGCGTTTGTCAGAGGATTCTCTGTGGATCACAAGGTTTTTTTATGTACTGTAATCTGTGTAAAAGTGGAGGAATCTCTAATAACAACGAAACCGATATATTTTGATTACGATAACAAACCAATAACAATATTTGACGACAGCAAAACTATTTGTTTAAATCATATCAAGCCTTTTCAATACTTTGTCAAAAACCAGACTTTGCTTTTTAATGTTTTATATTCAAAAGTAAAACCAATAACCATTTCTACAGATATTCTAATAACCCAATATAAATGCATTGGAAGAAGATGAGGATATTTGACGGTGCAGGGAACAGAATGACTTAGCACGCAGGTGAATCACTTATTAATAATAATAAAACATTTTATTTCTGATGTACTTTCAATTGGTAAGATGAAAGTGCTACATAAGGCATAAAACGACATAAAGGCATAGAAACCTGTTCAGTTAAATCACAGTGAAATTGAAAACATGGTTGGAGCCAGAAGACACGGTCTGATTACAGAATGTGCTCAGGAAGGGAGTGAAGACGAGATGTGTGAGAGAACAACCCTCAGCAAAAATGCTAAGTTTTCCCAGATCACACAAGATGAGTTAACAGTTTGTTGTCGTAGGTGCGACTGAGGTGGTTTGAGATGATTGCTTTGAAACGTGTGGCAGGACGATATCGATATCTACTGCTGGAGGAGAGTTGTGAAGAAAACCTGTTTTATGAGTGGTTCATTAATACCAACGCCTCGTATTATTTTCAAAATAAACCCAGAAGAAGCTGCTGCGAGCTTCAAACCAGAACTCTCTGTACTGAGAGGTAGACGATTAAGGCATCAGCAAAAAAACAGAATGAACCTGATGTCGGAACAGGATGTGTTCTAACAGAGACAGGGCCACGTCTGTGGTGCATCAGCTTTCAACCAGTATGGCTTCCACATCATAAGTAATTTATAGGTGATGTAAAGTGCAGATGATGGTGATGATGATAATAGGGAAGATGATTTCAGTGCAGCACCATCTTATGTTCACCAGCAGCGTCTAAGATCTTGGCCATTGAAGGAGAAGTTCCACAATTTATTTTCCACTCACATCAGTCAGAACATGAAATAATAATGATGGTTGTCAGTGATGTCCTGATCCCATTAACGCTGTACGTTGAAGGGGAGAAAAGACGATAATAACATCAAACCTTGATGGATAATCATAATGTTACACTTGATTATGACTCTCTTTTGTGCAGCGGGGGTTTGATGTAAAGATGTGACTCCAGAATCTGTTTCATATAAACTCTGCCCCAAACTCAATCTTTAAAAAAAAGCCAGTAAGAAAAATCTGCAGTAGTTATAAAGTACAAGAAAAAGAAAGAACATTTATCTTTTTCTCCATCCGGTGTGACCTTTATAAATCCCAATCTCACACTGCTGCCACTGAACTTTAATTACATCCAAGCAATTACTGAACTGGTGTGAAGACTTCATCTACTGAGGATGGGAGCGACGTCAGAAACTGTGAGTTATATCCTGAACTGGAAAATTAGTCTTTTTGTAGTCACAACACTGAGATTGGTGCAGGAAAGGAGTGAAACCAATTCCTTCTAGTTCTGCTGGTGAAGCCTGGTTAAAAACAAGTACCATACAAGTACCATACCCTGCAGCGGTGGGTTTTTCTGCATCGGACTCAAACCTTGGCCTCAAATAAACAACTAAATAAATGTCCCTAGTAATAAGACCCCTGGACAAACAGTCTAAGCAATCATTAATGAAATCAGAGTGCAATGCAAAATAATACAGAGAAGATACAGTGAGAATCAATGATTGTGTTCAGTGTCTTAAGGTAGCGTCATACTGCCACCTAGTGGATAATGCTGCACAGCTCAGGCTGCCACTGTTTCAAACCAACAACACCGTCCCATGAATCTGAAGGTTGTTGTTAACGGAGTTCTGTCTCATACAAAGTGACTTAGCTTGGATGTTACACTTCTGGTTGCTTGGATAGTAGTGGTAGTGGTTTAGCATTAAAGCAATCTAAATACTCTGTGACATAACATGGTGTCACGTGCAAGTATAAAGCAACTTTAAGTAGCACGTGGGTCAAACCTCCAATCAACCAAATATCTTCCATAACTTTATGCTACACGGTGTAGAAATAAATAAATTACAGCAGATACAAACAAAAACTTCCTATTGGCTTCTACACCCCAGAACCTAATTGTCGATGGAAGGCAAACACAACAATTCACACAAATGAAACCGAAAAAAGGAAATAAAAAAAAAATGTTGCAAAATCCAAAAGTATACATTCATATAAAATCATGCACCTTGTATTAAGCAGAGTTTGGTTGCAGGTCTAAGTATTTGATTTTGTCTACATCCTGAAGGATCATTCCAGGCCAGTCCTCATCAGGAATAACCTCAGGAACCTTAGCAAGTGGCCAAGATCCACGAGGAACACAGCCATTCATGATAACAACAATTTTATCAGTCTTTAAACTTTGTTTCTTTTCATGCCATCATCTTCTCTTGAAGTAAATACTCTCAGACCCATCGCTTACACAACAAATCTACAATGTATTGCACGTGTCTCCATCTCCATCTGACACACTAATCACGAGGCTTGAAGACTCCTGGTGACATCGCTAGTTTTCCTTTCAGCCAGAGCTAATGGTTTGGAGTAAGTGGTTCCTGATCATTTGGGTCATTAGAGGTTGGGCTCATTAAGAGGTCGGTCATTTAGGATGACATCTGCTTCACAAAACACATAATGTAGAGCAACATCATCAAGCATCTGCTGACGTATTACAGAACTGAGGACTCCTCTCACGTACACCACCATAATGTGAACCTGGAGGTCGGTCAAGACACCAACAAATTCCAACTTGTAAAAGTACTTCCTCCAACTACTGATGGAAAAGAGTGCAGTTACGGCTCCTATCAGTTCGTTGTCTGGTCCAATAAAGTTATTATCATCATCTGACATCAAGTGAGTAGCCTGCCCTCTTCTGCTTGACTGATGATTAATGATGAAGTGTAAGTGTTGGAAGGCTCCTCTTCTCAGCCTCCCTTCAACCCTCAAAAGTCGATCCACCAACCAACTGGTCCAGTCTGGGTAAAAAAGGTACTTGGAACTGAAGCGAGAGAAATTCTTCTCACTGAATAGTGAATAACTGTATTCTCTACCTCAGTTTATCCAGACTCAAGATCTTACATCTCACATAAAGGAAAATTAGTTTGAAGTTGCTGGTTCAACACCCTCAGGTAGGTCAGAGCTGTAAGTCCAGTCTCAATGGCATCGGCAAAGTGATGCACCTGTGCCTGTACAACCATGGCGATAAGTCACTGGCTTGACATGACATGACCGAGATATTTCAAATTTGTTGAGCAGGTTCAAGTCCTCCAACCACAATTTCCACTGGCCTAATATGTCAGGTGGTGCTTCTGCTTGGGTGTAGCTAATAAGTCCATTCTAATACTCTAGCATTCTTCTTGTGCAAATAAAGTCAGCAGATCTGAGGAGTGAGTTTCAATGGCACGTAGTTCATGCTGTAGCTCAACAGCAATGTTGTTGCATTGCTGTTCAAAAGCATTGCTGCACCATTGCTCCATTTGTATTCTGCCCATGTCTGGGATGCTGGCAGTGTTTGCTGTGGAGGATTAGGGTTTATACGTACATGAATTCATGCCACCTGAGGGCGCTGATTAACGACTCCTTTAGGCTGAAGCCTGCAGCAATGCTAAATTAGCAGCGGACGCTGCCAACTCTCCCTGCTTCTCCTCAGTTGTTGCTCCTGCTCCTCCAGCTCGAGTTTCTCCTTTAAAGCAGCAGCAGGTGCAACAAGTGCTGCTCTGGCTGAGCTACTGCCTGACCCACCACTGCTAACACCCACCAGCGCTAACACCCACCAGCGCTAACACCCACCAGCGTAACACCCACCACTGCTAACACCCACCACTGCTAACACCCACCAGCGTAACACCCACCAGCGTAACACCCACCAGCGCTAACACCCACCAGCGCTAACACCCACCACTGCTAACACCCACCAGCGTAACACCCACCAGCGTAACACCCACCAGCGCTAACACCCACCAGCGCTAACACCCACCACTGCTGACACATTTGTTTGATCTTCAACTGCCCATGTTTGAAATACAGTCACTTTGATGAATCCCAGACCCCAAATCAACACATTGTCAGTTTTTAAACCACCATTTGCATTAAATCCAGGTTTTGAATTAAAGTAACAGAAAATCAAACTCCTTGTCATTGTGATCCAGTCCACTGGACACAACCAAATATGACCATCCGTCCGTTTTCAACCACTTATCCATTACTGGGTCACGGGGGCAGCAGTCTCCACAACTGTCACCCAAATCACATACTGTACCTTCCTTCAGGTGGTGAGCCCACTGGAAGTCGACCGCCCTAACCGGGATTCAAACTTGCCAAGGAGGTGAACCCTGGAGTTTGACCCAGAGACAGAGACATTACCTCTGGGCCAAAGTGAAGGCCTCGAAAAATATGACCTGTGCATTTAACCCCTTTCTAGGGTGAACAGTTGGCAGCTTTCAGTGCTTGTGCAGCAGTGGGTGGGGACGATGCCATGCTCTGTGCACCTCAGTAGGTTAGCAGTTGGTGGATTTGAACCTGGGACCCTCTAGATTACAGTTTGGTTCCTTAGCCACTAGCCCAACACTGCTCCAATCAACATTGAAACCCTTGTTACCATTTTCTAAGCCCGTTGTCATAAATAGCCTTTGTTTCACAGATGACATCATTAATTTGAATTATCTTTGCCTTAAATAAAGTGTCGTTCCCAATGAATCATAAATGCATTTTCCATCATTCCAGTTTTCAACCAGACACTTCGCAGCATTACTTTAACTGTGGAATATTGTGTCTCAACCCTTTCAACAATTTTTAATGTAAATAACATTGTCCATTGTCCAATTTTACCTTTTAAGACCGTATTAAAACCCACAAACTTATCAGGCAGCGCATTTGCACCGTGTGGTTAGCTGTTCAACGCTGCTAACAACACTGCTAGGTTTACGTACAGTCACAAGAGGTCGTTTGCGATTCCACGTTAGACATCGTTAGTAAAAAATCGGTCGCACACATTTTTTTTTTTGCGTAATCAAAAATGGCCATAAACAACTGTAGCGACACAAATACCTCCATCGACGGGCGCCTTGTTGTCCTCAGTGTCCGATGATCCGTCTCCTGATTTCCTTAAGAAACACGAAGTTCCTCGTCCGTAGTCCCAGAAATCCACAACAATATTCCACAATGAACGGCGTTTGCTGCTTCAAAATCCACATGGAATCTCTAACTAATAAAACTAGTTCCAAACTGTTGTGAGGTTTTGGACTCAAACAGAGACACTGACATCAAGTGCAAGTATTGTCCCCAAGTAACTTCCAGTCATGCTGTCAAAAACCCTTTGTCCTCCCGGGTCAGACCGCCAAACAACCATTTACCTAACTTTATACTAGTAAACCCAGTGCAACTACGCCATCTAGTGGACAAAAATATTTAAAATTGTATAAAAAACCATTATTTTGGCTCCTACTTGCATCATTTCACATCGATATGTCTTCTTCTTCTTCTGCTTTCAGCTTGTTCCTTTTTCAGAGGCTTCCACATTTTCAGTAACGTTTAGAGGAAAAAAATGGTTGAAGGATATAAATATCTGAAGTTTGTGAGTAGAAGTCTGTACCAACAGGGGGCAATGTAACCTAAAAAATGAAAGGTAGTGAATGGAGGCATGCCAACAACAAAAGCTGTAGGAGACTGCAGTCAGTTTAGAGGACAGTGAGGAGACAGATGTCTGTCCAACAACACACATTTCCATGTTTATTTGAACTTTCCATTTCTGTTTATATAGCTTCTCCAGCTCAGGTTTCAGTTTAACAAGGGCGCCCCCTGCTGGTTTCAAACAGAGGTACGGTACAGTGGTTATATCAGCAAAGTGGCATTGACTGAAAAAACTGTAAATACATGTGTCATTTTTGTGGCTAAAAGTTGGTTCTGTTTATATATATATATACGTAAACATATATATATATGTATATATATATAGATTCTATAATATCTTCTGTTGTGTTGTACATTGTGAGATAGAGGAAAGAATGATCACAGTTATTACTAAAGACGATAAATAGAAACAACTCCATGACAGATTTGTTTTTGTATTTACAGTATAATACAGTTCATACATCACTCCACAAAAGTTCACAGATTAATCATTACTTTCAATTTAACAAATATACAACACAGGCAGTGAAATTCAACTAATCTTATGGCCACTGTAAATTACACTTTACACTTTATTATTAGTGCCAATACTGGCTGACAGTTCTGGAGTGGATTAAAATATATTATCAACTGTCCAGCAGAGTCACTCTGATGATTTATTCTCTGGTAAAGTAAGCAGTTCCTGGATTCTCCTTGTGTCCTTGGATGTTTCCTGAGTTCTGACATCCAGGTTTCCAATCAGCTCGTCTGTCAGTTGCATATTTTCTCTCCTAGTAAACAAAAGACAAGTTAACGTTTTACGTCAACGCTTTTATGTTGAGTGACAAACAGTAAAAAACAGAAAAATGACTCTACCACTCTGTCAGGCGACGCTCGTACAGTTCCTGGCGTTCCCTCTTCCTCCTCTCCACGACACTTTCTCCAGTCAGAGACTGTAGGCCGAGGATCACAGCACCAGTAGGAAGTCTAGAAAACAAAACGTCAATTGTGCTACAGTCAAAACTGCATTAGCATAACTGCAGTAACACAAAATGGTTAGAGGTAAGTGATGTTTTGGAAAATGTATTCATTATTTCATTATCAAGTTTGACTTATAGTAGAGAACTAAGAGTGACTTTGTGAGATATTTACAATTCTTCTAAACCAGGGGCTCAAACTCCAATCCACCAAATCCACCGCATCAGCTATCAATGTTCAATCAGAAAGAAAAAAAAAAAGGTATTTTATAGTTTAGAAGATTCTGTGTAAAACTAAACTGCAGGACAGAAAAAGAACCAGGAGAAGTCTGTGGACCAGGGTTTGAGAACTACAGGATTTACCAAAAATCTATTAAATATGAAATATTTCCAAGTATTTACTGGGAAAGTACACAATGCTTAACTACAGTTGAGTACGAGGTCATAGACTCAGCAGCCAAACAACAATCACAATGTAGGATGAAAGTAAATATGAATAATGAAGGAAAGTCTTCACTTTACCACTGAGTGCATCCAACGTGAACACTTTCATGAAAGTTTTTGTTGACTTGCAGTAAAACATCTCTGTAAGTGTTGTGGGCCACGCCTACATTAAACTTCATATCAAGTCAGGGGCCACAAAATATCATTCCATGGGCCGCAAATAGCTTGTGGGCCACACGTTTGAGACCGCTGTTCTAGACTTAGGCAGATTTACTGAACTAGTAGCTGTATCTGTGCAATGTGTTTTTGTGCAATTTTCATATTAGTGATTTTTTTCAAAAATGTAAGTTAATTTACATGATGATGCACATTAAAGGTGTGAACTGAACATGGGAATAAATTTAAATATAATTAGTTGGTGTTCAGTGATGGGTTCAATGAAACTCCATATCCCAGAATCCTATCATGGTACAAGTGGTAGACGATCCAGTGAGACGTCTGGGCCTGTGTAAGAAACCAGGACGTAACTTTACCCTAAAACTGTTCCAATGACTGTTCCTGCCACCAGACCTCGTAGACCCAGGTTCAGTCTGAATAGACCAGCAGTGACACCTATACACACACACACACACACACACACACACACACACACACACACACACACACACACACACACACACACACACACACACACACACACACACACACACACACACACACCATTTTTAAAAAATAACATAAGGATTACGACTAAAACACCTTTTTTTTTTACACTTGTCATGTGACTGACCTCCAGCTGCAGCGTAGTTAGTTAGAGATACTTTGTCTCTGTAGACCTCTAGTCCAAGGGTGACAGAGCTGAAACAAAATCACAACATTATGAAGGATGAACATTGAAATGCTGTTGTTTTATGTTAAAAAAACAAAAATCAAACCTACTTGAATAAAGTGACAAAAGCAGCTAATCTCCAGCTCCAACGTATGCCATATCTTATAAATCCCCTGATGGCAGCATTATGTGCCGAGCGCTGAGAGTTAAAACACAACAAGATAAGAGACTTCCTTTCTAAGTCCTGTATCCTGTCCTTCATAAATGTTATTCTAAATAAAAACTTTACCACAGCATCCACATTGCAGGTGTAGATTTCAGCCTGGTTGTTTTGGATGTAGTTCTGTCTAGCATGACGCGCTGCAGGTAAACCTCCATAGATCAACCCTGCCAACGCTGCAACCAAACCACTCTTCATCACACTTCTTATCTCTTCTGGACACCTGTGGCACTCACTGCAGAAAGACAACACAGTCAACATCAGTGGAAATGTCAAAAAGACAGAGTGACTTCCAACTTTGGCTGCCTGTAGTTTTCATTTGCTTCTTAAAATATATATATTTTTTGGTTTTTAAGAAAAGTAAAAGAATAATTAAGAATCACAAACTCTTTGAGAAAAAGTTCCTTTATGCGCTCCCATCCAGTGTCTGGGAATTCTGGTCGGCCTATTCTGGTCGATGAGTCTGAGGAGGTGGAAGGGTTCTGCATTGGTTGGGCAGCAGCCACCTCAGCCGCATACACCTTTGGTAGAGGGAAGATGAAGGCAGGAGGTCTGGTGTTCTGCAGGAGGTTTCGAAAAGAAACGGTGCCGGAACATGGCTGCCGTGTCTGCTGCTCTGGACACATCACGTTTCACCTGGTGAGAAGACTGTGACGATGACACGTGTAAAGAACACAGAGTCAGGTTTGTCAGAACGACATCTAACCTACATCGAGATGTTTTGGCAGCTCAACATGAAGCCTTGTAGCTCAGTTATTAAAGATCCTTCTGCTCACTCTTCTTCTTCTTCTTCATCTTTCAGCTTGTTCCTTTTTCAGGGATTGCTACAGCGAGTCAACAATTTCCATCTCACCCTGTCCTACATCTATGTCCTCCCTCACTGCATCCATCAATCTCCTCGTTGTAGTAGTTCCTGGTAGCTCCATCTCTAGGATCATTCTTCTACCAATGTCTCCACTGTCCCTCCACGGAACATG
The DNA here is from genome assembly GCA_016785265.1 of Paraplagusia blochii. Lineage (NCBI taxonomy): Eukaryota > Metazoa > Chordata > Actinopteri > Pleuronectiformes > Cynoglossidae > Paraplagusia > Paraplagusia blochii. The sequence continues at coordinate 138,277 of JAFBJS010002725.1, read as the reverse complement.
TCCAAACCATCTCAATCTGTCTTCTCTAGAATCTTTTTCTCCAAACCTTCCTGTCTGTGTTGTCCCTCTAATCACCTCATTCCTGATCCTGTCCATCCTTGTCTCTCCTACAGAGAATCTCAGCAGCTTCTTTAACTCCTCCACCTCAAGCTCTGTCTCCTGTCTTCTACCTATGCAACCTTTAAAAACTACAACCTTCTGACCTGGGGAAAAGATGCAACTATAAATAAATTTGCCACAAATGTATTTACCTCAAATGTTGGACAACACACTGACAAATATATAATGAATGTTGGTGTATGTCCTTCAGGATTCTACCCTGATACGATTGCTAAGTTATTGCATTGAGAGCATTTTCGTATTCTCATTCTTTGACCGATTCCATATTCCCTCGTCAGGTTATATTTTTTAAATGTTCGTGAAAATAATAATAAATCTAATGAGCCTCACAATTTCATTTGAGCATGTCGTTAGCTTCTTACACGATACTTTATACACACGTTATAAAACACAGAAAGATTTGCACTGCGATGATCCAAAATAATTAAGAACATTTAGACCCTTTATAAAAATTACGTTAACAAACAATTGTTTTTCAAAAGTGAATTAAAAAGTGCCCTGAATGTCTCCTACCTCATGAACCGGAAAGTCATCACCGGCAACTTCAACTTTGACCATACGTCAAAGGCCGGATGTATCAACAGCGCCACCCTTGGTGTGGATGACTAGTTTTGCTAAACAGAATTTAAACAGAAAAAAACATTTTTATCTTACTTTTACTTCCTTTCACAAACTTTTAAATAATATTTTTAACAATATATTATAATAATGATAATTATAATATTATTTTATTTATTATTCATCTGCTGATTTTTTTTTTATCTAAATGTATTGACAAAACCAAATCCAATACAATTTCAGAATATATGTTGTTTATGTTCAACCCGTGCCTTGTGATGAAGTGGACACAGGTGACAGAAGCCCTCAGACATGATGAGTGAACTCTAGAAGAATGGGACCCACCGTACTGGACGGAGGTCTTCACTGCCTGTAAGTCCATTTCCTTGAAGGACCTCAGCATGTCATTCTCACATGGAGCCAGCTTCTCCTTCCTTTTGAACTTATCTTTCGATAAGTTAGAGGGGGGAGAGGATCTCCCATCCCTGGACCTGCAGCAGACCTTCTTCTGAAGGTTGTTACAGCCTGCAGGCACTCTGCATGTTCCTGCTGCTCCTCTGCCTCTGCTTGATGAACACTTGAACTCCATACACATCACATTTATATTTTTATTTACAAGGAATTTATGTGGAATTTGTTGCCCCCTTGGACATAGACCCTCACATCGGCTGGGGAACAACTCAAGAAGACAGATTGAGATGGTTTGGACATGTCCAGAAGAGGGACAGTGGATACATTGGTATAGGAGAATGATCCTAGAGATGGAGCTACCAGGTAGGAGACAAAGAGGAGATTGATGGATGCAGTGAGGGAGGACATGGAGGTAGTTGGAGTTAGAGTAGAAGATACAGGAGGAGGACAGGGAGAGATGGACATTGTTGACTTGCTGTGTCAACACAGAAAGAAGAAGTTTCACAATCTAACTAACTAACCTTTTTTTAACACTAATTAAAGTTTTATCTCAGAAATGTGTTCCTGTCTAACCTGCGTTGATTCCTGATCCTCCAGATGCCTGAGCTCCACCCACCAGGACTTCAGCCCTGAAGGTCAACACCTTCATAATCCTCAAACAAACCATTGAATCCACAGGAGTCTGAATCTTTATCCCTTCAACACTTCCTTTTTCTTCAAACACTTCTCTGACCATCATTTCTTTAAAAAGACAAACCTGTGCCTGGGACACAGAGGAGGGATCTGTGTTGTGTCTTGTTTGTCTTCAGTAAAAGGTGAAGAATTTCACATTCAACCGAGTGGAAAGTAAAGAAGTGGTTTTTACATTTACGCTTTCTTCTGTAATATTGATTAAACGACAGCTTTAGGAAAAGGAGAACCACAGAACAGTATGTCCTTTTTGTAAAATTATAAACTATACATTAAATTGCTGTAATGTGCGTTTTTAGATTTAATTCCTTAATTCCAAAATTTTGGATTAATGTAATATTTGACCCATTTGGCAACAACAGCCAAAAAATCTGAGCCAGTGAACTCTCTAGGGTTAAAGTCAAGACATTCATCTCTTACTGTTGCTCTACCAAATTGCCAGAACATTAAATCCCAAAATCCCAATCCCATGACATTTCCAATATTTTTAACAAAATACTATCCTTTGTGAAACACATACACAACATATTTTTAATAGAATGGAACTAAATATGATTTGGAATTATGCAAAGAAATGTTTTTAACATTGGATTTTGGCTGTTTAAACACCTGGGTGGGCTGTTAAACCTCATCAAACTGACACATGTTCAGGTGAGATTAATCCATTGTTTTTTATTCAAGTGTTATGGTGTCTTTGACTGATTGTGTTATTTTCCATCCTGGTGCAGGATGACAATGACTCCCTGAGGGAATAAGACTGGCAGATAAAATCATTTAAGTGCAGCTTCAATGGGAAGATTAACTAAAAGAGTTTACCTTGAGTGTTTTGTTAATTTACAAGAGAGGGTTTGACTCAACGTTTGCTTTAAGCTTTTTAGAAGAAATCACAATTAGAAGAAATTACAAGGTAAGAATCATAATTCGTTTTTTCCTGAGAATGTAACAATTTCTTTGTTAACATATTTTGTTACAGTCTGTTTTAATCTTATAATCAATGGGACTATTTATTGTATTATTATTTTCTTTACAACATGTAACTGTATTGATCTATTAAGTGTCTCTGACATGTTTTCATCCTTGAATTGTACAATTTCCCCCTTGAATCTACATCTAAATAACTTTGTCTTATTATTTTATGTTAAACCATAATATAACTTGCTCTGAACGGCAACATCCCTAGTCACATAACAGTGCAGTGGGCTCAAAGCCTGGTGCAGTGTGATTTGGGTGGCAGTGATGGAGACGCTGTGGCCCCTGTGGCCCGGCAACAGATGAGTGGATGAAGATGAATGAATGAATAATAGAGTAATTTTAATGACTGAAATAAGGAAGTTTATTAGCGTCACAAATAACTGAGACCATTTAATGTCATGGCATTTCATCCTTAATCTGTCACAATCTGAAATGTTAAAATGTGTGTGTGTGTGTGTGTGTGTGTGTGTGTGTGTGTAAGTGGTGGGATGAGGGGTGTCCACCTATTAATCTGTCCTGATGCCTGCTGTCTGGTCTGCCGGTGATAAGGCCTAAGCTGTATTGAAGCTGGATGGATGCAGAGATCAAAGTGACCACAGCCTTTGGGGGCGAAAAAAAAATCTCACAAATCAGACTCTTCAGATAAAGTTGTTGATGCTGCTGCTCTGTGTCAACAACCGACAGCCTGGAAAAAACTGCTGCTGCCCAAACAGATCAATCTATTGGTTTGATGAAACTCACCATCAGGTTGGTTTATTACCATAGAGTCAAATGTTTATTACCAGTGCACGTGATGCTGCCATCTGGTGTTTCATTCATATCAGTGCAGCTTCAGCTCATAAAACAGTGACATCTTTTGTTTAAAGTTTGCGACAAAAACAGCAGCATTGACTTTTTGGTTTTAAGTTGAAGATAATTTTAGTCTTCAGACTGAAGACAAGTGTAACATGCAGCAAGCAGAGTTACTTTGTTGTCCCACAATTGCATCCATTTGCATCTGCATATCTGTTACCAGCTGGGGAGGGCAGCACTCTCCACAACCACCACCCAAAACACACCTCACCAACCTCTCATGGACCTTCCTGGAGGAAGTAGCAGGACTACGTTGACAAATAGTTTTTGTTTCTAGTTTCAAAGGCAACATTTGAATAACTCTGACACTGTGTTCAAAATAATTTCCTCTCTGCTTTGACTGTAATAGAGTTTATTAGTTGCAGCTCAATATCCTGTCATTCTCTTAATGCTCCCATCAGTAAATCAGCACCAGTGTTATCAGAGCAGACAGTGCACTTCTCAGATAGTGTCATTGATTCATTTCTATCTGAATGCACAGCGTCCACTATTGATCAGCAGCACCAATAAAACCTCTGGAGTTTTGTGCATTGAGTTCACGAATCAAGTATTTTCTGCCAATGAAAAGAAAGAAACAGATGCAGTGAACGACTCCTCTGATAAAGGAAGGATCGTGTGATTCACACAACAAAATGTCATGTCTGCATTCAACCCATCACCAAAGTGAACAGTGGACAACTTTGAACAGGGAGTGGGGACGTGTCTGCTCAGTGGAGCTCAGCTGTAACCCAGCAGTTGGTGGATTCAAACCTGGAACCCTCAGGTCCATGTCCGGTTTCTTAACCACTATGTCTTTTCTTTTTTTAAGAAAGTAATGTAGAGTCTTTGGATCAGGACAGGGTCAAAACTGTTTGATGCCTGGATCTGCTCACGTGTCTCCAGTAACTCATGATGACTTTCTGCTGTTAACATGAAAAAATGGAACATCATTTTTTTTTCAATAAAGTCAAGGACACAAATGCTTAGTGTATTAAAACAAAGATTTGAGTTGTTTTAATTTTTGGAGAGAAGCGTAAATAAACACATAGAGAAGAACCTGAATGTGAATTCAAGTTCAGTCTTAAATCAACAGCATCGTCAGCGTCGAAGACACAGTGACATCACTTCATTACAATAAAGACAGTTCTGTTATGAAGCACAAAGAATGGACCAAACTGACCTCACCTGTCAGATCCACAGTGTTACTCTGCAATAACATGATAACACAGTGTAAAAAGACAAATAAATAAAGTAAAAAGCCACCACCATTACATTCAGGTCGACTGAAACAATGTTGGTTCACATTCAACGATAATAACAAACAAAGTGAAATTCCCAATAGTTTCTTTGACTCTTTTCACTCACACATTTTGTCCAGGATATTATTGAATCAAATTGAAAATGTAAATTTTAACAATGACCTGTAAATATGGATGTACATAAATATACATTTATATTTTAAATTACCTCAAAATAGTGACAGGCTTATTGTAATTAAGTAGAAGTCATATTCAAATGATGTAATGTGATCATAAAATTATGAGAAAGTCATCACCATTGTATGAAGAAATGACCTCATAATAAAAGTATCACTTTCATTTCCGATGGTTCACGACTATGGCCGTGTTGTCACCACAAACTGTATAAAAATCCAATATTTCAACGCTCTTTTATCATTATGACAGGGCATTAACCTTCAATGAAATGAAACATCATAGTTTAAGGTAGAGTTTTCCACCACCCAGTTCCTTCAGCCCCGGAGTAAAGAACTTAACTTGAAGAAAAAAATCAAGTTATCCAGGAAGACTCCAAAACAATCTCACAATCATCATGGACCTTAACTTAAACCTGGTTATCATCTCATTTTTTGAGATAATTTGTTACATTTTGACTTTGACTGATGGGAAACACATCACCACTGGGAACAGCTATTCATCCAGCAAGAAATTCCTTTCTGCTGCTGGATTTTTACATCCTTTAATTTTTGAGAAATAAAGTCGACTGAACCAAAGCTGCCATGAGTGTCATCTGTTCCCCGTCCCTCCTAAAAGGGCAGCGTGTCCAGGAATAACTTATCTATGACCACAGGTGGAGGAACCAGATCCTCCAGTTTCAGGTAGAAAATCCTCTGCAGGCCTTGGATGCACAAAGTGCGCAGTTCAGGGAGCTTCTGTAAAAGTCTGGACAAATGGTCAGACCAGCAGTCTGACCTGTTGTCCCTACACGTCCCGCTGTCCTTCAAACAACAGACAATGTTGTCCTGCAGCTCCTTAACTTTCTTCAAATCCTTGAGGCCATGTCGCTCTGTGGAACAAACGATTGGATGGAGAAAAAATTCAACTGTGGTTGAAGAAATTAACGTGTCAAACAACTTTCTCATCAAAGGAATTGGTTTGGTCTTAACACCTACACATGGCAATGAAAATTGCCTGAAACTCTTGAAGCTGTCAGTCAACAATTTTCCATCTCCCCCTGTCCTCTGTTTCTTCTCCTCTAACTCCAACTACCTCCATGTCCTTCCTCACTACCAACTACCTCCATGTCCTCCTTCAATCTGTCTTCTCTAGCTTCTTTTTCTCCAACCCTTCCTGTCTGTGTTGTTCCTCTAATCACCTCATCCATCTGTCCATCCCTAAACAGAAGCATCTTTAACTTGATTTGCGTCAGAAAAATAGTTTAATAAAGATTTCATGTGAGACATCTTCAAGTCCAGTCCATCCTACTAAACTCTTTCAAAAAAATGCCAAATGGGGGAAAAGATCAAGACCAGATTTGTTAAGATCCCCTACTTTGTGTTAAGGCACCTTAGCAATCACATCATCTTAAAAGCTATTGTTTCTGAGCTTCTCACCAGTCACCAGGGCGAGGGCACATATGCAGGAGAAGGTGGAGACGTCCATGTTCATCTTCTGCAGTTTGGCAGAGAATTCAACAATGCTGTCAATCCATTCTCCAAAGCCTCTGGTGCACTGGAGCCTGTGCCACACTGAGCCATCACAGAAGATGAGTTTCCCCTCATTAGGGCTGGACCTACAACACAGAAAAGGTTTGTGGATGGATAACACATCAGGTTGTGAAGTGAGTAGAAGTTCTACACACTACCTGTACGAGAGCCGTAAAACAAAGAGCTCCAGAAAGGCTGAGTAGAAGAGCAGGTCCTGGTCATGTTTCGGCAGCGAGATGAAGCCTGGGATCTTCTGTGCCCAAGCACGAATCACCTCCATGGAGCTCGTCAAGAGATCGTAAAACGTCCTGACGTGCTGTGCGTCCTCTCCCAAAGGACTTCCAGGTTTCACCTGGAACTACAACAACATCCTCTGAGTGATGGGAGAAGAACAATGATGTGTCTTGTTAAAACGTCTGTCCAAATGTTGCCTTACTTTAGAATAGTCGAGGTGGGAGGGTTGGGGGTTCGACTCCACATGTGCCCTAACTAGGGCACTGAGCAGAGAGCTGATGGATGATGACGAGTCCGGAGGGACTCTGGGTTTAGATGGAAGGCGTCCCCGTCTTCCTTTCAGGCTGTCTGTCCTCACCACTGTAGAATATAGAGAAGAAAGGTGGACACCAGTGAACACACCCTAACTCTGGATTCTGGATTCCTACAGCCTGATGTTTGAACTCTCCACCCACAGGAAGGCTGACAGGATGGAGCAGTGTGATCTGGATGGTGGTGATTGAATGACTATAATGTTAAGTCCAGGTCTGAGTAAAAACATAAATATAAACATGTTTATATATTTCCATATATACGTATAAATATACACACTAACACACAAATGTATTATTTTCTGGGCGAAGGAACCTAGTCCACGTTATTTGTTTTCTTAATCTATAAAAATAACAATTTCATAACTCAGGGTTTAATTCCAGTTGCATAAAAAAAGCAGATTTCTTCATTTGCTCATTTTTTTTGGGCAGTGAATTTACCTTCTTTGACCATTCCCACGGCCAGGCACTTCTGGAAGCGACAGTATTGGCAACGGTTTCTTCTGCGCTTGTCCACAGGACAACTTTTGGCAGCCAAACACACATACTTGGCATTTTTTTGCACTGTGCGCTTGAAAAGAACAGAATTTTGTTATAATCAAGAACACGGCTCCACGGATGTGTGCGTCTTAGTATTCTTAAAAAAAACAAAAGAATTTACAAAAAAAAAAAGGTTTTCACTGTGGACTATTGTTTGGAGGCATTGGTTTATCTGTAAATAATGAAAAACTTGACATAATATTTATAATGATTATAACAGAGTTATTATTAATACCATTATGTGGTTTTAGGATTTTTGGAGACAGAAAAGGACGGAATCTAGAATCTGATCCATGGATGGATGAAAGTGTTTCTTCTATAAAACTGAATGAAGAACCAGTTTCTCCCCCTTTTCATACCAAGTTTCCCTGGTGAAATGATTTCACATGTCAGGGTGAGCATTTTAATGATTAGCAGCAGTCTTTCCCCAGTGGACCAGCCTGGGGCTGAGACATTCAGGGTAGTCTAGGTAAACACCAGCTCGTGGTCAGTCATAATGTGAAGAATCACCAGGGAACTTGGTCAGAATCCAGAAAGAAGAGGTTTCTATTCGTGGCACGTCTGAAGTCATTTTCATACATGACATTTGTCCCCAAATCGTAACTCGAGTCTAGGGATCAAGGAGGGCGTGTATTTGAAGTATAATGTCCAATTTAGGAGGTCAAGGAGGAATCCCTGAGGGGACATGAAGTTATGACCTAGTGGTGGGAATTAAAAGTCCTACCAGCTTTTTTCATAGTTTTATTTGTATTTAAACCCTTATTTAATTTAAAAAGGTTGAAATCCAACACCGATGTCAGCAATTTTCACAAAAACAACACAAAACAAACCTTGAAGAAACCCTTACAGCCCTCGCACGTGCGGACTCCGTAATGCTGACAGGCTGCGTTATCCCCGCACACCACGCACAACCTCTCCGCGCTCAGCGCACCTCCTGCTCCACCTCGGTGGCCGCCACGGTTCTGGTACTCCACGAACGGGTGTCCGTGGGCGAAGTGCAGCGCCTGAGGGAAACCCACCGCGATCTGCGTCCCCAGAACTCCACCGGAATTGTCCATTTGGGTCCCAGCAGAGGTGTCTCGGTTCATGGACACGTGCAGGGATCCGTCGAAGGTCAGGCTGCGCTCTTGTGCGTGTTTGAGGGACAACAGCGAAAACCTGCACAGCGCATTTTTCCTCTGCGCCGCCGCCAAATAGTCCTGACGCAAACTGTACACGCAGCTGTGTTCGTCCCAGATGTGCGCGCCAGGCGTTTGGTAACTGGACGGCGAGGGGGGACGATAGTAGTAGACGGGGCCGGGAGAGGAGGAGGAAGAGGAGAGATCTTCGGAATGATGCGCAGGAAGGTGATTCGACTGGTACCGCAAGCACCCGTGCGCATCTTCCAGCTTTACGCACGGGAGCTCCGCCTGGACCAGGTTCTGGAAGGGACAGGGAGGCTTCAGGTCGTAGCCGGGGCTGCAGGAGTCCGAGGGGGTTCCGAAAGTGGAGCCGGACGACGCAGCAGAGATTTCACTGTTGGTCAGATCCATGCTGAACTTGACAAACTCCGGAGTGAGGAAGTCGCAGCTGCGCTCCGCATCAGCGCTCTGGGAAGCGGGGCTGGCTCCTGGAGGAGAGGAGCCGCACTGAGTGTGGACGCACGGCATTGTCCCTGCAGACGTGACCAGAGAGAGAGGTCAGCCTCAGAGGACAGGACTTCAGTGTCGGAATTATGATATAAGATCCATAAAACTAACAGTTGAATTTAACAAACTGACCGTGTGATGAATCACAGGAGTCTGGTTTCTGTTTGTTTTAACTTAATTACCTGAAGTTGCCTTAGTCTCTGACTATTTTATGTAAAAACCTTTAGTTACAGGATATAAATAAATAACAATGAGATTACAATATCAGTGGTAATAATTGATTTGTAACAGAAAAACTAAAATCTTTTACTTATTTTCTGATCAAAATACAGTCTGACTTGCATTAAGTCGTAAGGAAAAAACATTCAAAATAATGTTTTCTATAAACCTTATTACATTTAGTATTTCCCGTTTTACCTTTATTCACAATGTAAGATTTTGTGAAAAAAAAAACAACAAAAGTCGTGTATTCATATTAATATTACCATAATATTCTAAACATTTAGCTCAAACATAATTACAGGACGACCAGTAAACAAATACCAAAGTTATTATTTTAAACACATTAAACAACCCATCATTGCCTGTAGGGACCATTTCCAGACCCTTCAATAGAGTTTACCTTGAGACCGTTGTTGTCTGAAGTTGCAGAAGATGATTTTGTTTCCAGGCTTTAGTTCAGTTAAGTTGGACACCGACACTGCACCATGGAGAGAAACGAGAGAATCATGCCTTAAAAATCCCTCTGGTGGAGAAGGACGGTGAGAACCGCCTCCATGTGAGCGCCACCATCTGTCGTGATCGTTCCTTTCTATTTAAGAAGACCACCAGGCTCTGTGTAGAAAAATGGAGAAGATTGTGGGCTTGGCTCTCTCTCAGATTGACAGTCAGTGAAACCTAGTCTCCCTTTTCTGTGCGTAATTGCGCCTGGCACTGGTTGCGCAATCACGCAAATAGATCTAGGGAGGAGTACATTTGCGTAAATTCTTTAGATTTTCGCGTAAATGACAAGACAGGTAGATTAGGAGTTGATATATTTGTGCAGACCTTGTTTAAGTTTGTGTTGGATGTAAGGAAACTAAGAAAAGTACAACATGGCACTGTTCTTGGTTCCAATGATGGTTGATGGTTCCATAGTCATATACATAGTATTGCATGTATTTTTTGTGTATTGACCAAAATGTACATTTTGCATGTAAGGTTTTTACAAATGCCCGGGTTGAAGGACAATTCAAGTGGTTTACAATGAATGATTTCTACTTGTCAAACAGAATTGTGGGGCCAAACATGTTGGCACTCTATTGGCCTCTATTGCAAATTATTACATTATAATTATCTGATGTGAAATATTCTTTTTTCATTTACTTACTACTGTTTAATAGTTTCTTTACATTATCCAAGTGATTCTGAAATACATGTTTTGTAAAGTCTATAATAATGTATGGTTTATCATCATTTGTAGTAATATAGGCTTCGTCATAATCTTTTCACATTTTCTTCAGAAATATGTTGAAAAAAGAATAATTCAACCTTTGTTGAGGTCTGTCTACCTCCTATTTAGTACATTCCTATAACAAGACAATACACCTGCGTTTATAGCACCCCCTACTGGTTAAATGTGAGTGACAATAAGATATAACCGGTGACTACTTTTCCTTTAAGACGGAGAGAAGAAAACGACAGCTGGTGCTTCTCTCCTTCTTTACTATCATCTTGAAGAAACATGAAAAGCCTCTGCCTACAAAGCCACGCCCCCTCGGGTGTACTACCGCCTCCCTACGACCGTGATTGGTCGTCAAGGGCCAAGTCCTACGTCCTTATTGGCTTTGTATGACATCAGTCAAAAGGCAGCTTCGCTTCCTGGTTGTAACTGTCAAACACTGGTCGGCTCTACGACAACCAATGCGCCCAGTCGCCGCCCTACGACGCTGCGAGCGAGTGTTTTCCAACTGCAAAAGAAGAATTCCTGTAAGTGAGGATGTTTACTGTGTGACATTAATCTTCATTCCTATAACAAGACAATACACCTGCGTTTATAGCACTCCCTACTGGTTAAATGTGAGTGACAATAAGATATAACCGGTGACTACTTTTCCTTTAAGACGGAAAGAAAACGACAGCTGGTGCTTCTCTCCTTCTTTACTATCATCTTGAAGAAACATGAAAAGCCTCTGCCTACAAAGCCACGCCCCCTCGGGTGTACTACCGCCTCCCTACGACCGTGATTGGTCGTCAAGGGCCAAGTCCTACGTCCTTATTGGCTTTGTATGACATCAGTCAAAAGGCAGCTTCGCTTCCTGGTTGTAACTGTCAAACACTGGTCGGCTCTACGACAACCAATGCGCCCAGTCGCCGCCCTACGTCGCTGCGAGCGAGTGTTTTCCAACTGCAAAAGAAGAATTCCTGTAAGTGAGGATGTTTACTGTGTGACATTAATCTTTTACAGCTTAAATGTGTATAAATACCATTAAGTCCCGGGTTTATGGGTTGAAATTCGTTAAGAAAAACGCCGCAGCATCCGTGAAATTGTTCGCTAGTTGCACATCACTGCCAGTGAGGAAATTAGGTATAATAAAGGGGAAATATGTGAGATTTTTGTTGGTTAAATTGGTTATTTGTGCCTTTAATTAACGAAAGTGTGTCACATGTATATATGTCACCAGTTTTCCGTGGTCTAATGTGTAGTTTGTAGCGTAAACGAGCTTAATCGTGACCGTTAAGACGAAGCTTCTTCTTGTTGCGTTTTTCCTTAAAGCACAGACAGAGCTGACATTTTAATCCAGGGCGGAGATGAAAATAACGACCACTTCCTGCTGAACCTACTCCGCTATAAAACAATACAAGGACAGGTATGTGGTGCAGTGTAGTTGTCAAATACCAGACACTGTCGCTCACACGACAGCTGGTCTTCGTGGTGTGATTGTGTTATTGTTCCGTTTTTAGAGCTAAATTCCTAGATACTGTAGTATAACATCACTGCTCTGCTCTGCTCTGCCTTTTACCTTTTCCCCTCGGTCTATGTTACAAATATGTCTCACGGGCGCGCGCACACACGGGCACACGCCTCCCCCTGCTGATTCATAATGAATCTGCTGGTGTTGGTGACAGCACACACTCAACTCGGAAGTTAAAGTGTTCTCCCAGAATGACTGGGAGTGTTCCGGTCCAATTCCCTTTTATGACTCATTTTTCAAACAAGTTGACAGCACGATAAGCCCCTCTAAAGAAACCCAGGGAAAATGACGCCTTTGGAAAATATCATAAAATGTAAACATTAATAATAGGAAGAAAAATGTATTGGGAAAAATGCTTGGATTTTAACGTGTTTAAAAATAAAAAAGAACACATTTTTTATCTATATTCGTTCCCTGATACCGACATGCCTGTAAGAACGATGCACACTCACCAGCCTGGTGCTCAGGAGCATCTGGTGCCCCCTAAGGTCTACCTGAGGTGTCTGCAAGGTGTGTTCCTAAAATCAAAAATGGTCAAAATTGTTCTGTTCCTGGTGACACTTTCAATGGTAATCTAATGGGTGGTCAGAAGAGCGGTCACTATTGTAAGTCCCAGAACTTTTTATTATTACATTGTTGGGTACGTCTGCACGGAGGACGGTTACGACCCATCAATAACTATCTAACAACTTTACAGAATGGGTTAAAGGGGCTGCAGCCACCAGGGGGGTGTCAGGTTCCTGTTGTCAAGTGACTACAATTAGTGGAAGTGGTCTATTTATACTAATTTTTACAATTTTTTAAATGTGTTAGATGGATACTATTGATCTTTAACATCTATAAAATGTTAAACATCACAGCCTTTAAAACAGAAGGTAGGAAGATATCATGGGTAGGAAAATACTTCAGAACAACAGCACCAAATAATTTTCTGCTTCTGAAGGAACTTGTGTCAGTCGACCTGCCATGATTGGGGTAAGATATAAGGAGCCTCATCCTGGTAATTAGCCCCAGTTGTAATTAGCCCTCAGATAGTGTTAATCCAGCCCTGCTAACAACAGTTCAAACACTTCAACAGGAGGAACCTGAAACACGCTTTTCTGCTCATACACAGGATATAGCTTCCACTTCTCCCCAATTACTGAGAGAGGAAATGCTTTTTTCAAAAAAACATCCAGTTGCCTAACAAAAGTCCTTAACCATTTTGATGACAGAATTGTTTCCTGATATATGAGGTTTTCTTATTTATATGTCTTAGATTGCCTTAAACTTTAAAACTTTCCCCCATCTCTTTAAATGAAGCTACACAAAGATAAATGGATAAATACACTAGAGCATACAACCTGGAGGTTGAACACAACCACAGCTGAACTACACCTTCAGCAGATTCTTGTCACTGGGTTGTTGGAGGCTAATTGTTGTCATATGTGGCCTTTACCGTCTGCAGTAATGAGCAGCCTCTTTGAAAGGGTGTGAAAGCTAATGGCACATTCAGTGTAATCTCTGTTTGTATAGAGTTTGAAGGCAAGACAAAATGCAGCTGTAGGTGATTTTTCTTGATCTGAGTATGGAAACAGATCTCCTCATTTGCCATGAACTATTTACTATTGTTAGAACTACCACTACTACTACTACTAGCGTAGTATTTTTGGGACTGAGGATCAAATTATAATCAATCATTTCTCTTTTTTTTCATTGGCTGAAACAGTCATTCACATTAGTGTCATCTGTGGTTAAAAAGTATCAGGATTTGCTATGGTTTTTGCCACTCCCACTCGCTGGGAATCATTATTTACCATGTGATAAAGTCGCAGAGCTGTTCTTTTTTCCCTGAAGGAAATGAGGCCCCAGTCTTGTCAGACAGGACTGGTGTCATGTTCTGCTCATTATGGAACGCAGGTCATCATAAAGGCATTGAGAGGTTGTTCTAACAGGTGCTCATGGTAAACACTAAATTTACAGTCTGCTATTTTGGCTCGCTCTAGAGCAAACACTTTAAAACATCTTCCGTCCAAGTTCAGTGCAGGACTTATATAAGTGTATAACTGCAGTGTATAAATTGACACTATACATAAAATACAAAAACTCGAACCAAAGCAATTTTTTTTGCATGAAAACAACCCTTGAAAAGCTAAATGTACCATGATAAAGATAAATAAATCCATAGTTTGATCATTTACAGATATATGAGCACAGAAAAGTTATTTTGTTGAGTTTACAGCTAAGCAACAGTTTAATTATATTATAAGTAGCAAGAAACTAAGTCCAAAATTATGTTGTTGCAAATACCAACATCTTATATGACTTAAGAGATTTTTTTTCTTAAAATTATGAAAAGTGAGGTTTGTTTTGACTTAAAGTTATATGTGATGTAAACAGACTCCTGCACACAAGCATTCCTCTGTGTGTTCTAGTTTTTCTCGCCCAACCCGGCTTGGCTTCTAAGAACCTCCCCTTAGACACTGCCTTCAGTACTTCCTCCTGTGAGAAAAGCATGTCTCTGACACATGATCACCTGTCATGTTAGAAGTCTGCTGCCTGTGTAGTCCAGGTGTCCAGGCTCTGTCTTCTCACCACACTCCACTTGGTCTGCAGGGCCAATGGCGTTCAGGAAGGCAGTCAAGCACACCGTGCTCATAGGGGGTGGAGCAGCCGCCACATTTTTTGGCCTGTCGCAGTTTATCGAGTACAAGAAAACACAGGTAAGTTAAAAACAAGTAGTTAGGGCCACTTTCAAAACTTTCTGCACTAATGTTTGACATCAGCATTCTCTCACCCAACATGTTTACTCTGTGTACAACAGTAGTATCATGTAGATTTTGTTCTGTCTGCAAACACAGACAGAAGGAGCTACTGTTTGAGACATGTTCTTTCTAGATCTTGGAATGTCATTGCCTTGGCCCTTGAGGTGTGAATGAAAAGCATAAAATTGATGACATGCATTCGGTACCTTTGTTTTTTGTAAACCTTTTTTGCGTCATGGACCGGTTAAATGTCTCGTACTATTTTCACGGACCGGTCGTTAAGTTGTGGCAGATAAATACCCCTTAATAAAATTAATTGGCGCTGTCCTGAAATATTTTCCTACCAATTAAATCTTCCTACCTGAATTAACTGTGCATGGGACAAGGATTTCTCAAGTCCACACAGCCTATAACTTTCTGCTACCAGACCAGTATAAAAAGTTGGAATCTTGTTTCATTTTGAGTTTAGTGTTGTTGTCTTCACTGAGAAAATATTTCCTAATCAAATATAGTTTCATTATTGATGATGGAATCCTAGCCATTCTATTGGTCAGTTCTTTTGTTGATATGGGTATGGATCAAGTGGAAGGAATAGACAGATGGGGACAAAAGGAAACATTATTTCTAGAAGGCCCGGCCAATTCACACAGTGGTTGGGGAACACTGCTGTATGTAATATAATATAAGAGACAGCATGCATCTTGTTTTAGGTACTAACAGACATTGGAGAT
Organism: Paraplagusia blochii; assembly: GCA_016785265.1. Taxonomy (NCBI): domain Eukaryota; kingdom Metazoa; phylum Chordata; class Actinopteri; order Pleuronectiformes; family Cynoglossidae; genus Paraplagusia; species Paraplagusia blochii. The sequence continues at coordinate 122,609 of JAFBJS010002725.1, read as the reverse complement.
GTTTTGTGTATTTGGGCAGAGCACATTACTTTTGGGTTTTCACAGTAGTTTTCCAGGAGAAACTAGTCTCTTCAGTCAGACATAAACATGATAAACACACTGTAAGGCATGCAAATATAAACAGGAGTAGCCTTACATTATGAATCCCACCTTAATCATCAGATTCTCACATGTGCAGTGGAACCTGGATGTGGACACATCATGCAATGATGGACACGTGTGTGGACACAAATTCCGCAACAAACCTGCTGCTTGAAGATGGACAGTTTTGTCTTAAATAGAGCTAAGAACTTGGCCTTTCAACCGGTGGTGATTTCAGGGGTGTCAACCTTGTATCCCAGTGTCTCTGTCCTCAGAACGTAAACACTGGGTGATGTCGTGTACATGTAAAAATAACCACATGTCATTTGGAATAGACCAGCAGCTGTGTTAACCCTGACCTGACACGGGCCTGTTTGAGGTCTGTCACATGACTACATACCAGCCTCTGAATGACTGTACAACCTAATTCCAACTCTGTTTTTGTTCTGGCACAATAATGTCTGCTCTTGCCCATCTTCGTCTTCTCAACCAAGCCTGGATTGGTAAGCCACAATTTCGACCGTGATGATACCTAATCATTTTGACAATAGTTGATAATCATGCATGCACCTAACTCCTGTAATTGCAACGTTGATGAAACAAATGTCTTGTCTGCTCTCTTGTATCACGAGCAATGGCTTTGAGAAGTTTCCGCGAACATGGCCGATAAGCATGGGCCTTGCTGTGCTCTTTGCTGGCTGGACTTGATTACTTGGAGGGGGCCTCGCTGACACTTAATTCTCTGTCTCAAAAAATAGACAATGATTATACCATCATCTCGTTTGCAGTTGCAGGCTTTGATTCACAAAAGCTGCTTACCATTTGCAAGTCAAATGTTCCGCTTGCTTCGAAGCTGCTTGATGCAATCATTTTGTCTGAATTGATGAGTAGAGAATTGAATAATATGAAAGCCCACGTCATTATACTGGGCTTTGTGTGTTTTATTGCAGTTCTGATTTTCTTTAATTTTTTGGTTTCTAATCACACGATGATAGAGGATGATACTAAAAAATGTGCAGCTTGTTGCCGGAAGATTAAATCAATAGAAAACTTTGCTGTTCAACCGTTGACACTTATGGCAACACACAGGTAAAATATTATACCTAAACACACCTGGACATCTTTATATTTAGTTCAGTTACATTTAGAGGAGCTTCAGGAATTTAGATCCAGATTCTCTTCCATTATTTTGTTTAATTATTTCACACTCTAAATTGATGTATCATATAATGTCCATGCTTATTGTTCTAACATTCAATCCCATTCAATCTGATTTAACCTAACATGACATCTGTGCTACATTACCTCAATTATTTGTCAGTTTTTTTTATCTGTTTTATAATAAATTTTCTTTGAGCAAGTAATAATGCTTTTAATCACAGCAAAGAGAATGTCAATATAGGTAATAACATAGAAATTAATAAGAAATCCCTGCCTCCAAAAGCATTGGTACGCCTTCCTCATAGTGTATTAAACTAAAATATATAGTTTTGGTTATAAGGGTCTTTATGTTGTTTTTGTTTTCAGTCTTGAATAACAAGCCTGTCACCACAACGTCCACTGTTTCTAAATAAAAAAGTCAGTTTTGTTTCATTTTAGGAAGTGTACCAACACTTGTGGAAATGGTTTTCTGTAGTAATTAACAATTGAGGAAGTCCGGTTTCATGCTGAAGGTACAGACCATACAGTGTTTGTGTTGCTATATGTGTTCATGTGTCATAATCAGGCCCGGTTAGCCCATGTGGCAGCAGAAGCTGAGCTCAAGGTTCCCTTTGCGGACGAACTCCCCACACGACTGTCCCAGCTCAGGACGCTAAAAAGCACAGAGGAGTTTGACGTCCTGGTTGTTGGAGGAGGTGCAACAGGAGCAGGATGTGCCTTAGATGCAGCCACGCGCAGTAGGTTTATAAATCCTATCCTATTTGTCCAAATTGCCTTGAGAACAACTGCTGTGAGACATACATGCAGTACTCCATTTCTTCAAGTGTGATCTGAGATTCAAATTATTTTATTTTCTCTTTAGACCTCAGAACTGCCCTCGTAGAGAGGAGCGATTTCTCTTCGGGGACCAGCAGCCGCAGCACCAAGCTGATCCATGGTGGAGTGCGTTATCTTCAGAAGGCTATCATGCAGCTGGACTATGAGCAGGTTTCTTCTCCTTTTGATTTTTATGCCTTGTCTTTGTTTAATGTCACTGATGATCTTTAGTCAATTGTCTCTAACTTTCTCTTCACGCATTGAACAGTACAAGATGGTCAAAGAAGCCCTGCACGAGAGAGCCAACCTCTTGGAGATCGCACCTCACCTGTCTGCACCCCTTCCAATCATGTTGCCTGTTTACAAGTAAATTGTGACAGAAAAATATGTGGCAAATTAACCTCACAATGTCAGTTTTTGTGCAACATTTACCTTGTGTTTTGATTCCCCAGATGGTGGCAGTTACCCTACTACTGGGCAGGTATCAAGATGTATGACTTGGTGGCCGGAATACACTGTTTGAAAAGCAGCTACGTCCTCAGTAAGACCAAAGCTTTGGAGCTGTTCCCGATGTTGAAGAAGGACAAACTGGTGGGAGCCATTGTCTACTACGATGGTAAGATATGTGTCAAAGCAGTTGTCCTCATCATGTAGTGTGGAATCCTAGGAGCCAAGGTTGTCTTTATTTTCTGTAAACACAAGGAAAGCAGCTGAGTCAGTGTTGTTGCCTTTTTACCCTTTTCTGCCTTGTACATAATCATAATCATAATCTCATAATCCTTTTGGTGAATTGAAGTTGGATTTCTTGTTAGTCTGATACTGAATCCTCCCAAGAGAGTAAAGCTCACTTCAGTCTTCAGTCTGTGGTGTTGACATGTTGACAGACTGGTTGGAGGCTTCACTTCCCTCTGGCTGCATAACTCCTGTTCACCTTCTTGTTATAACAATAAGTTATAACAAATTGTCTGTAAAAGTCAAAATACTTTTAAATTAGTAGTAGTGTTTTTACCTCCAAAGGATGATCTCTCAAGGAGAAATCACCTGTTCTGTGTGATGAACCATTAGTCATTAATTGTAAAGCATTAATGTCAGGATGTAACTGGATTTTCTTCAGACTGGGTGCAGTGTTTCCTTGATTTCCATCTCCTTGAGTTTCTTACCATCACCTGCGCTGAGTAAATCAGATCCAGGCTGTTGCAGGGGTGGAGGGTCTCTGGTCCAATTACACCGTCTGGCACAATCATGCCCCTGACATTTCAAAATCTGACCTTCTCTCATGAAATGTAGAATGCAGAAGAACAGCAGCAGCGTTTGCCGTTCCTCCCAGAGAAGCAGAAAAATGAGCTTTTTGATCTTCACACAAAACGCTCTATGAATGGAGTTGGTGATGGAAACAGGAGAATGCTGCCATTCTCCTTCAGTTTAATGTACAAATGCCTACAGTGTCCACATTTTTGACACACACATTGTTGCTAAACTTTGTAGGGCAGCACAATGATGCCCGTATGAACCTGGCCATCGCCCTGACTGCTGCTCGCTATGGTGCCTGCCTCGCCAACTACACTGAGGTTATCAACCTGTTAAAGACAACAGACCCACAGACTGGTCAAGAGAAGGTGTGTGGTGCCCGCTGCAGGGACATCATCACAGGTGAGGACAAGGATAGATTGTCCACATTGTGCATTCTTTAATTTCCCAAAGGGAACACTGAAGTTATCTACCTGTCTATCTCAGAGGCCTCAAACTCACAGAATGGCCCATGGAATGATGTAAGATTCCTCCTTAATGGATTCTGACATTCTGTCAACAGGAGAGGAGTTTGACGTCAAGGCCAAATGTGTGATCAACGCCACTGGACCATTCACAGACTCACTGAGGAAGATGGACAACCAGGAAACCAGAAACATCTGTCAGCCCAGTGCAGGCGTTCACATCATCATTCCTGGTTACTACAGGTATCCATAGTCACCGCCCACTGTGATGTGACCCCAATTTTTTACCTCATTCCCAGAACATTTATTACAAATGTTCTGCCTTAAAAAATTCATGGCACTGTTCTTTCCTTATCCATGTGTAAATAGTAATCTTGCTAAACTATTGTCTGACCTATAGTCACAAGCGTGGACCAATCTCCTCTGGTTATGATACAGCAGAGCAATAGAGTGGTTTCCTTAAAGTTGGAGGGTTTTTAAAGTTCAGCACAGCTTATTGAGCGAAAACCCGAGGGAGCGTGAGCCCTTTGAACAGAGGCAGAAAATGCCAACCACCTAATTCTCTCTTTCCTTTACTCCTGTCACCCTGATGCCCCACCGCACCACCTCCCCACCCGTTACTTCTTAGGTCCATTCTCTAGATTCCTTTCCTTCTGCTTCTCAATTGCTTCACCTTTGCATTTCGCCAGTAAAAACTCCTCTCTTCCTTAGCCCTGACAACATGGGTCTGCTGGATCCAGCCACGAGTGACGGACGTGTCATATTCTTCCTGCCCTGGGAGAAGATGACCATCGCTGGAACAACTGACAGCCCCACCAGTGTGACAGCTCACCCCATTCCAGGGGAAGACGACATCAACTTCATTCTGAGAGAAGTCCGCAACTACCTCAGCCCTGACGTGGAAGGTACACTGTCCATACTGGGCACCTTTAAGTCTGCCTTGCCAACTGTACATAATGTCACCAGTTCATATCTCTATGTCTTTATATTTGCTACAACATCTGAGTTTTTGACAGCTTTACTGCGAACAACAAGTGCAAAGTTAACAATAGTCCATCATGCATGCTCATCCTATCAAATGTACTTATTCATATGTACTTTCTTTCATATGGGGTATTTATTATTAGGAATGGCCGCATAAAGCCTTTTCTTGCCCAATACTGACACGGCAAATGCGAGTATCTGCCATTACCAATATCCAGTCAATACCTTCTTTTCTCCCCCAACATGCCGCTGTCACTGAGACAATAGTGTCCCTGTTTGCATAGTGTCCCTGATTGTATATTTTGGGAAAGATATGGATCTTTAATAAATACATCCCCATCACATTCTTTTTTTCTGACCGTCTAACACAGGGGTGTCAAACTCAATTCCACAGCAGACCAGAATTAAAAAGGTCGTCATACTGGTTGGCCGACTCCAGCACACATTTGATTTTATCTCCCGGGGCCACAAAAAAATTAACACTGCGGGTTAGATTTGAGCTTTTCACTTGGGATCTAACAGTATGTTTTTCCATTATTTTTGCCTCTGTGTTTCGCACAAAGTGCGTCGAGGTGATGTACTGGCAGCCTGGAGCGGCATCCGCCCACTGGTGACTGATCCCAACTCCAAAGACACTCAGTCCATCTGCAGGAACCACATTGTCAGCATCAGTGATGGTGGACTGGTCACTATTGCTGGTCAGTTACTTTCCACTGTTTTGTTGAACTGATTTGTTTCAATCTCTAAAAGCAATTCACAATTCATCTATCTTAAGGTGGAAAGTGGACAACGTACAGGTCCATGGCTGAGGAAACTCTAGACATAGCCATCAAAGCCCACAATCTACCAGCAGAGACCTGCAAGACTGTTGGTCTGATGCTGGAGGGGGCAAAGGGATGGACGCAGACCCTCTATATCCGCTTGGTGCAGGACTATGGTCTGGAGATGGAGGTGAGAAAGACTCAATCCTATATTTAGAAAGATCAGATGGTTGTTCTTTGTCCAGAAGGAGCAGAGACTTGAAGTGAAACTGAAAAACAAAAAATGTTGCACCCTTTACTGTCAGAGTTTATTGTCACGATCTCGTGGAGTGTGGGTGGCAGGAAGAAGGACTCAAATGCATAAACCGGCAGAGCTTTTTTTCAGTGACAACTGCCGTTTCATCGAAGAGTAAAACTAGAAAAAAGAACAAAAAACTGACTGGCAAAAGACCAGGTGGAAACAGAGCAAAAACTTAAACAAGACCAGAACAGGATCAGGAAAACAGGTTGGCAAAAACAGAGCCACAGGCAAGAACCAGACACCACCAGGTAACAGCTACAACAAACAACGACCCAACAAGACTGAGTGAGGGAGAGGGGTATATATACAGAGGGCACCAGGTGACACCAGTGAGACTAACGACAGAGACACAGGTGAGTGTGGTCACACTGATGACCAGACACAGACAGACCTGGCAGTTTAGTATATTTACAACTATGGGACTGATAATTATAAAAGTTTTGGCAGCAGTTAGGCCGTGAAGAACAGCTGACTTTTTGGTGTAGCAAGGTGGAGAAAAGGGTAAACCCACGACTACTCACTGTAATAAGACCCACACACACACACACACCCTGCCTACACCAACATGTGACTGTGTTCATCCAGCCACAGTCACCATCTTCACCAGCAGCAGCAGCAGAGCTGACATTAAAGCAGCTTCTGTAACAACACTGACATTTCTGTTGCACAAAGGGCTGGACACGTGTGGAAACACACTCTGGTGTTGAACAATTTATCAATGGCATTAAGTAGAGGGTGCATTGATTTACATCAGCTACATGTCATCTTTCCAATAATTGGCCTGAGTGTTTTCATTAAACCCAAAAGGACATTGTTTCACAAAGAAAAAGTACTCGTGCTGCACCAGCCTACGTCGTACTTACTCCTCATTAGAGGCGTTTGGCTGCAGCTCCACTGCTCTCTGGAATATTGCTGAAAGGTCACTGTTGATATTTGGACAACTGTTGCCCTTTCAACAGGAGAGGAAGGCCGATGATCTGAATAACAAATAGACCGCTCGCGTTCTGCCACACCATCACAATCGACAAAGTGGTGCTAATGTTTATGCCTTCACTGCTGAGAGGTGGAGCTATCTGTACCAATATGAAGAGCTGCTTCTCCATGACAGTTTACAGTTTCAGAGGTTTTTTAGATTCCACAACAACATCTAGAGCGAGAGTAGGCAACAATTAGAAGAGAACTTAGAGAGGTGGAGGTTTAGACTAGAGAGAAGAGGAAAGAAGGTCGTAGTAGGACAGTGTACATGTGTGTGAATGAAAGGAAAAAACAGTGGAATGGTGAGGTTACAAGGAGCAGAGGTGGAGAAGGTGAAGGAGTTTAGATACTGAAGATCAACTATTCAGAGCAGTGGAGACTGTGGAAGAGAGGAGAAGAATAGAGTGGAGTCAGGATGGAACAACTGGAGAAAAGAGTCAGGAGTGATCTGAGATCGAAGAGAGTCAGCTAAAGTGCAGGGACGGTGGAGAGACCAGCCATGATGGGTGGATTAGAGACACTAGGTAGAAGACAGGAGACAGAGCTGGAGGTGGAGGAGTTAAAGATGCTGAGGTTCTCTTTAGGAGAGACAAGGATG
>JAFBJS010002725.1:8062-115185 GCA_016785265.1 Paraplagusia blochii | reverse complement strand
GAATGAGGTGATTAGAGGGACAACACAGACAGGAAGGTTTGGAGACAAAGCTAGAGAAGACAGATTGAGATGGTTTGGACATGTTCAGAGTTGGAGTTGAGGACACAGAGGACAGGGTGAGATGAAAATTGTAAACTCGCTGTGGCAACCCCTGAAAAAGAGGCAAGCCGAAAGGAGAAGAAGAATTACAGATGACCAACGTGAAGGAACTGTAATGATTTTACTAATTCTGACTGCAATTTGTTGTTGTGAAGTTGTTGTTAATTTGTTTTTTACCAAACCTACGCACAGGTTGCCCAGCACTTGGCTTCTACCTATGGCGGGAGAGCATTTGAGGTGGCAAAGATGGCTCAGGTGACGGGACAAAGATGGCCGATCGTAGGGAAACGACTGGTGTCAGAGTTTCCTTACATAGAAAGCGAGGTTGGTTGTAATGTTTTCAAAACATAAACAGCTTAGCACCTCCGTTTGTGTGGTCACATTGTCATCATTTTTTTATCTTTTAGGTTTTGTATGCAATCAAGGAATATGCATGCACCGCCACTGACGTCATCGCTCGGAGAACACGCCTGGGCTTTCTGAACGTGCAGGCGGCAGACGAAGCCCTGCCCCGCATTGTTCAGATCATGGGAAAAGAACTCGGCTGGAGTCAGGAAAAGAAGACGGTAAGATTGTCTTTATATATTCATATGTATATCTTTATGTTTCTTTCCTAAATGACACACAACAAGGATCTAAAACTGACCTGGATATTGTCTCTTTCTTGGATTATTTCAACACTAGGCAGAACTTGACGCTGCTAGGAAATTTTTGTACCATGAGATGGGCTACAGGTCTCGTTCTGAGCAGCTGACTAAAACATCTGACATCAACTTAGACAACCAGGAAGTCGCCAGGTGATTACTCCTTTTTAATCATCCAACAAGTGAAACCAACATCTTGGAACAAAACCTCAAGACATGAACTGCGTGTTATTTGAAAACAAATATCTGCTAAAAACCATAACATCTTCTGTCAACAGATACAAGAAACGGTTCCACAAATTTGACAAGGAGAGCAAAGGATTCATCACCACCGTTGATGTTCAACAGGTTTTAGAAGTGAGTGGCTCAACTGAAATCATCTCTTAATATTTTATATTTTTGGACATTCATTTATAACCTTTTTTTCCTTCCTTTATTTTGCAGAGCATCAATGTCAACATTGATGAAAATGCTCTCCATGAGATCCTTAATGAAGTGGACCTCAATAAGAACGGACAAGTAGAAATAGATGAATTCATGCAGGTATGAGAATCACACACACATGTATACACACCTCAATGAGATCAACTCCACTGGAGCGGAAGCAAACAATGAAATCCAATCAAATCAATTATGGTTGATTCAAACTTCAGAACATGAATCACACATGGTCACCATCAGACAAGCACTTGATCCACATAAACCGCTCTTCTTTCCACCTAGCTTCTCATTACATCCCTAGATCCTCCCCAACAAATAGTACTTTTTCAACCCTTTCCCAATTCTACTTCCTTACCTAAAAATCTTCACCCATGGTTTTCTTACCAATGATGCCCCCACTGTCATACCACCAAAGGGCTACATTAGTAATTAATGTTCAATACAGAAGAAAAAATGGTGAAAATGAAATAATAGCAGTGTCTTCCACTCCAACTCTACCCCTCCACCCTACTTATGCCCTTCTTTCTACTTACAAACCAACACATTGAGCAGTTTTTCTGCCTTTTTAACTTAATGTGGTTACATTTTCTCATTATTCAAACCTCAATTCTTCCACAGCATGAAAGCCACATTTTTTTGTTCCCATAATAAAACACAAAATTGTTCATCCATATTTTTTGGATATCAATCACAGTAACATATCTTCATATCAACAATGAACTAATTGTCTACTGGTGAACATCAGGAAAGTGTTAAGTCTGAGAAGGTTTGAGTTGATACTAATGAGAACGGAGAAATCTCAGCCATTTTAATGAGTTCTTAAGTTGCTGTGACAACAACTGATTTTCTCACCAAGTCATTAAAGCACAGGTTGGTGACAGATGATAATTGAGACCTGGTTAGAGTCTGAGTCTGAGTCCGACTCTCTGAGGAAACAACAAATCACAATGAGTGAAGCATTGAAATGTAATTGAACAGTGATGTGATAACGATGCCAGTGATGTGTCATCTTGTTCATGTTTGTTTCTGCCTGTCTTTGATCCCCGACCCTTGGATGACTTAGGGACAACAAACAGGTAGCGTAGAACTGATGGGGAATCGTGTTACTGTCACCTCTCTCTACTGTATGAGACTGAACTGGAAGACTGCCCTCCATAACAACACACATTACACAGTTTTTCACCCAAATGTGCAAAAACTGTGTAATAAAAACATCTCAACACTGAAACTAAAAGAAAAAAACAGATTAAAACGGTATCTGAAAAGTGTCAAAGCTGCACTAACTAACGTAACAGTTTAAAACATTAAAAATGTAAATATATAAATGTTACTTCCTAATGATGTCATTCATTTAATATTCACAAACTGCTATTTTTTTTATTTAGGTTTTTTCAGCACTTTGCCAACAAGTTCATGGGAATTTTTAAAAGTTGTTCCCTTTTTTTTTTTAAATATTTAGTTCAGCTTTACACAGGTCGGTTACAAATGTTGGTGTTGGTTTCATTTTCTCCCTAATCGCGGCATGTGGAGGTGGAAGGACACTTGTGGAGACTGTGGCTGGAGGGTCTTTTTTTTTTCCTCAGACGGCACGACCGAACCCTCTTCATGTTCCCTGTTGCTTCTAATACAACCTGTTAACTCCCTCTTCTTCTTCACCTGCTCTGTCCTACAGCTGATGAGTGCAGTTAAAAAGGGACAAGTGTCAGGCAGTCGCCTGGCCATCCTGATGAAGACGGCAGAGGAGACTCTGGAAAAGAGGGGACCGGTGACAGTGGACCGCAGTGGAGGTGGTGTCTAAGGGGGATCTGACAGGACAATTCTCAAAGCAGTAACCACAAATAATACTAGACAAGCTGATGAAAACAGAGAGCAAAAAAAAGGACAGTACAGAAACAGGCCAGAGTCTGAGTGTGTTGAGTGTTTGTCAAGATGCGGTGCCTCTCACACGTCACTGCACATCATTTTATACAGTTTTAGGAAAGTTACTTTGGGGTAAAATGTGTCTGTTGACGTGTATTTCTAGGTTAATTTGGTTAATTCAGTGTAGCTGTCGATGTCCAATGGGGAGATATTTTTTTATCTAAGTACATAAATTTCTCTGATTAAATTTAGGGAATGTGTTTAATGGTGATCTTCCATCAAGTTTCAATACGCAATTTTTAACTCAAATACAACAAAAACCCTGTACAGAAGTTTTTCTCTGTAACTGAGTTTTGTTTCTGATCCCACTATGTTACTGATCAGGTAAAATGTAATTTATTCTGAAATACTTTTTTATTTGAGGGTAACAAGGGACCAGGATTTAGTCTTTTTTCATCTTCAAAGGTTGATACAGCCAAGATTTTGCTGCTCCATCACTGCTGCTCTTAAAGAAAGTGGTCTTCCCACAGTTGTCTTTTTGTTAAGTAAAAGACATGACACACATGAAACCCTATCTCTTAATTTTGTAAAAGTGAATTTTTATATACACACATAGATTAAAAGTGATTTCAGAAGCTGCATTTACGCACAAGCAGTCAGTCTGGTGATCGTTGACTAATAGAGAGTTAACTAGCACTAACTAGTAGTAACTGCATGCTGAGAGATGTTTTTATTGTGACACAGGATGTAATATTGCGTCGTTTCTTCAGGGAAGAGTATGCAGGAATTGTGACAGTAGATACTGTTACTCTTACAAAAATTGTTTTTTGTTGATGTTATTACAAGTAGAATAACGAAAGAAAACATTAAACCATAAAAATGTAGGTCTTACAACTGCCTTCTCAGTTCGATTGTTGTGAAAGGGTCACACACGACTCAGACGAACTCAAGGAATCTCTGATGTGTCTGATTTCATAGAGAAAAGAGTTTTTTACAACACAATAGTTGATATAGATGGTGCTTTATACTGAAATAATTCTGCCAAAACTACTGTTTGTTCCCACAGTTCACTTCTGCTGCATTGTGGAGGTAATAAGACTACTGTATGTCCTTTGTGAGGAGACACAGTAGCTTTTTTTTGTACAGGAAATCATTCTAACCACACAAAACATATAAATAATGGATGAGGAAATTCCACCTTTATATTTTGCATGTTGTACTCGTTACATTCAGGGATGTTGTTTTTCTATAGATGGATGGAAACTCATTGTATAAATGTCATCTTAATGTGCCTTAATGTCCTGAGGATATAACGCTGTCACTTTTATACAAACTCTGCATGTGGATACGTTAGGACTCTGTTATATAATGAACATTTTAATATAAATTAATTTACAATCCACTTTAACTTGATGTTATGATAGTGTTTATCAAAGGGGGATATTTATATGGAAAAGGCAGGTAGACTAAACAGAATGATGTATGGGTAATATATTAAATTAAGGAATTTTTTTCTGATTCACTCACTGTCTCTACTGCACTTTGAGTCTTTTTTTTTTTATTAAACAATTATTTGACACATTGAAAGGGAGAGGACATCTATGTGTGTACTTTAAATACTTTCCCATAGGATAAAAAATGTCTGTGAGTCAAATTAATAATGTTGACTACAACATTGTTAAGTTTTAAAACATCTTTCCTTGATTTGAATTCACTTTAATTGCAAACAATGTATTGGTTTCATTTGATGCCAAAAACCAATTCATTCTGTCCCGTTTCTTCTTCTCTACAGTACGTTGTTACTGAAATGTGTGTGTTGTGCGTGTCTGTGTGCATGTCTGTCTGTGGTCTAAGGGGAAGAACCCGGTCATAAATAGCTTGTGGCCATCACAACTTAAATCCTCAACTACAATTGTCTCCGTTTGGATGAAATTTCAGCTTTATCCCCGACTCAAAGAGAATCAGACTCCTCGTATTTCTTTGTTCTTTTTTTAACTGTCTGTGATGTTAAAGCACCACTGTCTTCAGGTAAAAGACGAAACAAAGCCATTATATCATTAAATGTATCTGGTTGCTTTACAACTGCTTTTGTGTCTGTGTTTTTTTTGTTTGTGTTTCTCTTGTGGTTACCACAAGAGATTATTTTGACTGAAACAGCAGTCAGGAAACTTTCCAAGTTAGGCAACTTGAAACACTTTTGTTACATGTAAATATGGTTAAATAAGTTACTGTAATAAGATGATAGCAATAGAAGCGACACTTGTAACTAATAGCTTAAATGTCTTATATTTAGGGTTCTATATTTTTCCCCAGATAAAACATTAAGTAAGTCATTTTTTCGTAGATCTTAATTTCATTGTACTTAATATTTCACTTTTTAACGTTGCTCCAAATTAGGTTTAAAATAGTTTTTTGCTACATGACTTTCTTTTATATCTAAACCATTTAAATTAATCTGAAGCTAAAATATCTCACAACTAGACCTGTTTATTTAATTTTACTTTAAATAACTTTATTTTATTTTTACTTTAAGAATTCAGAGTTATTAATGTAATTTCTACCACATGGTGCAGCAGAAATAAAACTGAAGCTGGTGAACGTTTCAGTGACGTCTGTTGTTAATGAAGTGCACAGTGAACTATGGTTCTTCTGAGGTGTTATTTAAAGCTGTAAAATTGAGATAGATATTTATTATTATTTAACACTCAGACTGAGCCTCAGAAAAACAGTGAAACGTTTCCACGTACACACACACACACACACACACACAGCAGACTAAATCCAACGCTTAAAAACCAACCAAGGAGAAAAAAAAATCCTTTTCTGCTGAAAGGTCACAGCGAGATTTGAGTGACAGCTTTAAGTCTGCGCTCACATTACAATCTGCATCAGCGTCTGTGGAAACACAGCTTCCTGGCTGAACAGGGAGGCAATTAGCTCCTAATGAATCATGGGAGAAATCTGGACAACATATGACCACTGACGCTCCCATCCTCCCTCTGGAGGATTAAGGCGTTGACACTGACGACTTCCCGCATGCTAATCGTAAATTGTGAACGTTCTTCCCTTTAAGGCAGGGGTCTCAAACTCGTGGCCTGTGGGCTATTTGCGGCCTGTGGAAGGATATTTTGCGGCCCCCACCTTGATGTGAATTCTCATACTGTACATTAGTACCCACTGTATGGCAGTCACCTACGCTAAGAAAGGAGACATCATAACCAAATACATAAAAACATCTGACATCAAAACTTAAAAAAACTACGACTTCACCTTAGAGTCATAATGAAGGGCAACAATTCCCAAAAGACAGAATTTTTCTGCACAAAGCCAACATTTGTATCCATTCCACTCATCAAGTCGATGTTTCCATGGAAAATTCAGACAAGAGTTTCTCAATACATTAATCGTCGATAATGACGTAGCCCTGAAACACTGTCTCCTGTGGGCCAATGCTACACCTCCAGTGGTCCAACAAAAACCTATTCTACCTTCAGTGTCCTGACATTTACCTTTGGTGTTCACAGTCTTTTACAGCTGTGGTCATGCAGACAGGAAGTCCTTTCAGCTGCCTGCCAATCATCTGAGACAAAGACAGTGTCCAACCTCCTTCAACCCTAAGACTTAACAGAAAAAACATTGTTAATATAAATGGACTCATGAGTGAAAGACACATTCTTTAAGTGTGAGTGAAAGGACTGACCTGAGATCACACGTCTGAATGAAGAAGGACAAGAGCAGCAGTGTTTATGATATGACATTTAAATCTCCCAGACTCTTCCTCCTTTATAGAGTTCTATAAACCAAAGTCAATCACAGATAAGGATCTGAATGAAGAGCTCCAAGACTCTGTCCCCAACCGCCGAGCTCTGGACGTGATTTCTGCTTATATCAGTTAAAAAATGAAAAACTTTAAGAATCATTTTTGCAATTACAAACTGCTCTTACACATCAAAATGCTGCAGAGAAAGGTCTGATTATTGCAATACACTTAATACTTTTCTATTCCACATCTATTCATTAATTAGCTTCTGCTTCATCCTTTTCATGGTCGTGGTAGTCATACAGCTGTCCTTCAGTCAAAAACCAAGAGGTCACAAATTTTTAACGAATTGCTATTTGCTGCCACCTAGTGGACAGTTATATAATTTTTAAAAGCAAACTCCTTTTCATTGTGACACTACTGTATGTGCACACGACGAAATGTGAACTCCTATCAGTGAACAGTGGGCAGCTTTGAGGATGGACTTCAGTCATAACCCTTTGTGCACAAAAACACTCTCCAAAGTTTGCCACTAAGTGGCCAGTTGATAAAAGGGCAATTAAGATCAAATCTACAGATTCCTAACAAATGGTTTAATCATGGTTCAATCTGAAAACCAGGAAACTCAACAAGTGAAAACACAGTTTAAAAGATTTGGTTTTTGGTCTGAACCAGAGAACAGAACTGGTCAAAACTGTACAAATATACTTTCCTCAACTGTTCAACAGCAGTTTATGAAGAAAGAAACAGAAGGAACATTTGGACGAGAGGACTGAAGATGCTGATCCACATCAGAGGCTGCTCCGCTGACACTCCAGTTTCTGAAAACACAACGATATTTACTACGAATTTACCATGATTGTTCTGATCACATTTATTTGAATATAATTCTATTAGTGCATGTGGTGATATGGTTACAGAGTGTGAAGCCATGATGTCAAACACCTGCTGTAGAGCATGCAGATCCTCCAGGGTCTGTTGTGCAACCTGTTTCAGGTCGGGCTTGTTACTGGAGGAGAGCTGGGAAACACACGCCAGGAGTTCTGGCTCCAGGAGAGAGGAGCCAAACAGGAGCACCGCCTCTTTCTCCAACAGCACAGACTGTAGGAGACGCAGAGAGTGGAGACACACCTCCCAGTCTCCATCTGTCACACACACAAATCCATTTCAACATTTTTTAAAAAGGACTCATGAGACCAGGGACGTTCATCCTGTGGTGGAGACTTCAAATAATCAATGAAAATGTTGACTCGCTGAGGCAGCCCATGAACAAAGGGACAAGGCAGAAGAAGAAGATAAAAGTTCACACTCTGGACCCCGGGTCTGAGACTGACCAGTTCTAACGGGTAAAATATAAGGGTTCCAATTAGAACTTAATAAATGGAACAAAGTCAAACTGAGAATTTGAAGCTATTGTTTCAGATATGTAATCTAGACTAGTTTTTCACATTTCATAATTCTTATAAACATTGAAAATCATCCATTTACAAGTAAATATAACAAAATAATAAAATGACAAATACATAAATTCTGTTCCTGTAAATATATGTGCAGAGTCAATGTGCGGTTATGGTTAATATGTTTCTCTGGACACAATATTCCAACTGTTTCCTCACCGTTCATCCTGGTCCAGATGAGAGGCAGCAGACCAGAGTTCTCACTCATGTACTTCAGCCCGTTCACATTGATGCTGACGTTATACAGGGCCATCAACATTAATCTGGAGACAGAGGAGACCAGCGTTACACTGACAGAGACTACTACGGTTATAGACCTCATAGACCAGAGACTAACGTCATTGTTACATTAGCTAGAGTAAACAACAGCAACAACAGCAGACATTTGCCTCTCTTACACTTTTAGCTTGGGGAAAACACCCGACTCCATCTGCTCCAGGAGCTTCATCAGTGTGTCCAGGAGGTCGTGAGCTGAGCTGGAGAGGAAGTTCCGACCAGTTGACACAGCAGCTATGTCTGCAGGAAGCATTTTTAGCTGAGATCAAAAAAGGCCATACATGTCCCCATAGCAACATTGTCTGCCTCAATCCAAGGTGATCATTGGGTTGAATTTTATTTGACAAACTTATATAACGTATATTTCTGAACTTTAAAATGACAACCTTGGCCATTCTAGTGTTTAACTCTGAGTTATAACTCATGTCTCATGTCTTTGTATCTCAAAAATCTTCCAACTCACTTGTTACAGTTCCAGCCAGAGCTAAAACAAACTGATGCTCCGGGGAGTTTTGGTCTTCAGTTTGAGATTTGACTTCTTTGTCCAATGAGCCGACAAAACTCTCCAGAGTCTGAGCAGCTACACGTAGGAATGAAGGCAGCTTTCCCTTCAAGGTCAGTGAACACGAGATCATAACATACATGAGTATATCCATGCTGTCGTCAGAGTTAGTCAAAAATACACATAAGCTCAGTTTAAGTTACATCAGCCAGCCACTGTTCCACTGTGTTCTCGCTGGATGAGCAGCTCCAGAGTAGACTGCAGGAGGCTGATCCCAGAGTGGAGCAGAAGTCAATCTGCTGCTGCAGCTCGGCACCGCTCTGCCACAGCTGCTCACGCAACAGCAGCTTCTCCTGCACAAAGACATAGTTGACATTTAACTGTTAGTAACAGTCCATACTCACATTTTAGTATAGTAGTGAGTGTGACGATTAGGAATTAAAATGAATTGTGAATTTTTGGAATAACACTGAAGATCAAAAAAGCAAAATGTGATATTTCTTGCTCCCTGTCACCTCCCTCTCCTTCTGACATTCACGTTGTGACGCGTCCAGCCGTGACTTAAGGTGTGAACACTCCTGACGAAGACGCTCCCGTTCATTCTCATGACACTTTATTACTGGAAAATAAAATAAAGGCCATTTTTGAGTATTTAACATTTACTGGAAAATAAAATAAAGGCCATTTTTGAGTATTTAACATGGCCACACCTCCAGGAGCTGAGTCATGTGGTATCCACACACCTGCCTGAGCTGTCTTCACTTTACTGAGCACTTTGGGCAAGAACTCCTTCAGTTGCATGACCTCTTTGGTCAGACTGTCCAGATCACTCTTCCTCACTCTGACATATTCATCCTGAGGAAAATACAAAGAAAACAAATATTTATTTTGATAGTTTTTAGTGAAAGATTAGTGTTCTGTGTCCATGTAAAAACAACACGTAGCTTGTTATCAACAGTTGAATGCATTTACAGTATGTCTAGTTTAGAGAAATACATTTAATATCTACACATTTCACACAGACATTTCAGAGAAATTAATCTGCTCTGTGTAGAATAGCTAAGGTGAAGGAAAGGGTTTAAAGGACAGTGGTGAGACCAGCCATGATGGATGGACTAGAGACACTAGGAATAGGTACAGAAAACATATTCGATAGAATAAATGGGGTTAGCTTTTCTTAAAGCTAAATGTGGCTAAAAAGTAGTGACCACAGAAGCCGTGTTCTGATGATTAACCTATTTAGAAGCTTAGAATCAACATTTTAATTAAAAGCGCATTTAAATAGTTTAATAGGGTTAAACTCTGGTCTAAGACTTAGTGACAGACAAACAGCTGTACCGTTTTTTAATCAGTTTCTTTAATTTTACCTTCGTTTGCTCATTCCCGCCGTATGACATTTTCCCCTCTGCTATTACGTTCTCTACTCCTCCTCGTCCTGTTGAAATAATTGTTTTTTTTTCTTCCAGGAGGTGGCAGTAGTTCTTTTCTAGCAGCTTTAGCGGTAATCCGGTCCCAATCCTGATTATCATCCTGGCCGGGTTTTGTGATTCTCCCGCTGTGATAGAAGCTTACCTCCTCTTCCTTTGTGTTCTAAAACAATTTTAAAAGTTATTTATTAACCTGAGCGGGCATAGTAGAAAGTTAAGGGATACGTTTCCATGTCAGCTGCTGCTTCAATCATGTCAGCGGGTAAGTTACCGCTGGATTTGCCCGTTGACGAGGCGCTGGTGAGCCATTTCCCCATTCACCGCGCCTGCCGGGATGGAGATGTCGGAGCTCTGCTGTCGCTGTCCGAGCAGCTCTCCAGTCGGACTGCGCTCGCCACTGAGGACCCTTATTACGGCTGGGCGCCTTTACATTGGGCTGCCTACTTTGGACAGGTACACAGTGAACTAATTTGCTTTTCTATTTGTTCATTCAAAAAGAAAAAAATGGCACCGATAGCTCAACTTTGTCTTTTTCCTATTATTACATTCAAACAAAATGGCGGCAAATACTAGCGACTTATAACGGGATTCATCCCAATGGATCTGTTTAGTATCAGTCTCTATTTTACAAGTTGTTTTACTAAAAGAAGCCTATCATTCTGATTGGTTGCCTTTCAGCCAATGACAGCGCAGGCGCCAAGCTTCAACTGTCGAACCAGGAAGTTCACCCGTGATAATAATGGATATCGTTGACATTTTCTGACGTTAAGTTTTTACATGTTTTACCTTGTTTGCGTCTTAGGTTGCTTCTTACTTTTTAATGATGCATATAAACAATTAAAAAATATATATATAAGGACTTATTATAGAACACACATTTAAAACAGAAATACACGGACATTAGTGAGATTATTTTTAATATTAAAACATCTATTAAGTCTTCTCTGCTCTCCACAGCTTGATTGTTTAGCGCTGCTGGTTCAGATGGGCTGTGAGGTGAACATCGAAACCAGTCAACTTAACCAGACACCGACACATGCTGCAGCCACCAGAGGACATCCTCGCTGTGTCCTGTGGTTGACACAGGCTGGAGCAGACGTCAACAGACAGGTCAGTCACACGGCACAGACGTATCGTTCGCCGCTAGAGGGAGCACGTGTAGTATACCATGGATTTAGAACAGAGCCGTCAACTCAAACTCACAGTGGCCAAACTTAATATTTATTCAAAAATTGACGGCAATTGTTCACGTTTTCTCCTTTGTAGATACAGTATGTATTGTCGGGGTTTTTTATTGGAAAGAAACTTTTTTTCTTGAGACAATTGGGTTATTTTGAGAGGAATAATATTCCTAAGATATTCTTCTGTAAGAACCACTAAAAATTCTGTAACACTAAAAAAATTTTAATCAATCAATTTAATTCATTTTGTGTTTTCAGGACTTTTTAGGTGACACACCCATCCATAAGGCAGCATCAGCAGGAAGCCTGGAGTGTATGCAGGTGCTGCTTGTAGCTGGTGCTAAACCTCAGTAAGTTTACTGACGTCTTTGACACTGACACAGAGTATTGACAGGTTTTTTTTCTGCTAAGGAATCACCACAGTAGCGTGCTATCTTTTAACTAAAGCTGCTAAATAAAATATAAATATTCCCTCATATTAAATATATAAAGTTATTGATTAAGAAAGAAAAAAGTCACATCATATCAACAACATATGATGGAAGCGTGCGTTTGTTTGTTTGTTTGTTTGTTTGTTTGTCTGTTTTTATATGACAACAAACACTGGCCCAGACCAGGAGTCCAATGCATGTTCTGATGTTTTACAGCCAGGTTGAACATGATTGACTCAAGTTTTTGGAGCAGTCCATATACGCACTGCAGAGTGTGGTACACACAGTTGCTGAGCGTCTAACAGCTGCAGCAATGAGAGCTCACTATCGCTTCTCTACAATATCTGCTGTTGGCAAACTGTCAAGGTACTTTCTGCAGGGCTGGTGGAATGAGTTGGTGGTTTGTTTTCCATCTTTCACAGCTGCATGAGTTGACTTACAACTAACCTTCTCAGGAGAAGGATGGTATTTTCCGTAGTCCTTGTAACAAAGCATGTCAACAGATAATATGTAAAGCTTAATGGCTTCTTGTAACACTTTGCTAACCCTTCATTGCACCTGACATGTCATATTAACATGGACAAAATTTAAATTTAAATTTAAATCACCTCAACTCAACTTTTATTTGTCCCAAGGTTGTCAAACAACCTAGGATAACAGTTGAATATGTAATATTCCCCCATCTCCAGCTATTTAATGCAGGGGCGGTGCTAGGGTCTCTTGGCAAGATATCGCTTTCTTAACCAGGCCCCCTAGTGGCCAGAGTCCTAAGCAACTTTTGCAAACATTAAATCTGGAGCAGCTGCTTATTATTATCCACACATGAGACATTTATATTTTTCCAGATCCTTTTAATGTTGTCATGTGTTTTACAGACCTACAACTGTCCTATAACAAAGACCATTCATCACTAACAGTACAAATCCTACCAGGATATAAGGCCAATATACTTGTTGGCCAACTCTAGTACATATTTAATAATATAATTACACTGCGGGCCATATTTGGCCCCCTGGCCTGAGTTTGACACCCATAGTCTAAAGGAAGAAAAAAATTAAAACATTAAATCTATGGCTGTCAATAGCTCACATAGTACAATATTGGCCAAAATGGTTTAAAACAAAAAAAAAATCTAATACAGTCCAATATACAGTATGTTGTACAACTAGCAAGTGTAAAAAATAAACGTCCTTTTTCTTGCTGGACAGTGTATTCATCTACTCTGACACTATTTACCCTATACCTATTTGTTGGCATTATTTTTATGCCATACATTGTAATGGTACATTGAAGATGGTAATAATAATTATTAATATAATTATGGTGGAGATGAGAACATTGCAATTGCAGGAGCCAGTTTAACTATTCTATGAGTAGAATCCCAGCTTCAAAGATTCAAATATAACTTAACTAAACTTATCATTGATAAAAGACTAAAAGTCTTAGGATCCAGAAGTTTTGTTTTTGCCTTCAAATCCTAACTTATTCCTCTTTGCTCCTCTAATCTGCCTCTGCTCTGACACAGAAGAGTATAGAAAGGACCATTTAGAGATCTGACTTGTCTTCTCCTGACTGGAGAAAGTTTGTCTCAACCTCCCTCCCCTCTTCCTCCTCCCCAGTTTAAAGAACTCCAGGGGACAAACAGCAGCAGACCTGGCCAAACATCACGGTTACCTCGACTGCTTTGTCTTCATCTCCAACGCCAACCAGCATCTACTACAGCTCACGGGCTGCTTTGTGAACCATGTGGGCAACGGAAACTTTCCAATGGGTCAGGAGAAGCTGGGCAGAAAGAGGCTGGCGTGCACAGAGGAGAATGGTCACCAGAAGAAGGCCAGGAGAACAGAGAGTAAGAAGTTACAGTAAAGTCAACTCAGTCAACGCCCAAGTGTTAAAGTAAACCACAAAAGTGAACTTGATCTAATGTCAGCCTTATGGATCAGTATCAACATTTTTCCAATCTTCTCAGTTACAGACACATTGATGAAGATGAAGAGTGGTGGAGATGATGAGGTGGAGAATATGAACTTGGAGAATTCACATCATCTCCACTCAGGTGAGACTTAAACCCTCTGTAAAAATGTAAATTTTTGGACATGTCCAGAGGAGGGACAGTGGATACATTGGTAGAAGAATGATCCTAGAGATGGAGCTACCAGGTAGGAGACAAAGAGGAGATTGATGGATGTAGTGAGGGAGGACATGGAGTTAATTGGAGTCAGAGTAGAAGATACAGAGGACGGGTGGGGGAGATGGAAATTGTTGACTCACTGTGGCAACTCCTTACACCTGTTTTTTTATATTCTAGTTTTGTCTTTTTTTACCATTAAAACCAGTTTTTGCAGTTTTACAAAAATCAAACTGTGTTATGTTTTTTTTTATGTGCAAAGTCAAAATCAAAGCCACAGATGAAGGAAGTGACAGAGATCAGGCCAAACTAATGAGAGATTCAATGTTAGATAGTGCTTTATTTAAAATCTCAATGATTAATTTTAAGTTAAAATGTTAAAAACAGTAGTGGACAGATTTCACCTCCTCAAATCCAGCTGTAGGTTCTTCCACAGACTGTCAATGCTGGCGTCCAGAGCTGCCAGGCCATCTTTGAACGCCACCTCGTCTCTAGTATCAAAGGTGGAGTCTGACCTCATGCTCCAGTTGCATAATTCTGATTCGGTCTCACATTGGGACAGGGTCTGTCTCTTATACACATCTACTGTGGCAACTCCTGAAATTAGGGACAAGCTGAAAGGAGTAGAAGAAGTTGCTAGGATTTCAGTTAAAGTGTAACTTTTTATCCTCGATCAGATGAAGTCCACCAGCAGACTTTGCATCCCAGTGGAGATGATGACCATCTGGAAACAGTGGTGGAGAGGAGGACCTCTGTGGCTGACATGTGTGGCTCACTTCACCTGAACACAAGCTTTGGCAGCAGCTTATCAGAACACACTGCCTGGTGGGGGCTGATGGGAGGAGACTGCAGCGACGCTCAGTATTACGGACACTACCATGGATTTGGAGACACAGCTGAGGATCTGAGTGACATTCAGTTAGAGCAGAGACACGGAAGAGCTGAGGATTGCACTGTCCAACTCTGTAACAGTTCATAAATACTGATGTCTCCACCTCTGCAGGTGTCAGACTGAGGCTTTGTTTGATTTTGATTTTATCAAAGTCTTTAACAAAATGCTTGTTCTGAAATTCCCCGGACAGGACCAGTTTACCTCTGACAGAAGTTACACTGAGATGATATTTCAAATGCTGAATAAAAAAAAAGTATTTACAACTACAATGTATGTCCCTTTAAAATGTATGTTTTTTTGTTTGGACTGACAGAGAAGTTTTGACAACAGACTTTTTTTATCAGACAATAAGATCCTGTAATTCTCTTGCTTGTTTGTGGTATTTTGGTTTGGTCTAAGCAGTGTTTGCTGCCCCTGGTGTTTGTTCTCTGCTATATATATTTTTTCCTTTGCACTAAGACGCCAAAACGGAATTTCCTTTATTTAGTTTATTGAGTGATGTGGTTGTCACAAACTTTCCTTTGTGTCTCGTTAAGTAAATACTTATATTTTTGTGTTTGTTCTTTTGTATATTAAGGATTGGGTGTATTTTAACTCAGATATTGTTTAGACATCCTTTGATTTGGGTCTAAGTCACATCTACAGGGACACTCTTCTGCAGCTGTTGTCAAACCAAAGGGATGCTGTTGTGTATGATAGTTGTTTTTTTAAATGTTTGTATCTCAAAAGAATATTGAATGTGTTTTTGCACTAATGTACTCTAAATTTTGGGGGGGGCTTAAGGTGCCACAGGGATATTTACAGATTTTTCTTACACCTGTTTTTTTATATTCTAGTTTTGTCTTTTTTTACCATTAAAACCAGTTTTTGCAGTTTTACAAAAATCAAACTGTGTTATGTTTTTTTTTATGTGCAAAGTCAAAATCAAAGCCACAGATGAAGGAAGTGACAGAGATCAGGCCAAACTAATGAGAGATTCAATGTTAGATAGTGCTTTATTTAAAATCTCAATGATTAATTTTAAGTTAAAATGTTAAAAACAGTAGTGGACAGATTTCACCTCCTCAAATCCAGCTGTAGGTTCTTCCACAGACTGTCAATGCTGGCGTCCAGAGCTGCCAGGCCATCTTTGAACGCCACCTCGTCTCTAGTATCAAAGGTGGAGTCTGACCTCATGCTCCAGTTGCATAATTCTGATTCGGTCTCACATTGGGACAGGGTGGAGTCCAGCTGATGTCCAGTTGCCTGTGAACCCTGGCACGGGTGGACAGGAGGAGTCTGGTCAGTGTGTGTTGATCCCTGCAGGCGTAGTGACCTCAGGTAGTGAGCAATGTGTTCTGATGGAGTCTGATGTGGTGTCGACAGCTCAGATCTGATCGTAGTTGGAGGACAATCCTGTGATTTCTGACTTTGGAGCATCCTTCAGAGGAAACAGCAAGAAGATCATCTTAATGTCAATTCATCCTCCACTCCTCCATTATACGACACAGTAGCAGACTTACCTTTTCAGACTCTCCATCTGCTCCAGTCTTTGTTGAGCCAGTATGGAGAACTTGTTCTTCTCTCTCTCCACATCCACCAGTCTGCTTTGAGCTGCTTCCAAGTCTATGAAAATAAAAACTCCATTAAAGACATGCAGGTTTATAGACTGTGCTGTAAGGGATGAAACACTGCTGTAGATTTTCTTCATATAACTTCACAACAAACCTGTTGTAATGGCTTTGTTTTGAGCCTCTTGACTCTTCAGCTTGTCCTGTGTTTCATGCAGAGCTTCTCGTAGCTCCATCAGATCCTGCTGCAGCTCCTGCAGTCGAGACTGAGCTGCATTGAGCTCCTTCTTTACAGCTGAGAAAGAAAGAGAGAGAGAGGATCTCCACAAATGTTCAGAGCTGCCTATGAGTTGAGAGGGTTTTCATAGAAATGCAAAGTGTCTCTGTGTTACCATGGATTCCTGCTGACTCTTTCTCCATCAACCTCTGGTTCAGAATCATCACCTGTCTGATGTAGAGACACGTGTTGAATATGACAAAAACAAACTTCCATGGAGATTTATCATCATGTTTGTGGGGTTTTTGTTTCACCTCTGCAGTTGAATGTTCTGTCTGTGCAGTGAAGAATCTGAAACACTGTCTCTCTGGATGTTTAACGAACTGTCACTAGATGGCAGCAGCGATGCCGACATCACTTCCTCCAGACAACTGAGCAGGTTCTCAGCTACACTGCCTGAAAGTAGATACAATAAACAACTATTAGTGTTTGGAATAAATCTAAACTCTTTCCATTATTTTTTTTCTTCTTGAACAGTGATTCATGACAGGAGAGGAAATTACACTCAAATATACGAGTTTGTGTACAACATCTTAAAATATGATATTAAATATCATAATTCTCTATTTAATTTCACTGCTGCTCCCTACTGGCTTTCATCTTTTTTAAGCAACGTTCTCTTACAGTCAGACAGTTACACCGTGCACCTCCACCAACTCACTTAATTGTATATAAATATTCATGAATATTTATTTTATTCATGTTCAACCTGTGTAGACTAAGAGCCAATCACTTCATTCTAACATGAGTTCTGTGGTAAAAGCCAAAGAAAATCCTGTTTGTTTAACATAATAAAAATGTTTCACCTTGTCCACTGATCAAGGTTTTGAGTTGTCCCAGAAGTTGCCCTGCTGTCCTCTCCTTCATGTCCTTCTCTGTGCAGCAAAATCCATCCTGTCGGGTTTCACTGTAACCATCAGATTCCAGACATGAATTTGACAGTTTCATGGAACCGTCAACATCATGAGGTGAAGTAGTTTTGAGAGGCAGCTGATCATCAGTGTCTCTCACAGGGACAGACTCCTCTTCTACATCATTACACTTTGTCTGACGGTAAGTCTTCTGGCCTGGTTGAGAAGACAGCTGGAGCACAGACAGGAGGACAGATGACTGGGGGTGTGGTGATGGGGTCTGGGTCTGGGTCTTAGTGAGACAGAATGAAGGGGAGGCACTAGCTTTCTGGGAAGTAGGTTGTTTTGGGGGATGCAGCTTCACTCCTGAATGTGGAGGTGGAGCAGTGAACTTTTGCACTCTTTTTGGAGTAATGTTGCTGAACGTGCTTCGCTGGGACGACTGAGGTGTCTTCTGAACTGGAGACACACAGAAGTAAAGAAATGCTTTGGATAATGAAAGTCAGACAGTTATGCATCATTCAAATAACACCCAAAACATCTCCACCCATAGAAATGTCCACGTGGGATAGTATTGTGCAGTGTGATTTGGGTGGCAGGAGTGGAGACTCCTTCAACCGTGGCATGGTATTGGATAAGATGAGGATAATTAAATGAATGAATGTATTTTATTATAAATAAGTAATTAACCTCACATTCTCACCTGTCTTTTTAGGCAGTTTCTTTATGCTTTTTTTGCCCAATGAGGTGGAAGGTCTTGATTTCAGTGTCCGCCCTGTTGCTGCTCCAGAAGGACTAGGTGAAGCTGTCATAAACCAACACACAAATAAATCATTGAGATAATGGTAACATTCTGAATTAGTATGTGTTGTTGTGCTGATGTTTTGCAGCAAGGAAAAAAACAGACTTTTCTTTTCCTCTTGAAGGATGTCACTGAGCAGAGCAGCACAGCGATCCAGACCTTTATGGAGAGAAGCGACCTGGGAGAACATAGTATCACTGATCACATGAAGCTTCACCTCAGTCATGAACTCAGAATCACTGTAGGTTCAAACTGCGCAGATTCTTCGAGGCAGTAATTTGACGTTTAATGGAGTCTCAGTGATTAAAAATGACAACAGACATTGCTTTATATTTTCAGCCTTAATATTAAAACTGACAAAAGGCTATAGGCGAGTGATTACACGTAGACACAGGGACATGGACATGTACCTGGTCCTCGGGCTCAGTGGAGTACAGAGAGTAGGCTGGCTCTGGTGGAGCAGCTGAAGTCACTCTGACACCACAAATATGGAAAATGTTAAATGTTAAATAGGAGCAGTGAGTTTTTATTATTATTTTATTTTATTTTTTAAAAAGGACTATTGATCCCGGTTTACTCACATTTTCCTGGCCTTCACATTGGTCCCACCGGCCAGTCTCCCTGATGTCACCACCTGTTGGTCACATGACAACACAATCAAAAAATGCGGTTGCCTCATTTGTGCCTCAAACTGCACAAATAAAATGGGACTTTCTTTAAAAACCTTTTTTTCAGTAAAAAATTATGTTTTTGTCAGCAGATCTGAATCAACACTGTTACAGTCTGTCTCCTAATAAGAAAGTTATGACAGTCAAGTTCTGTGGAGCTGTTCTAACAAACTCTACAATAAGAAAAAACAGAAAAACAGTCAAGAACCAGTATAACGTCTTCATTACGGTACTGACTTTAGCAGATATAAACAATTCCACTCTGTACTGATAAATAAAGAACTAATTAATTAGCTTAACTCAACTTTGAATTGTTTTCCCACAACAACAGCCGCAGCATATAGCTCGCCCGCCACTTACCTTGTTTTTAGCTGCTGATTTCATGACCAACGTCGCCTCCAGACCTCAGGCTATCGGCTCTGAATTTATTATTATCTCAATTTTAAGATGTTTTTAGAAACAGAACGGAATCTCTGCTTCTATGTCGACAACTTCCGGGTGAAAACAAGCGTTTGAAACTGGAAACAAGAAGCTGACCAATCAGCTAACGAGGGCGGAGCTAGGGACCAGGAAATGTTTTTTTTTCAACTAAATTTGCTGTTTCTTTTTTATTTAATTTCAAACTGTGTGGTGACACATACTAAACGCGAAATACAAAACTATGAGGTGATAGCCAGGCCTTATGATAGACAATGAGCCTATTAAAGGTCCTTCACGACTGGTGCTGTATACTTTTAAATTTTGAAAAATATTTCATAAACTTTATTTTAAATTAGCTCATTACTCGAGCTACTGTTCATAACTACTTCAGATATTTTGTATTTCTATATAAATTTAAGTTTAGATATATGGAGGTAGTTGGAGACAGAGGTAAAGTTCCAGAGGACGTGGAGATAGAAAATGTTGACTCTCTATGGCAGCACCTGAAAAAAGTTGTATCTTTGTCATCTCAAGGAACAATAACAGTTCATTTTGAAACATCAACCTCTTGGTACATTAGAATTCAGTTTCACCGTTGGGGAGTCAAACTCTGCAGGTTTTGCTTCAATTGCATTTATTTGTTGGTCTTTATGATCAAGACATAACCATGTTAATTCAAATGTTTATCAAAAAAAAGAAAAGGCCATGGTTGTCTACTCAGACTGACATGAATTGGTTTTGACCTCTTTTTATCCTCTATTCACATTTTCACTTAAATCCTTTATTTCTGTGGGAAAAAAATCCTTTGATTTACCCACAAAAAATTAAAACCCAGAATCTTAAATGACATTTGGAACATTTGTCTTTTTTGTTCACAGTAATAAACATACTGTGATAAACATCACACACTGCAAAAACAAAAAAACAAACAACAACTGAACTGGTCAATGTGTGGCGCTGCTGCTCCATGTTATTCCTCTACTCCCATTCTTCCTCTTCCTCAGCTGGAGGCTGAACCACAGCTGCCACCTGGCTGTGCACAGTGTTCCCCCGAAAGGCTGATCCTCTTTGCTGGTCCTTAATTTGAAAAAAAAAAGGAAATTGAGGAAACAGATACTAAGGACAGAGATCAGTTTAACCAATAAGACTGTTGTTTGTACTTTACCTTTCTGGAATCTGTAAAAGCGCTGTTGTTCATGTTGGAGTTAAAGTTTCCTCCACAGCCGCCATTACTGAATGCCAACTGCTCCAACCAAGGTGGCACTTCCTGCTGAGCCTGCAGACAAAATCTACCAGTCATGGCCAGTCACATGTTTCTTTTAAAAAAATTTCCCTTGTGCAAACTTCTCACCTTGGACAGGATGGAAATCAGCGGGCGAGACAGATGAGTGTCAACATCTGCGTCAAAGAAAGACACCGCTCGACCCACGTTCCCGCAGCGGCCCGTTCTCCCAATACGGTGAACGTACTCATCAATACTGTTGGGGAGGTCAAAGTTGACCACGTGCTGAACCTCAGGGATGTCCAGGCCGCGTGCTGCCACAGAGGTTGCAACCAGCACTGGACATTTGGCGTTTTTAAAGTCTGCTAGGGCCTGCTCTCGCTGCCACTGCTCACGGTCCCTGCAGCACCAAATCAAACATTATTCCACCTGCGCCAGTCCAGAATAGTTGCCTGAACAAGTGTTGAACACGTAACATACCCATGAATGCTGGTGGTTGGAACCTTCTCCTGACACAGGAAGGTGGCGATAAAATCCGCCTGTCTCTTCTTCTCCACAAACACAATGACGCGCTCACTTCCTGCAACAATGAGACTGTGCTGGAGAAATATGTTTGTGGCAAATAAAAACATACGAGGACATTTTGAAAAAAGTACCACATGTCTTCAAAAGGTCAAGAAGCTGTTCCCTTTTGGAGAACTTGCCGACTTCAATAAACTTCTGTTCCACGTCCATGCAAGCTCCGCCCACTATTCCGACAGCCAGGAAGAGATAGTCTGGTTTGAGGAAGTCTGCAGCAAGTCTTTAGAAAAGAAAAATGTGTGAGGAAAATGTTTCTCCTTAACAGGTAATTAACATTTACAATAGGCGAAAGACCAGACTTCTGGATTTCCTCAGGGAAGGTGGCGCTAAACATCAGTGTCTGACGGTTTTCCCTGGATGGCATTCCAGGGGAGGCCACAAGACGGCGCATTTCTGGCTCGAAGCCCATGTCCAACATTCGATCAGCCTCGTCCAGAACAAAGTATTTCACCTTGCTTAACCCGACCTAGGAAGAAAACACAGGATCTACGTTCAGTTTTCTTATCTCCCACACCAAACTCAGCCAAAATGTTAACCTTTACCTTTCCTCTCTCTATCATGTCCATCAACCGCCCTGGTGTTCCACATAGGACATTACATCCCTTGTTAAGGTAACTCACTTGGTGACTAACACTGACTCCACCATAAACAACCACTGGACGAACAACAGTTCTGTGACGAAGAAGAAGCAGAAGCAGCTCTTTTATTACCTAAGTGTGATTTTTTTTATTTTTTAAAAGAGCAAGTTTCTTAAAAATTATACCCATAGGAGAATTTTCTGGCCTCCAGAAAGATCTGGTTTATGAGCTCCCTGGTTGGAGCCACAATAATGGCCTCAGGCTCCTGAAGCTCACTGAAGTAAGATGATGAGGTCCCGCCCATCATCAACTGCTGCAGGATAGGCAGCAGAAATGCAGCCTGTGGAAGAAAAAGGAATTAATTGTCTGAATAACCACATTTCTGTGCCACTCAAACCTCACCGTTTTTCCAGACCCCGTCTGAGCACAAGCCATGAGATCCCTGCCTGCAGAGATGATGGGAATGCCATGCTTCTGTACAGGAGTGGGCTTCAAATATCCCGATCTGCTGACGTTTTTGGACAGAGTCTCGCACAGGGCGGCCTCCTCAAACGTCTGGACACAATACATATACAGCGGTGTCAGGACATTAGGTGCGGATGCTCAGACCTGTAGCTGTGATGCATTATTTCAGTATCGACATGATGCATGTGATCTCACCATTATTGCCTGTGGAGGGTTGGATCCACTGACGTTCACAACTATGTCATCGTACTTATCGAAATTGATTCCAGTCTCATAGTGAGCAAAAACTGAGCCTTCATCCTCAGAGAGGGCTGGTGGGACATAACTGACTTTTGGTTCTGTCAGTCAAAGAAGGAGGAAAGACTAAGCTGAGGAACCATCGACTGGTTGCAGTGCAGTGAACAGATGACTCTACTCTTACTGTCAGCACTGCTTTCATCCTTCTGTTTGGATTCTCTGTCTTCTTTCTCTGTATCAAACAAACAACATCCTCAGTTAAAATTCCACCAAGGTTAAAACATTAAAACATTTTACTACAATACTTGACATGTACCATGAAAAAAGGTGTTTTCATCCTTCCCGCGGTAACCTGTCATTACACAAATGACACATATTAATACCGTCTTCTGTGGCATCACTGGTTCATCATCTTTTATTTTACATGGATCAAAAGCATTAGTGGGTGTTTGTACCTCCTCTAAAGCCTCCTCTGCTTCTTTGTTCTCCACCTGCAATAAGTTGTCAAACATTTAATTATGATCATCTGAATGAGAGGTGTTTGTATGATTTACAAAATTCTAAAAAGAACAAGATGTTACGTCTTCTTACCTTCTTTAAAGCCTCCCTCAGTACCTGCAGCAAAATGGTCAAAATCACTGTGTGTCACTTATGACGTGATGATACGCGTTATTACACAATAAACTGAGTAGAAAGATTGTTCATACCACGTCTGAAACCTCTTCCTCCTCGGCCTCCACGACCTCCTCCTCGACTTCCTCCTCTAAACTCTGTTCACATCATCCAATATTGTTATCACTTAGAAATATAAAACAACTTTGTTTGTGTAAATGTAGTCAGTTAGTCACAATACTTGCCACTGCCATTACTGTCTCCTGTACGAAATTAAAAAAAATGTAGAATAAATCCACTGCAGCTGGCTACTTAATTGTAAATAAGAGGAAATATGAACCATGGACATTACCATTGAAGTCGTTTCTGTTCTCTTTTCCAAATCCTCTGGCACGTCCTGACATACAAACACAAAATTTAAGAAACAAATGATTGATACAAACTCCTAACAATTACAATTTTCATGGGGAGAACACAGAACATTTGAATGTTTCTTTTTCTTGTTTTTGACAGGACGTCACTGAAGCCACAAATGTGCTGTGTTAGTCTGTGTGTCTGTGTCTTCAACGCCCGTGTGCACATTGTGTGAATTACTGAACACAACAACCAACCGTGAGCTCAGCACAGCTTCACTCTTCCCATAAAATGTCCCATAAAGCGGGTGACAAGTTTTCTCACCTCTTCCTCTGAATCCACCTTGTTGTCCGTCTGTATTCTTGAAGAAATCACAATCTGCAAGTGACACATCAGAGATAAGAGGTAAGAAATAGAAAGATAAATGTCATGTTGTCAAATAGATTACAGGAAATTGTTAGTTTGCAACAGATTCTTATATAAGAACGTTACATATAATCACTAACAAACTCTACCTTGGTTGAAACCTGCTGTTCCTATAAAGGTTCCAGTACCGTTACTTTTCTCATCAGCTCCTGCAGCAGGCACATAATAACAAAGAAAACCATGAGTTTCTGTTGGTGGGACGCAGGTCTCTCTCATCAATAGCCTCATATCTGTCAATCATATCTCATATCTAGCTGTAATTCCATATTTGCAAAGGTAAATCACTTTTTCTAAAGGTTGTTTTTAATTGACATATTCTTTGTGTCCAGTGTCCATGCAGCCCTTGTTTTCCAAACCAAGACATGAAATGCCAGCGAGTGCCTGGTGCTGTCCCATTTCAATTCAACAAGCAACATCTTGGATTGTAAATATTGATCAACAATAAAAGAGTGAATTTGATTACCCAAGGAAAGCGCTTCTGTAAATCCTCCCCGCTTGCCTCTGCCTCTCCAGCCTCCACTACACTGCCCAGCTTTGCCATCATTCCAGAAGTTTTCCCTTGAACCTGAAACACAGTTTTATTTCAGCAGTGAACGTTGAGATGCATCAAAAATATTTTTCCAAAACAGTTTATAGGAAGGAAATGTTAAATCACCTTCTGTTGGGGCAGAGCTGGTTTCTGCATTTTCCTGCAATCAAAGGTCATTGATCAAGTTAAAGGGACAAATAACTACAGTTGGACACAATAATGTAACAATAACTGATTAGTAAAAAAAACATACCGTCTCAATCCAGTCATCCATTTTCAACAGCCTTAGAAGCAAAAATAAAATAAAACTCATCAAAAATATAACTGTGTTTCCTAATTATTCCAGTACAGCTGCCATGATAAACACTACAAACCAAACTATTTCTTTTAATCCACTTGTGGTTTCCTATTATTGAGGAACCATCAAGGAAATATTTGAATTTTTTTGTTAATTACTGGAGAGCAGAGTGTGTTAATTATGCCAGTGGCTAAAAAAGACTCAAGAATGAATTATATGAAGGTGCAACCAGATTGATAGGGCAACAATAAAGTATGATATAGACAACTATACTTGGGTTTTATTGGTAGTACAGAAGGTAGACAAACAGGGATTACTAATACTACTCTACTCTAATTACTAGATAGAGACACATACATGGACAGACAGACGGAACCTTGTTAATCACTCAGGGAAATCCTACCGGAAATGATGTGCTGGATTTTTAATGGGAGATTAATCTGTATTTAAGTATAAAGGTAAAACTATTCTGAAAAGGCTTAGTTAATAGAAAAAAAAAAATAGTTTTAGTGTTTGAGTGTCCGTGTTGTTCGTTCAGCCTCGTGGGGAGCAAAACAAATACCGCTAAAATCGAAACATCGCGAGATGTAAACTAATTATGTGCACCTAAGGCGGTCCAGCCGCGTGTTCTCACCAACGAGTCATAATTTAAAGCGTTTTACTGAAGTTTGACAAGCAATTCACTAAAATGTTATGACTTCTCCGTTGTTATTTATCGCACTATTTCGAATAATTACCTTACACTCCTAAGTTTTTACGTATTTCAATAAGGCAAAAACTTTTGGCGGTCAGAAAAAAAAACAGTTGCAGATGGCAGTACCATAAAAACCTTAAAACATTAACGAAAACCAAAGCAAAGAGAAACAAGCGGGTTTTGCGAGAAGAAAAACAAAAAGAATCGAGAACATTCCTTGGGCGGGGACTGAAGGGTTCAAGAGAGTCACAGCCAACGACGTCAATTGAGCTAAACTTCCCTCGAGCAATAAAACAGTAATAATTGTATATTCAGTTTTCACAACGAAGCTTATTTGACTCTAAAATATGCATTTATGATGCATGTAGACATGGAATGTTTATAAAATGAAATTAACAAACCTGGTGAAGTGTAGCACAGGTAGAGTTTTTCACCGTGATTCGTCGATCTGTGCCAACTGAGCCCAACTCACAGCCACGATCCGTGTGAACCAGGCTGCTTCAGGGGGGCGTGTGCAGAGAACGCCCCGGTTGCCAGTTAGTTGGGTTCCCGCCAAAGACCCATTTCAGGATAAACTGATAAGAAAAAAAAAGGTTTTTAGAAGCAATGATTAAGATAGCAATTTTGGTCAATAAAGTAAAATATATATAATGTTCAGACCCATTCACCCAATCAAGTCAGATAATATAAGATAAAAAATACTATTTTCAATACAAGTACTTATACCCAGATATATTTGGTTGTATTTTCAGGATTTCAAGATTTTTAAGATTCTAACAATAAGTTTAATTCCTTGGCTCACAGGATAGCCCCTGAGATACAAGATAAACAAACATAGTTTTATAGCTGCAAGGATTTATGTGGGTCAAGTAGTTATTGCTGTCCTTTAAAAACTACATCGCTGTGGCAACCCCTAAAAAATGTAGGAGCCTTAAAGAAAAGGAGAGATTGGCAAGTCAAGTCAGGTGGTAATTTCTAGATAAGTTTAGGTAAGATAAGTTGAGATAAGTGAGATAAATGTAAACTTGGTTGTTTGGTATAACATTGGTGCCCCTGGTGGACAGGCACTGTACACTAGAGTGAACGCTGGACGGTTTTTCTGAGCGCCTGGGGAGCAGTAAGTGATGGAGTCGAACCTCAAACCCTTTGGGGGTACACCTACTAAGCCACTGGGATAAGATTTAAAAGAAAGAAAGGAAGGAGAGCAAACTCCTTGTTATTGTGCATCTCAGTGGTAACGTGGCAGCTGGTGCATTTGAACCTGAGACCCTCCTGACCCAAGTCTGTTTCCTTTATCACTAATCCACTGCTTGCCTGGTTCTACCTGGTTTGTAGAAGCTCCTGGGAGAAAGACCATGAAGTGTCTCTTCAGTCTGAAGCTAATTAAATTGGTGAGTCAGATCAGAAGCAGCCGTTAACAGGTTGTTAGCACATTCAGCAGCTCTGGGAGTTACATGACGTCAGGGTTGAAACGTCTGAGATCTTTCTATCTGTGCGTCCACTCACCAGTACAGTATCTGTAATGTCTTTTGTAAATATTTCATCAGCCTAAATGATTTAGGGCAGTTGGTGGCCTAGTGGTTAAGGAAGCAGACTCGGGGTCTAGTTTGACACCTATGGTATAATTCAATCAATTATCTATTACTCCTCTGGTTGAGGGTGGTGAGGTGTTGATGAAAACACCAGGGCAAGGAGAAGAAAGTCAGATGTAAATTTGAGGGAGATAAAGGCCATATGTGCTGTTGGAAAACACCAGGGGGTTGTGGGGGGGAGGGGGGGTTACCTCTTTTCTCAAGCAATGATCAAAGCAGATATACACACTGTCACACACACCTCCTTTTTTATTGGCTCATCTGTGACATTAGTGCTTTCCAAATTGTTAAGCAGCACAACGTGCCATGCACTTCTAACAACAAACTGCTCTGGAGCAACTCAGCAATTATGAATCCACACGGGGCCTGTGATTATCTGTTAGTCATCAGCACCACCTTGAAATGAACTCAGGTAAATCAGACACACAGTGATCATCACACAAAGATCCCAACAAAACCTTCCATCTTTTCTTTGTAAAGAAATACAAAACCGTGACAGTAAAACAAGAGAAATGACAAAAAGTCTCAATTAGCAGACAGAGGAGGAGGAGAAACGTGATTGTCATGGTTCAAAGTTCTTGGAAGTGTCCCTCTGATCTTTCACTCCAGCCCTGCTGCTCTGGAGCATCACCAGATTAGATTAGCACTAATCTCAACGACAGAGACTAATCTGATTCTGCTGAGGGACTCCAGCCCAGTGCATGGACTCACACTCTATTATATCATGTCTTTTTAAAAAATCCTTTCATTTATATTTAGATTCATGCAGACTTTTACAAAAGACAAATTACAAAAGAGAGTAAAAAACTGCTGATTGACTTTTATAGGGGGTAAGGGTGCCATAATAATCACCTTAAATAGGCTACCTTAACATAGGAAACCTGAAGGTTTTAATACAGTGTGTCATCCACAATAAGACAAACCATGAACTGTGGTCCAACATTTGACCATTGATCCCATGCTGGGTTATTTCATTGGCATAATGTTTGATGGGGGGACACAACAATTATACATAGACTGAGCAAAACATCTTAGTCACTTCTTAATGTTTATCTACATTAGTGTCATCACACGTCTCCAAGCATTTACTCATTTAATAAAACACAAACAGGCAAGAAAATCAAGAAACTGCATATTGTGCTTTGTATTGATACAAAAGAAAGTAGAGTGGAATTACTGTACATCCAACTCATGTCACGTCCAGCACCATCAGGTTTTTCTTCTACTCCTTTGACAGTTTAAGCACGTTTTTAACATTTAATCTTACATTTAAATGGGATTTTTTTTAACCTAATTCTTGTGAGGGTCCTGGTTGAGCTTCAGGCGCCTCTTGGTTTCCGTCTGTATCATCTATATGTTCAACATGGAGGTTGCTGTCATTGTTGCC
Source organism: Paraplagusia blochii (assembly GCA_016785265.1). Lineage (NCBI taxonomy): Eukaryota > Metazoa > Chordata > Actinopteri > Pleuronectiformes > Cynoglossidae > Paraplagusia > Paraplagusia blochii. The sequence goes on along the minus strand of JAFBJS010002725.1, from coordinate 86,543 downwards.
AGCAGGAGGGACATCAAGCACAGCCTCAGAATTATCAACATCACTGCTGTTGTTGTTGTTGTTGTTATTGTCCACCATTATTACATTGGCGCCATCACTTTCGTCAACATTACCAATATGATTGTCATAATCCTCAACATAGTCATCGTCTTCATCTTCACCCTCCTCATCCTCCTCAAAGTCGCCATCCACTTCGTCAATCTCCGAGCCCAGGACACTTTCGCGTTGTAAGAGAATCATTTGTTCGATGTACTGCTCCTCCGGGATGCCCTCGTCCCACAGTTCATCCAACACGGCTATGTCTAGATCTTCCAGCTGATTGGCTGTGGGGTAATCCCCGAACGGAACTATGTAAAGCATGGGTCGATTTCGTCCCATATGTTGTCCGTCTCCACTGTGATCCATGACAAAAATGAATGAAACCACAGGAGTGAGCCTGAGATGGCGGCGGAGGCTCTACAACAGGGTTTGCCATTTTTAGTGTAGCATTGCTGCATTCTTCTTCTTCCTCTTCCTCATCTTCTCATTCCAAGTTTCCAAGTGTTTCCTGACCTCCCATCTCCAGCTGTCTTATTAGATTCTCCAACCTTTGATCTGTTGTGATGTCATAAAAAGACCACAGTCCGGTTTCTTCACCACTAGGCCACCACTGCCCTATTGTAACAGGTGATGCTTGTTCCTCCAGAAAAGCTGGAAATTAGTGTCTTTGTTAATGGCAACTATATTTACCAAAAAAACACCAGTTATTTTATCTACTCATCCGTTACTTGGTCACAGAAGCAGTATTCTCTAGGACCACTACCCAAATCTCACTGCACTGTACCAATCCTTCATGAACCTTCATCAGGGTACTGAGAAGGAGCCAACCAGCCAAACTGGGATTGGATCTTGCCCAGGAGGTGAACCCTGGAGTTCCACACCTATGACAAAGACTGGATCATTGAGAAGGTCTGGAGAAGTTCACACTGACCTACTTATTAACCCTGGTAGAATCCTGTGTGAAAGTATTCCCTCCTGCATTAGCTATACTACTCTTTGTACTTTGTGTACTACTTGAGTGACTCCTTGTATCAAAACAATGATTGTTAATATGATATACTTATATGTACTAGATTGATGGATGTAAAGAATGTTATACCAATGTGTATATGTGCCAACTGACACTTCACCTGCTCTGAGGTTCATCTTAATAAGTTTGTGAAAGTTAGGTTGATGGTTGATGGTTTCATAATGTTATAATGTTGTTTCTTTGAATATATCCTGTCATAGTGATTTTACCAATCCAAGTGTTTTCATTCTAAGATTTGGAAACTACTGCAGTTGCATCTGCATTAGAGAGGTCAGAGTAAAGAGGTCAGGGGAGAAACTTTGTCTTAGACTGAGGAGTTCTGTTCTGTCCAGCCAGACGGGACAGATAAGATAAGGACACTCTGACCTGGGCAGGAAGTTTCAGATCAGTGACTCTAGAATGGACACTTTTGGGAGTCATAAATACCATCTGTTACTTGATGTTTACCAGTCAACCATCAACCATCACCATAACACACTTTGTATCCTGAGAACTTACTTTGTTTGTATTGCGGGAAACATGTGTGAGCTGTGTAACCTCCAGGCTGTGATGTAGGCAAAGGGGAATAAAAACTTATGTTCGGGGACAAGGAGTCAGTCAGTGCTCCTAGTACTGAGACCTGAGTAATCGGCAGGCAGCTAGGTACAGCCCTGACTCCCCAGCTTGGTATCGTAATTTTCTCTTTGTTCTTTGCTTAACTTTGTAACTTTGATGGGATTACTGATCAGATCATTAAACATTCAAACGCCAAATTCTGACGTTTTTGTCTGTGGTTTGGAGAGAAACTAGAACACGTTCTACAGTAGTTATGGAAAAACCTGACAAATTCTATTAGAGTTAACGCACAGTAAAGTGGTGGCCTTGTGGTTAAGGAACTGGACTTGGGTCTGGAAGGTTCAAATCCATTAGCTGCCATGGTACCACTGAGGTGCAATAGGCGTAGCGCCACTTCAAAGCTGCCCACTGTTCACTTTGGGTAATGGGTTTAATTCAGAGATCACATTTGCTTTCCATCCTCCCTAATTATGAATGAAGTCTGTTTTAATGTTTGGAGTGATGTACAGTAGGACCTGCACCTACTAAATTAAATGTTCCTCTAAACAGGATCTGAATTATTCTCAACTTTAGAATTTAACACTTTGTCAAACTAATGCCAACACCCGTACAGTAATAATATAAATTGTCTAAGTTTATACTTGACTGCTCACAAGCTGTAACCAAGTTAAGTTAAGTTTAGTTCTGAGCTGGGAGACACACTCACAGCATTATCTCATTATCTCCAGTCTTTGTGTGCAGCCTGTTTACACCTCTCACTGATCACCTGCTCTCACCTCCACAGTCATCATGTCTTTCCCTTCCCCCCTCGGTGACGTAGCTGCCACCTGCCGAACATCCTACAGGTCCAGCAAAGACTCAAGGGGGGGCAAAGCAGAGGAGAGCAGAGATTAGCTGAAGTTGCAGGAAGATAATCCTCCTCCCTGGGAGTCTCCATGTGGACTCTGATGTCTGCACTTTAGCTTTGCTTTATTTGAATGGACTGACTGGGAGACAAGAACGGAAGAAAGACATTAAGTCATAAGACAAGACAACCTGAGCGATGGATCTTTATCACCTGACGACTTTGTGAATATTTGTGACGAGTATTAATTGCATCTCGGTTGCAAATAATAATTGGAATTTGCTAAAACTGTACAATAAATATAATAATAATTGTACTTTTATTTTTTTCATTCATGTATGAGAGCAGTCCAGATTATAAACTAAACCAACATAAAAAGGATGCAAAGTTCCTCCTCCTTCACTTAATTCCTCCTCCTCCTGCTCCTCCTCCATCTCCTCCCTCACTCTCAGTTGTTGGTAGAGCTTTAACTGATTTCCCAGCAGGAAAAACATCAGAGAATAAGTATTTTATCTCCTCTCCCTTTTTCTTTATCCTCATTTTCTGCAAATTTGATCACCTTTTTTATTGGAGCCTCTGAGCTCCGTCACCTCTGTGATGGAGATCAGACACAAAGCTGAAGCAGCTGAGAAAGACTCTTCTGACTGACAGAAACCACTAACTCTATCAACAAATGTCAGGTAAGCTTTTTGTGCATTTTTTTAAAGAATTTACGGTGAAGAACTAAAATTAATGCTAAGACATGAAAAGCTCTTTAAAGTCGATGTAATCTTGTAGAGAAGGATTTGAGTATTTAAAGAAGAAACATGTTGTGCTAATGAGACTGAACTGACAAACATGAAAAGACATTTTATTTTATTTTCTAAAAATTAGATTTTTTTTTAGTAGACAGTTATGTACAAAGTTCACAGAACTAACATGTCAAGTGCTGATTAGTATAAGCTTACAAGAAAGAAAGAAATTAAATAAAAGATTAGTTTATACCTGTGTACAAGACCTTTGATGGACAAATCTTACAACATGCAAAAATACATGATCATCTGTGAATCAAAGATTAACATAAATAATTCTGTTATATACAGAGAAGAATGTGTTTAAATGTGTTCCTTTTAACCCTCTCCATATTTTTCTCCTGAAGATCTTCTATCTTCTGATAGATCACTAAAGTCATGCCAACGTTTCTCCAAGCCTGTGCTCAATGATTCACGCGTAGAGAAGCAGAATATTCCCAGCAGAGTTCATCTCCATCAGCCAAAGGAAAGAATCTAAGATGCGGAATCATAGAAGGTAGGATTTATCTCGTCCTCTGAACCCAGACATTTATTATATTATAACATTTGTTCCTTCATCTGATCCGGTAGACAATAGTAGAGACTTCAAGCTAACCACCCATGTGAAACTCTTCTGGACCGCATAAAACGATGTGATGGACCATATCCGGGTCTAGTTCCTTATGTTTGAGTACTAGTGTTGTTGAGCTTCCTGAGTGTTTTTATTTTTTTAACTAATCAGGACATTTCTTTTTGCAGCATCCTCCCTGGTCTCACAGGACACAACACTAACAACTGCAACAACAATGATGGGTGAGATGTTTTACTTCAATGTGTTGACTGTTATTTTCACTCACACTGTGGTCAATAGGGGCAATGTTGGCCAAGTGGTTAGGGAAGTGAGCTTGGGCCTGGAGGGTTTCAGGTTCGAGTCCTCCAGCTCCACTGAGCATGGCACCGTTACCACTGACTGCGATACTATACTGTGGTCAGTTGAGTGTGAGCAGTTGATAATATAACGAAACAAAACAGTATTAAAGTCACAGTTGGAGTGACGGTACTGTGCTGTGTCACACTGCCCTCTTCTGTCTGAATTCTAAACATCATCCTCTCTATCTCACTGTATGGATATTTTGCAGAAAAAAAGATGAAAAGAAAGATGAAAAGAAGGACACCAAGAAAGATGACAAGAAAGATGACAAGAAAGACGACAAAAAGGAAGCGCCGTAAGCTACTTTTGCTACTTTACAGTGTTTATCATTTTTTGGCAAAATGTCACTTTCTTTGTTTTAGATATAAACATTTCCTAGAATAACAAACTTTTTTCTTAGTTCTATAGTCTATAGTTTTATTTATAAGTTATTACCTGGTAAACCTTTATGGCTTTCATAAAATCTTTTAGCTCTTTTTGCAAACTTTTTATTATTTCTTGACACAGAAAGGAAGTATGGATTATGGACCCTGCCACAGATATGTACTATTACTGGCTGCTCACCATCTCTGTTCCTGTGTTTTACAACCTCATGTTACTGATTGCAAGGTTTGTATTCATGTTATCTACCCGTCTACCTGTCTATATACCCGTCTGTCTGTCTATATACCTGTCTGTCTGTCTCTTCTCTCTAAACAATCCTGTTGATTTCAGGGCTTGTTTTAATGAGCTACAATCCAGCAACTCCACCCTGTGGATAACTCTGGACTATATTTCAGATGCACTGTTTGCCGTTGACACCTTTGTGAGATACAGGACAGGTCAGTGTTTGGATGATTTAAAAAAAAAAAAACAGATGCAGGCATTTCTCATGGTTCTAATGAAACTCTCATCTCACAAGGTTTCCTGGAGCAAGGACTGCTGGTCAGGGACGCGAAGGCCTTGAAAGAAAGGTACATAAAGACCCTCCAGTTCAAACTGGACGTCATGTCCCTTCTTCCTACTGACATTGCATTCATCAAGTTTGGAGTCAACAACCCAGAGTGGAGGTTCAACCGTCTCTTGAGGTTGGGGCGCCTGTTTGAGTTCTTTGATCGGACTGAAACTCGAACAAACTTCCCAAACATATTCCGAATCGCTAATCTTGTCCTTTATATCATCATTATTATCCACTGGAACGCCTGTCTCTACTTCGCCTTCTCTAAAGTTCTTGGATTTGGCTCAGACACTTGGGTGTATCCAGACATAAGGAAACCAGAGTACGGCCGTCTGGCCCGTCAGTACATCTACTGCTTCTACTGGTCCACCCTTACCTTAACCACCATTGGGGAGACACCACCACCGGTCCGTGATGTTGAGTACTTTTTTGTAGTCTGTGACTTCCTAACTGGAGTTCTGATCTTCGCCACAATTGTAGGAAATGTCGGTGCAATGATTTCCAACATGAACGCTGCACGCGTAGAATTCCAGGCCAAAATCGACTCCATCAAGCAGTACATGCACTTCCGGAAAGTCACCAAAGATCTGGAGACACGAGTGGTGAAGTGGTTTGACTACCTGTGGACAGAAGACAAAACCTGTGACGAGAAACAGGTGTTGAAGAACCTGCCAGACAAACTGAAGGCCGAGATAGCCATCAACGTCCATCTGGAGACACTGCAAAAAGTGCGAATATTTCAAGACTGTGAGGCAGGTTTGCTTGTTGAGCTGGTCCTTAAGCTTCAACCACAAGTCTTCAGTCCCGGTGACTACATATGTAAGAAAGGAGACATTGGCAGAGAAATGTACATCATTAAAGAAGGACAACTGGCAGTTGTAGCAGACGATGGCGTCACACAGTTTGTGGTTCTCAGTGACGGAGCCTACTTTGGGGAGATCAGTATCCTGGGGATCAAGGGCAGTAAGGCAGGGAATCGAAGAACGGCCAACATTCGAAGCGTGGGCTATTCTGATTTATTTGCCCTGTCCAAAGACGACCTGATGGAGGCGCTCACGGAATATCCCGATGCCAAATATGCACTGGAGGAGAAGGGGAGGGCAATCCTGATGAAAGACAATCTCATCGACGAGTCACTAGTTGCTGCTGTTGATGCCAAGGAGTTGGAGGATAAAGTGAATCAGATCGAAGGCAGCCTGGAGATCATGTCCTCTAAATTTCAAAAACTCTCAAATCAGTATGAATCCTCGCAGCGTAAACTCAAGCAGCGACTTATGAATATATCGAACCAAGTTCGCAATGTTAATGTAGATCTGGACTAACGTGTGCTTTGGTGCAAACACTGAAGGAACAACAACAATCATTGGTGTCTGGGGTTTATTGGTTGTCAGGGATTTTTGGTGCACGTTAAACTGTTTTTCAACAAAAATGTATTTTATTAATGAGTAAAAGTTAGGTTCTCATAAGAGGTTCTTAAAAATGCATCTGATATCCATGATTTTGTTGTGTTCTGTGTTGTAATGATCTACAAAAGATGTAAAGCTGATGTAAATGTTAAATGTAGGAATTCATCATCAAGTCAGCATAAAAGGAAATAAATACTTTTGCATTTAATATATTTTAAAGTAATTTTGAGTTATATATGCAGTCTACTTTATTTATTTAAAATAATCTAAATTTCCCTTTTATGGAAGATTTCATTAGACAAATGTTTTGTGACAACTCGTTATGCTTACATTTGCTTTATCTGTGCATTCCAAAATATAACCACAACAACTAAATTGTGTTAATATAGTTAACATATCACAGATTATACAATAATCTACATTTACAATCTTTTCCATTTACTTAAGTAAAACCATTTCAGAGATTTATTACTAAAAAATGGTTTAATTCTCACCCATCTGACGACCTTTCTATCAACAACAACATAACTGTTGTGTTTGAATGAGTTCTTTCGAGGAGATACAAGTTGGAAAAAGCAGTCATCTTTATTATGCATGTTCCAACAGTACTGTATACTTTTTAAACCTTAAATCACTTTCCTTTTAAACATTTCAGACCAGACACCAATCATTAAAATGTTTCTCTTTCCAAGACCGAGTAGATCTTCCTTCTTCAGACCTTCAAAGCACTACAGCCATGGTGAGCAGCAGCTACAGGGTTACAAACACAGGTACAACAGAATGCAGAACTGACTCAAAGTAATTCACCTTTCACCTTGTTAGGCTTCACAGGGTTCAGCTTTAACTGGTTCAACACATACATTTGCTGTGCGTCCAGTGTTTGTCTGCCATTGTTCTTGCTTAATCTTACACAGACAAAGAAAAACATCAGATCATGTTGAAACCAGGATGATTCAAAACATAAAAAAAACAAAAAAAGAAGAAAAAAGCCACTAGACAGATGGCTCAGGTTTGGCGTTTACAGCAGCTTCTGCGAGGACGCCTGGCTGCCGTCACCATCACAAACTCGAGTCGAGTCTCACATTTGACACAAGGTTGCATTCACATCACAGGGGCAAGAACTCTCTATGGACCTTCTATTTCACCACGTCACATGAAGTGCTTGTATAAAAAGGATTTTTCAGTACATCACTTTGCTCTTAGGCTTGAACAAAACTCTGGCTTCTGACATTGATAGTTAATGAGATTAATCTATTTATCCTTCATTTGGTTTACGTTTGATTATCAATTCACCAAGCGTGTCTCCCAATTATAGCAGAATCCATTTGTTCAAACAATTCCCAGAAGAGGAACAAATTATCATTTTTGTCACGGGTAATGTCACCGTTTTCCCAGACTATAATCATTTTAATTTTTCAGAAGGAAAATAAATCACTGCAACGACTTCATTCAATGTGGATAAAGCAGCAATTTGTCAGGACTCTTAGCTATAAATCCTGTGTCTTCCTAAAGGACAGGAATGAGCACTCATCCGAGTGTCCAGCACGTTTTTTTTAATCACTACAAAAAATGGATCAGTGGTCACGCAACTTGGGTTTTAAGGCAAATCAGGAAAAGAAGGATAAAAACAAATATGGAGCCAAAACGCTGGTGTGAACAGAGACCGTTTTATTTGGAAAGCCCATGATTTGAGCAAAAATGAAGAAATGTGTACGTTGGCCTTTTGTTTTTGGCCAACCAGCATTGACCAGCATGGTTGTTTCAACTTCTGCTTCAGAAATGAAGGGTGTTTGTCAATCTACGCGTCACTGCAACAGGGTTCACTCATCAGCCGAGTGCAAAGGTTGGCACAAAAACAAATCAAATCTCCACACGAGGACGTTGTCACTGACAAGCTGACAAGAGTTGCGTCCCCGGGAAAAAAAACATGCCTGATATGCTGACATCGCACAACCTTGCTGATATATAAATACTGTGGATTTTAATTTTGAACCTTCACTATATGAAGATATGGAAATAGAATGTGTCAAACAATCACTGGTGGTGAATTGAGGCCTAAAAAAAACACAACAAAAGAAACATTCTGAAAATGTCTAAGTGCACTTACACAGCTCTGACAAGGTTTTAGTCGAAAGTGCGTTTTCTGCTCACCCGTCCTGGGGAAAAAAAAAAAGGTCCTTAATGTTGGGGAGAAAAAAAAAAAAAATCAACTGACAGTAATTTTCCCATTGCTCATCTTCACCATAAACCTGCTAGAAATGACAAAGATGACAGTAATCAGCTGAAGCTAGGGCTGCTGCGGTTATTGCTATGCTGTGTTTACATCCTTCTTTTTTTGCCGAGCACAGAATGTTATTTTAAAATCCTGTTCCTTTATTTATAACTAAAATATTTGTAGGTATTAATGTTCCTTTACACTGCACATGCCTGGAAAAACAAAACAATCCAAGCAAGGATGTGTAAGAGTTATAAGAGCAGCTTAAATCAAACCAATACAAACGGTTTGACTACTTTGCGCAGAAAAAAAATAAACAAAACAAAGAGTAACAACAACCGCCACAACAGCCATGGCTACAGATCCTTAATTTTCCCATAAGGAATACAATAATCTGTATTCTGTACACTCTACACTAAAACTTGACTTAATCTGTCAACAGCTGAGATTGAGACTTGAAGGGCTACGACCACACAGTTTGTTTTGTAAAATGAAGTTCAAATCAACTTTTTGTTGCAAAGTCTTCAATTCACAAAGTTTAATATTAACCCTCTCTCTTCCATGATTAGGGAAAAACAGGCAGGCTTGAAAGAAAAAGACATTTTAACCTTCAAATAAATAACGAGGAAAAAGATCTTCTCTGTACATAGAAAAAAAAAAAAAAAGAAGGGGAGGCTGCAGCACATTCACATGAAGTGGATGTTTGGAGATTTGGGAATTTGATCAGGTCTGTGTGCTCACACTGATGACGGATGATACAGGCACAGTAGAAGAAACTACCAGAGTGCTCTATTGGAACCATGTCTGACTTGCTTTTCTTATCCTTCCAAACACTTTAGCCGCCGTTTCTGATAAACCACGTCTGATAAAGGAAGGAGGCGGGAGCTGGGGCGGAGAGGCTTTCTGAGAGTGAGTCCCTTTCGCCGAACGTCTGGGGTGGGGTGGGGTGGGGCGGGCTGCGAGGCTCAGAGCATGCCAAATCCTTTGGCATAGGTGATGGCTTTCAGCAGTCTCTCCCGCAGCTTCTCCTTACTACTGTACTCAGGCAGCAGCAACACGTTGAAGCAGGTGTGAGACGTGGGTAACCTGTGCAGGTAAATCATACACGTTCAATGATGCACCTCTGTGATGATGTGGGTCAAATACAGATGACTCACTTGCTTCATAACTGTTAGTCTAATCTGCTGATAAGTATTTTATTAGGACAGATTATTGCACAGTGCTGCAGGTTTTTACACTGTTTAAGGCACAGGTGTCAAACTCTGGCCCGGGGGCCAAACTCTGGCCCGCGGTGTAATAATTTATGACACAAGAGAAAATAAATCAAATGTGTTGACATCAGAGGCAGCTCACCTGTCTGTGTCAGGGCCATTTTTGGCGATGATCATTTTCAGCTTGCCCAGACCCCCCACAGGTGCTCGGTCAGTGCCAGTGGTGAACTGCAAGAAGAGACGCTTCTGCTCCTCACCAAACGAGTGCAAAGTCTCCCAAAATTCTCTACAAAGACCCAGAAAAATAAAAAGTTTAGATTCTTGCAAACATATTAGATGATTGTGGCCTCAAACCTTGGAAAAAGACATACTGTTTCTTAATTAATGATCAGCCTATCAAATGGCACAACAGAAGACCTTCAGAAATGTATAGGTTAACGAGGACGTAGCTTTGAATGGGCAAGATTAAATAAGGGTAAACTGATGTTTATGATTAAACTCAGAGATTTAAATACAGTCATCATCCAAAAGGCTCTTTAAAACCTTCTAGATTAATTGATCTAATGCTGCAACAATTGAAATGAAGCTTTATACTGTAGTATATATATAAAAACACGGCAATTATCAAAAGCCTGATAACATTGATCTGCATTGGCAACCAGGTCAAAAAGATTTTCTTAACTTACTTGATGATCCGTGAATGTCTGTTGTAACCACCATCATATTCTGTTGTTTCTTCAAGTGCGAGGAAGTCCAGGTTCTGCATAGTTTGACAGAATAGAAAAAAACTTTAGCAAAACATAAAAACTAAACAGGACACAGTCACTGTAACAAATCTCACCCTGCTTCCACAGATAAGCAGCTCAATTTCTTCTGGTCGGAAGAGGTACTTGAGAGGCGACTCATTGGTCACCATGTGGAAGCCTCTCCTGAAGGCTTTGAACTGTTTCTCTACACTTTTGTTCAGAATGTATTCTGAGTACTGGGCCACAAATTCCTGCATGGACACGTTAGAAATGACATTCAATCAGAGTCTGAGCAGATGAACCACAGCTGATGGAGGTCACTTGTGTCTCACCTTTCTGTTTTCATTTGTGACTGGAATCTTATCCCCATTTTCTCTTAAATCATACATCAGTGGGTTCCCAAACAGATCTGTCTGTGAAATCTGGAACGTGATCATCATGTCCTCCTCCACGCTGCCTTCATACTCCAGCAGCTCCTTCAGACTCTGGTACAGCACCTTTACAGCAAAGTTACATTTCACATTAGTTCTGGTCAATATTCATAGAGATAAAAAAAACTGAACCTGAAGCTTTTACTTACTGGATTGGCATCTGCCAGATCCCTGAAGGTTCCTTTCTTGCCCATCAGTTTCCTGTAGACCACCATGGGGAAGTGGACATCCAGAATACAGTTGTTATAAATGGCCAGACCCAAAACGATGCCGATCAGTGTGTACTGGCCCTCGTTCTCGAAGGACGACGAGTTGAACCAAAACAATTTGGTTCGTTCATCGTATGTGAACATGCCTTCAAAAGTAGGAATAAACCACATTAATGGAACATTAAAAGACCTATATGCATAATTCCATTCTCTTGGACTTTCAAGTAATCACCAATGTCTGGGTTGAAGATTTCCTCCACCACTAGTTGGAAAAACTCTTTGGAAACACCTCCTTCATCAACACCTTGCTCTCCTTCAAACTCCACGTACAGCTGCTTCTTCAAGTCTGCAGGATTTTCCATCGCTATCATCTCCAGCTGCAGACAAACAAGCAAAGAGTTAAAGAATAGCGTACACACCCTGCATGAGGGGAAAAGTGAAGGTAGACTCATACCCTGACAAGAGCGTCATCAATGATGTGGTCTCGCCGCACCTTAAGCCGCAGGTATGGGTTTAGCTGCTGACCCTGCACTAAGCTGTACAGCACTGTGATACGCCGCTCGCTGTACATGCGGATGCGGTTGTCGTAGTAAAGACCAAGGTTTTTTGTGACTGCGTTGAGGATGAAGGGGCAGGTCATGAAGGAGAACTTGTTTTCTGTTTCAACCTTAAAGAAAGTGTAGTCTTTGTCCATCTCCAGAACCTCATTCAGAGGCTCATTCACAAACTCCTCAAAAGGAACTAGCGGCCGCCGACAGTCGTTGGTGCGGATCCCTAACTCCGTCTCCAACGGATCCACCCGTGGGCCCTTTTTGTTCCGGCGTTCTTCCCCCAACAGCTCCTGTAGCGTAAGCTCACTGGACTCGGGTATGGGCTCCTCATCCTCATCCTCGTTGTGCTCCACATCCAGGTCCCCGCCCAGCACGTTTGCATAGTAGACAATCTTCAAGCACTTGGTGGCAGCCACCACCGCGTCGTCATCATTGACCAGGTTGCGGCTGTTGAACTCCATGAAGATCACCTTGTAGGTGATGAGCTGCTGGAAGGTTTCCACCATACGTCGGATCTGCTCAGCGCTGTAGTGGGACCATAGGCGTGCCAGCTTGGCCTGAGCCGCCAGTGGGAGTTTGCTCATGGCCTTGCAGAACTGCGGGAGAGCGATCTCCAGGTACTCTGGACTGTGCAGGTTGCTATTTTCCATCACTATCACAAATAGGTTCAGGTAGTTGGGATCACGAGAATATACGTTGTGGTACGTTAGGTCGCACTCTACATTTGGCGAGAGGTAGACCAGTGCATTCAGGAAGGCCGCTTCTATCTTCTCATTGGAAAGCAGGCGTTCGTAGACCCGACGCACAGCCTCGATGTCCACAGACACCTCATCTGGGGCCAGCTTTTGGACGTCATTATCGCCTGAACAGCCCTCTCCGACCCTTGATGAAGAGGCAGCAGGGGAATCATCCTCCATTGCTGTGGCAGAGCAGGCAGCAGCAGCTTCTTTCTCATCTTCATCCTTGTCTTCATCCTTACCTTGAAGGGACTTCAGTTCCTCTTTTGTGTGCGGTTTGGTTCTCCGAAAACTCTGCACCAGGCCCTCGGCACTTGAGAAAACCCGACCTATTACTCTGATTAAAGGAGAGTAGTCCTCGTTCTCTCCACAGATGTCCAAGATCTCGTACACTTTCTCTTCCGTAAGGTAAGTTACATCTGTTCCACAGAATAAAACCAATGATTAAAAATAATAATAAAAATGGACTTTGACAGCTGTCTGCCATAACATAATCTTAAAGGAAGTTTAATGTGGGATTCTTAACAAAAACTCACCTTTAAAATTGTCCCGTATAGAGTGAACTTCTTTGTCGTTCACCTTCCTGTCTCTACAGGCTGAGTTGCTGTGAGCACTGCTCTCCAGGTAGGCCGACGCCGTACCTTTCTTTGATGGGTGAGGGTCGCACAACTTGGCATTAACCTTGTAGAGTTCCAAAGCTTTGACCGCCGCTGCATTGTTGTCCATGCGGCTAAAGCCGACCGACGAGGCGCACCACGAGTTTGAGCACGTCTCATTTCCACAGCCTTCTGTTAACTGGTGGTAATAGCGCTCTATTAGATGCTTTGCAGCTGCTCGCTTCCTGCATTTTAGATATAAGGAAATAATTAGAAGTTACACTTGGAACTCATGTTGTCTATCACAAAAAAAACCAGCAAACCACTATTTGCAGTTTTGCAAGTGAGTTATTTTTTTTGCTTTGCCAAATCTAAGTCTGTAATAAACCTGATTCCCTGCTATATTATGCATCAGATTTTTTTCTGATGTGTGCTGTGTAAGACATTATATCAAATAAGATTCTACTGTGTCCACTAGTTAGGAGTTTTTCATTGTCATTTATGGTTAAATTGAAATAGAACACGCAACAACTGCCCTCAGTATCATTGACAAAACTCTTCTTTAGGTAGCAACCACAACAGTATGGGAAACTTATTAAACATCACTTGAACAAGGAAAGGTGGAAAAAAATATATATACCATACGAGATGTGTATAAGAGACAGGATACATAAGTAAGCTTGTATTTCTAAGACTCCTCCAAGGAGATGTTGGACCAAACGCCCGTTTGTCAGTGGTTGTCTGCTGCAACTGGCAGGTGGAAATGGTTAGCAGCAGCTACGGAAACATTTCTTGAAAAACTTCTTGAACTCTGTGTTAAAAATAGTGTAGATGATGGGGTTGAGGGCACTGTTGACGTAGCCCAGCCAGGTGACGGAGCTCATCAGGTTCTGAGAAATACTGCAAGTTAAGCACAAGGCTCGTGTCGTATGGACAACGAAGAACGGCGTCCAGCATGTGTATAAGAGACAGAAACCACTATTTGCAGTTTTGCAAGTGAGTTATTTTTTCTGCTACCACAACAGTATGGGAAACTTATTAAACATCACTTATTAAACATCACTTGAACAAGGAAAGGTGGAAAAAAAATATATACCATACGAATCAGTTGTTCTGAATGTGTGGCAAAATACTGAGAATCTAAAGAAGTGGCTAAAAGATACTTAAGTCAAACTAAAGAATAAATGTTACTTACATTCGGCTGGCTTCTGGGTTTTCTATTTCAGGCTCCTCGTATTCACTAAAGGAACAACAAAAGGGCATGGAGAGAAGAAGTGAGTCACAGACGTGATAATTATAACACATACTGTTAGTTTGCTGCTGCTACCATGCAGCCACATTGAAATGGATCTAGACTTAGTAAGTGTGTGGTGTGCAACACTGTCCATTTCTGCACCCCATAGACTCAGGGCTGCAGGCTCCCTGGTGGTAAACATTTCATTAATGCCACACACACTGGACCACAGCTCTGCTACAGTAATGTATGTGCTTTTGTTGAGACTGAAAGCCAAGCATGCCTGTCTGATGGTTTATTATGGAGGCTCTCTTTGATGACTTTATGTAAATACTGTCCTTTTATCAAGCCATTTTTGCAACAGGAAACCGTGCATGTCAGGCGTGACAAAATAAGAAACCCGACTACGCAAAAGCTTGTTTTTTTTACAGTACCATATGGTGTGAAACCTCATTTAGTTGTGTTTACATTGGTCTTGGAAAGATATTTGGCCACATTTACACAGACAGTGATACTGTGACATATGGACAGAAAGGCAAAATTATAGTCTGCCTGTCCAGTGTAGTTCCGTTTTACGCTGTTGACCTGTGTGGTAACCAAAAACAACACAACATGTAGAAATGTAGAAGTGATCCTGACATGACACAATGTACAGTTGTGAACGCGAACCACAGAATCTAAAACAGCAGATACTCATAATGTTGTTGGGTATAAGAACGGACCCACTTTGACTATAACACACAGTTGGTGCAAGAAGAGCCACTATTTGACACTTTTGCTTATAAACGCAACGTTAATATTAATTTTTTTAATTCTCTCACATAAATACCAATCAGTTTTTTGCGACAACAAAGAGTGAAGAAGGGAAGTGTCAGGTGCTCTGACATCTTGGCGCTAACTTAGCTTAGCATGTACTAGCGTTAAATTAGAGGCCTCATTCCAAAGTCCTTATTAAATAATTTACATTTTCTTAAACTAATAACGATAATTATGATTAAACCAACCCACACGTATAATAGATATTACGTCAATACAAGCTTGGATAAAATCAATCAGCTTCCGCATGGTAACGCTACATAAGCGGCTAACTAGCCTGCTAGGCTCTCCCAGCATCCCCGACTATTTCCTGACAGCAACCGCACCTCTGGTCTTCTCCTGCGGGGCTGCTTTCGGCCTGTGGTGGCGCACACTCACAGTCCTCCTTCTCGTCGGAATTCATACGAGACTCTCTCCCCCCCAGTTGTTTGGGATCCTGTTGCTGTCGATGAACCCTCGGAGTCCGTCACAGGTTAACGGCAAAGCCAGTGGTGGAAACGTAGGGTTTTCGGTTCATAAGCTCATTCAGGGCCTCCCTGCTGCAGGTTTCCTACCCTGCCGGAGCTCCACAGCCATCTTGACTTCGCCACCATCCAGCCCACGTCCCACAATGCAATGCGACAGAGCGACACAGCAACCAGGACATGATAGACTGAAGGTGGATTTTCACATTGAAGGAAAGGGACAGCAACACTGCCAGTGAAATCACCGTCTACAACACATTAGACATGACGTTTAGGTTTGAAAGTAACTCGTTTACTAATTTTTCCTTGAATTTGTGTTCCCTAACAGCTGCCAGACAAACATTTGTCTGCTCAGGTTTTTTTTAAAATATTGTCTCATATTTCATAGTAACTTTTAGCCCTAGAAAACAGGAGGTGGAGGAATTAAAGATGCTGTGGTTCTTTTAGAGGTGACTAGGATGGACAGGATCAGGAGAGATGTGACTGGGGACAACACAGACAGGAAGGTTTGTAGAAAAAGCCAGATTGAGATGGTTTGGACATGTTCAGAGGAGGGACAGTGGATACATTGGTAGAACCTAGAGATGGATCTACCGGGTAGGAGACAAGGAGGACATTGATGGACATGGAAGTAGTTGGAATTGGAGTTGATGATACAGAGGACAGGGTGAGATGGAAATTGTTGACTTGCTCTGGCAACCCCTGAAAAAAGGGACAAGCTGAAAGGAGAAGAAGAACCTTTAGTCCCACAATATTACCCAATTTCTAAAAGTACAAAATCATCCAACCCACAAGTTTTCCTTGTGTTACAGGTCCCTCCTTGTCCCGTGGTTCTGTCTCCAGTATTTTAACATTTATTCAATTTATGTAAAGGTTTGTTCTAATTTAGATCATTACTGTGCAAATAGTGGCATTTTTTTTAAACTAAAACTCCTCATCGTGTTGTTTTGAGTTTGAAACTAATGTTTAATTATGAACCAATTGTCATAATTTACAATACAGTGTTAAATAATTTCTGCTCAGTTTGCCAACCTTGAAGCGTCAACGTTTGATACACATATTTCCAGCAGAGGGCGTTATGGAAACGTGAAAACTAGTAAGATGATATAAACTGCCAGTAAATAGTCTATATCCTTGATTTGAATCATTTTACATATCCTTGTGAACTCTATTATAGTCAGATATAAGTTTGACAAAGTCTGATGCTGTTTATTCCAACTTCCAAATAGTTTTAATTTAGTTAATTAATAAATTAGAAAAAAATAAGTGGGTAAATCACACTCTATGACTTGAACATATATTAACACCTGGGTCTGTCTGGGCCTTTTCTTTGCTGGTAATTAGCTGTGTGTGTGTGATGGAATGCTTGACCCTTTACCTCCGTGTATACATGAATGAATGAGCTGTTGTTGGAGGCTGCAGAGCAGTGGAGCACAGAGACTGGACGATTCCTGTTACTGTTCAGTCACTCAGCTCTCACAGCACAAGGCCCAACACTGCTGCCAGATCATGTTGCAAACACACGGCTCTGTAATTACAGGAGGACGCCGCTGTGCAGTAGCTAACAGAGGGATGTTGTTTCAGGCTGCAGTAGAACAGAGAGCAGGTATTAAGTCAGTCAGAGCCAGAGGAGACACAGTCCGGCTGAGAGCTGCTGCTTTGTACATGTCCTCCATCAGGTTCATGTCAAATCTTTGTTTTAAGTTTTTTGGTACATTGGTACCAATTTTCTTGACCACAATGTTTCCAGATCAAATAGAAAAATTAAGATTAAGTGATGAACCATCCACAGAAATGTCTGGTTATTTTACTGAATCGACTCTGACCAACTAACAAATGGTCGGTCAGTACATGTTCTTCATTCAATCATTTCTATGTTTGTGTTTTTGTGTTAGGGAACAGACTACAAAACACACACTCGCACAAGCAAGTAATACAATGTTTGTAACAGTAAAGTTTTCTGCAGGGAAGAAGGAACAGTGTGTTGTAGAACATGAATCGAAAACTACTGACATTTTAAAACACCATGGTCTACAGGGCTTCAGGTTCGAATCCCCCAGACCTGGTTGCCACTGAGGTGCTTTGAGCACAACATCATCCCGACCAACATAACTGCTATCCCTTCATATTGATTTGTCTATGTCCAACTGTCGGGTTAGTTTTGTGTATTTTCAAAGATATTTTTTACTATTTCTAAGTTGAAAGTACATTTTAGACAACACAATACATCTGCTGTTATTTGTGAACAAAAGACACACATGTCCATTAGGTTCCATTAAGATTTTATTTGTTTCTATCTTTGATTGGATGACAAAGGTGGATAACAGACCTCATGGAACATTAAAGCCAAAAATGGTTTGTCTTCTAAAGCCTCGAGCTCTGTCGGAACGTTATCTCTTTTATTTGAAATGCACTGGAAAATTATGTGGCCCCATAAGCTGTTCCTTCTACACAGAACTACATCCATGACTCAGAAAAAAAAAAAAAAAATCCCCCCACAAATCCAGAGTTTAGAGGCCGAGGTGTAAGTAGACACCGAGCACTTTTTAGCACTTGATGGGATTCATTCCTAACAATTTGTCACTGCATTCCTTCGGATCAAAACCACCTTCACTTTGGTATTGCATTTATACATTATTAGATTTCTGCAAGGAAACAAACATGTACAGCTGCATAAATATATAAAATTCTCCCACTGTGTTCAAGGACTTTCTGGTTTGCACAGCACAACGCTGTGAATAATCCAGCAGCAAAATAACATTATATATATATTTATATATATATTTATCATCTCAAAAACTCATTAGCACCACTGTCCATAACAGCAGGCCAAAGGCTAGACACACAACTCTACATTCAAGGCAAAAAGGAGAAAATAATCAAAAGAAAAGGCTTAAAACCAAGTCATAAAACCCATTTCACATGGTTTAGGCGATTTAAAAAGCACAAAAAGAGAAAATAAGGCAAAAGTAAAAAGGTTTTCCCTCGATCAAGTGTGACTAATAAGAGAAAAGAAATTCCCTGGAGTGATTTTAAAAAAAAGCAAAAAAAAAAAGCTCAGAAGAGTTTCCCAACGTCAAACTATTTCAATCACTCATCGCAACATTCACGCACATTTATGCTAAGCTTGCTCACAAGTTTATAGTTAGCAGTTTTGAAGAAGCAGAGTTTGACTAACGCACGCTTCAGAAACATCTACTGAAGCCACACGAGGCAGCGATGAGCAGACTTTTACACTTGTTGATGAACATTTGTCCCATGGCTTGTGGAAAAAAGTTGTTTACAGGAGAATAAATATTTATCATTGGGCCTACTGCTACTCTTTCTCTAAATTACAGTCTAAAATGCTAGGTGTGGAAGCTAGTGATAAAAGCAGAACAATTCACGTATCATTTTCTGCTCTCCTTTTTTTTTTTCTCCTCACCTCAAGACTAGTTATGATTGACATATCCGCTAAAACCTAACCCTCTCCCACTCTTACCAATTATCATCTCTATGTTTAAGATTCAGCTACGGACAACAACAAAAAAGAGACAGAACGGGGCGAGGATGACGATGGCTTTGGGCGACAAAGTACTACTGCTTTGATGGCAGTCATAAATTGTTGACTTGTAACTTGACCTCAAAGCGTCCTTGGTAGCGATCTTTCTCGCTGTAATCGATGTTGTCTCCGTACACCTTGCACTCCACACGGAGTTCAGTGTTTGTGGTCAAGTTGGTGAACTGCACTGCGATCAGTGGCTGCAGGTACTGGGGGTGCAGCAGCTTGCCGTAGTAGGGGTAATACTGCAGGGGGAAGCCGCCACCGATGCCGTGGTATTTAATCTCTCCGATTTTACCAGCATCTTCCTCTCTCTTCAAGCAAGAAACAAAAATAAGGCAGATGGATGAGCCTTAGAGTTTCAAACAGATTAGTTCTTAGATGTGTGAAAATGTAGTGAGTACCTTGTTGGTGCAGTGGATGGGAATCACATTGGGTTGGACCTTGAATTGAGCTTCAACAGGAATGCTCTCATTTGAGGTAGGAGGCTGGAATAAAAGAACAAATGATCATTTGACATTACAGATCTCCACAGCATTTGTTAAATATTTTTCTAAAGATTAAACACTTTTGTCTATTTATCCTATTTCTTGGAAATGTGACAAATTAAAGCTGCATTTGTTGATTCCTTTTGGCCAAGTTTGTAATCTTATGACTAACTTTCATCTATTTTATGGCCATTTTTAGGTGTTTCCTCACTCATGTCTTGCTATCAACTGATCTAGAACTCATCGTTGTGGTGACTCCCACTGTGGGTTTTCTGTGCTACAGGAAGGAGAGCATTTCAGTTAAAGAATGAAAGAAATCTAAGTTTTACTTCAACTTTCCATCCCTTCTCCATATTGTTCTGTGCTCACAGTTCTACAATATAATTGGCTTATTTTAAATTACCCTTGGACGGAAGTTCACAATCCTGTTCAACTTCACAATCAGACAGGGTTTGCCCGTACTAAACCCAAAATCACGGTCCTCGACACCCGAGCAAGGTCCGAGCAGAGTCCTGGAGAAACGGCATGCCTTCCTGACGCCCACATCCATCTCCAAGTCGCCACGGTTCTTGTACTCAGCAGGGTCATCTAAAGGGAGAAAATACATTTTAGGAAAAAAAGTCAGAACTGATCCATTTTACAGAGGCAGGTCTACTGTAAAAAAAAAAACAAAAAAAAAAACGTATCTACCTCCGCAGTCTTCAAACTTCATCTGATCTTTCTGCTTCTCATCATCATACTTCTCCAGGAATTTAGTTATAGCTTTAGTGTAGGGCAGGTAGGTCTCCACGTCATTCAGGTTGAAAGACATTTCGGATTTCTCTGCCCGAGGATGGTGTGAAAGGCCTGCAGGGACAAATACACATCAGTCCTGCCACCAAACTGTCAAAATCCCTTTTCTTCAAAACAACATGGATTAGATTATTGTTGTTGTCTGCACAGGACTTTGGTTTTGCTCATTAGTTACAGTTCTTTCTGGTTTATAGTAGAGTAAGAGAAACAAGAGGAAAATAAAACTTAAATTGCGATCACTCAAAATTTGAGTCTGTGTCTCAGAGAGGCTGCGACACATTGAGGACAGAACACCATGTACTCAGGAAATGTACCGGGTTTTTTTGCCATCTGCAGCAGATGATCTTGTTACTATCAATATAATGTCTGTGCTCACAGATAGTGTTTCTCGTTGCTGAATAAGATAGAAACCATTAGAATCTGCAGATCTGACTCAAATCTCATACATTTAGATGAAAGAAAATCAGTCTATCTGTAGCAGCTTGATCAAGTTACATAGAATGAACATCCCCTCAACCTCTGAATGACTTGCAGTTCACTATGTGGCTGCTTCATTTAAAGGTGGAAAAGACAAAGAACCACAATATAACACTTTACAGGACCCTTTACAGCCACTTTGTCTTCATAAGACAACCTTTAAAAGCAGCACATAAAGATTATTTAATCTGAAATTATGTCCAATACGCCATGAAGTTGAGCCCTGCTTTTTTTCCCTGTCCTTGACGACGGGAACACAGCAGCAGCTCAAATCTGTCAACTTGGCCACCGACTCTTCAGCTCAACACATTTGCTTCCTAAATCCCATCTGGTTTTTCTCACCAAGGAAACCAAGATGCAGTGGAAACAAGTGGAGCTGCACTGGGACTTTGTGGCATTTAGATCAATGACTTATTTTAGAAAACAATACACCCTCAAATAACCTACATGTATGAATGATGGGAAATAAAAGCTTCTTCTGAATTTTCACCTGCCCATGGCATTGGGTTGAATATTAAAAACAAGTGATATTCCCCATTGAAGTCAGTCCAGATCATAAAATCTACCTGACCACAATACTGTAACAGATGTTCAGCCTGGCCATGGACCTGTTGGCCGGATCTGCTCATGTCAACAGTCCAATTAGAGTCTATTCAGTGAATACATTCAACAAACACTGAGAAGAATTGGGTCGATTTTCTCACAAACTCCCATTTAGACAGAACAATGTGTCTTACAGTTTGGAAATTGATTATTTGACGACAAAAGAAACAGGTGGCAGGTGCAACATCTTACCAGGTGGTGCCACTCGGTCTTGCCAGGTGGGTTTGTAGTTGCTCAGGGTGAGCAGCAGAGCCTGGATGGTGCCAATAAAGATACCAGCAAGACAGCCATAGAAGATGACATAGAATATAAAGATTTTAACTGTGGAAAAAGAACAAAAAAAATAATAATTAAGGTGGGTGTCCAAAGGGAATCCAGAAGTGTTTGTTTCCCCAATAACTATACAGAGGAAAGGACAGTTACATAAGGTCCTGACATGTGGTCAAAGTCTTCCTTGTAAAGCCTTTACAAAAAGTCCATTAGGCCCCTCTGCTCAGTGATTACAGTTGCATCAGCAGGTTTTTATTTCGTAGTTCATAACCCGTGGTTTTCAGTGGTTTCCTGATACCGATGTTCATGTATTAACATATGTTTTAGACAACAGATAACTGTGTTTTGCTTTACGCACTCAAGGACATTACTATCTTTGAAATAGCTTGTTTATAAAAAAAAATAAAATCAATAGTTATTTAATAAATTAAAGAAAATAAATTGGGGAAAAAGATTTAATTAAAACAGAAGCGAAAAAGAAACCATGAGCTTTCATTGTGGTGACCTTTAATGGACCAGTAGCTAATCATTTGTCAGTAAGTGCGTCACCTGCGTATTCCGTGCGAGAGTCATAAGAAGGTAATGAGCCGCAGAGTAGAACCCTTCAGCAGGAGGACTGAATGACAACACTGCCACCAAACTGACGGTCCCCATGTGACTACTGGAGACAGTGTTAAAACACTGTTACAATCAATCAATTTATCGTAAAGGCATTGAATTGAGCAGCCGTTCTTACATGTTGATCAGGCAGGAACATACCAACGTAGCGGTGTCTCAACTATCAGTTTAAGAAAGCACAAAGGCTGCATTCAGGATATAAAGAGTTCAAACAGTGGCAGCCATTGTCTGTACACATTAAGATGACTTTCCTTGTGCTGTAAAGCCTGTGCATGCTAATCACCATATGCACTGTTGTCTCCTCATCCTTAATTCTTAGCACTAGGACGTTGCGGCAGCGCAGCGTCACAACCCAATTATCCGTAAAGAAAGATGATTGATGCATGAAGCTTCAAGTCTTTCAGTCAGCGGGAGGCAATGTCAGAGTTAAAAAAAAAAACACCTTCAGCTTTGTTAGATTGAAGGACATGCAGGAAGTCGGTGGCATATGTTATCTGTAGATAAGGAGTCAAGGCAGTAACATGACACATGTTTAACAAGTAGCACTTAATGGACACCAGCAAATGAACAGAATGGCAACTTCAAACAAGCTGCAGAGGACAAAGACCAATGAGGTTATGCAACAAATACGAGTTTTATGAGCCACGGTCTGGGCACAGTGTCTCTCATAACAACCGTCACTGATATCAGACAATTTTCATTCCCTTTGTGTCAGTTTTGTGCGTTGTAAAGTCAAGTGCTTTCTTCCTAGCCGTAATACGAGCCATGTCACAACGTGCCATACTGAACACCTAGTGCTCCAAAATGTTTAACAAACATTATGTACTCAAAGGCTGATAACAAACAGCCCAGTAGTTTTACGCAGCTCAGCCACTATCAGCTGTATCGGGCTGACATTGGTGAAGGAATGTCAAATAAGTCCTTTATGAACCTTTTTGTCAGTCTACTATCCTATACTAATTCATGATAATCTGTTGAATGATGAGGTGTTCATACAAAAAAAATAACTGTACACTATGTTCACTTATGTTTACATTTAAAATACCTCTAAAATAGGTTCTATATATTTATATATCTAATAAAAAATGGGAATTTGTTTCAAATACATTGTTGGTACAAGCTGTAGATATCTGAAAAAAAAAAAAAAGACTAACACTTTTTTGCTTTGTATGTTCATCTGCAGTGATGTTGCCCTCTAATTGTAATTTCTATTTTTCCCCACATGCTGCAAAAGTGTTAAAACAGCTTCTGGTCAGATGCGTTGGCCAATGAAAAATACATCCAGTAGGTGGCAGTCATGCAGCTCAAAAAATGCAATTACAAACCAGAGAAAGGAGTGTTCAGAGGAGTAGATGTAGCTCCGCCCAAATCTTGTTGCTATACAAGTGACCTTTAATACTGAAGGATTGAGATACATTTCCAAGGTCAGCTTTGAGAAAAATACATGTTTAAACTTTTTCAGAACACAAAAATAGAAGCTAGGCTCAGGCACAGTTTGTACCAAATGGTTTTCTTCCGCAATCTCCAAGGGCCTATTGACAACAGCAGTCAATTCCAATCATCGGTTTTTGGCTGA
Organism: Paraplagusia blochii; assembly: GCA_016785265.1. Classification (NCBI taxonomy): domain Eukaryota; kingdom Metazoa; phylum Chordata; class Actinopteri; order Pleuronectiformes; family Cynoglossidae; genus Paraplagusia; species Paraplagusia blochii. The sequence continues at coordinate 62,456 of JAFBJS010002725.1, read as the reverse complement.
TGGTATAACATTCTCTGTGTGTGATAAAGTTAGTGAAGGTTGATTCAAATTTGATATGTCCACAAGCCACTGAAAATCCAACATGGCACATTTTATGTTTCTGGAAACGAAACGTGCAGCAAATGACACAAAGATATAATTTAACTGAAAACTGAAGCAAATGATGAAATGGTATTTAATAGTTCTGAATAAATACAACCCCGTAGTGCGACATTAGGATGAAACACAATAACGCAAAGCAGTGTAGAGCAGACGCATTGGTCAATGATAAATTACCGTGGCTAAAGATATAGCTAAACTATACAATGTCATTTCAATGTAGGAGGTGAAAAATACATTTATATATGACATTTATTAAGGTTGAGCATCAAGTGATCTTTAAGCTATGCTTCTTTATTAACTGCCACTTATTTTGCATCGACTATTGTTTTTTGTTCTTTGCTTCCTAGTGGGCTTTTGTGCGGTTACTTGGAGAAAATCATTACTTCTCCCTCTTTACATGCAAACTTCACCAGAACACTGCGCATGGCACACCTCCCTGATGCATCAGCATTTTTCAGATGACCTCAGAAGGACGAATATGAGCCCCCTCCCTCTTCTCCTCCAACTACTCCAGGACTATATGCATCACCCACAGCTTCTCCTGCTGCTGTTTCTCCACTCACCCCTGTCCTCAGCTTCCCAAAACAGACAGGACGTCACTGAATCATTTTACCCAGGTGTGAGTCCTGCTGACATTGAGGAGCAGGTGGAGGAGTAAACGGATGATAAGCAGACACCAAGAAGAGGGCGCTATTTCTGCTACTGCTGCTCGGGAAACAGGAGAAGAAAGGTCGAAGCTAGTTAATCAGCTGTATTGTTGCTGCTTAGATCACACAGTGACACCCGATCACTGGAACCTGATATGGATCGATGAGTCCCCCCTTCTCTTCTCCCATTTCCGAACAGGCCTACATCCATCCACCCACCTATCCTTCTATCTTCCTATCACCTTGGCTCACCTTGGCCAATGATGCATTTTTAACCCTTTATACCACGGGCAAAAATGACAAAAAAATATCATAACTTTACGCTACAACAACACGAAACAACCGTAGCGGACGATACTGACACGATCTTGAAAACAATTACATTAACACGGGATATTGTGCCCTTTGTTATCTGAACATTTTGTGTCATTTTTAAACTATAACATATATGCTTATCCTTATTTTCCTTCTGACAACGGTTTTTTTTTTGCCTGAAGGAGGCGGCGAACCCCCGGAGCTTTTTTTCTGTGACACCGCCGGTTTGTTCCTGAATGCAGCAAAGTCAAATCAAACAGGTGGCGCGTTACCGTCGCAGCGAGTACGCGCTTACCTTGACGTTAAAATGTCTTTTTTTCCCCTCATCTTCTAATCGAACATATTAATCCGTATCAACATCACCACTATCACATGACAGATGGATCCAACGACGGCTGTACTTACACCAACTGCCGCCGGTGCGACCCATGAACTCTCCTTTCTCCGAGTTCCATAGGAACTTCTTCCACCCGCCGTCATCTTTATTTGCAGGCATATCGCTCTTAGTCCGCTGGGCTTTAGGCTCCGCAATTTAGCTACACACACTCACCAGCACGACGGCACCCAGCTCCGAGCGCTGGAAGTCTCCCTTTAATATAAGCTGCTCTCGACTCCGCCCGAAAACTCCCCACAAGTTACCTAGTAGGAGGGCGGAACAGTGGCGGCTAATTGGGGAGCTCGCCGTGCCGTGCGTACATGTGACGTCACGCAGACGGACAGAGGGCCTATAGAAGAGGCGGACGTCGAGGTGTTTTTACATCCTCATGTCCTAACGGACCTGCGTCCACACCACAGACCCACCGGGCCCACGTTCTCCCGCCTCATACGCCATCATTCGCTCATCAAACACGTTAAATCAAACCTGATTGAATGGAGGTCAGTTAAAACATCTGTCTAAACTATGAAATGGAGCCGTATCACTGGGATTGAAGCTTAAATACGTTTCTTAAAAATATATATATCTTTTCCCATCACATGTGGACCTCTGTTTTGGTTTAAATGCTATTACAGTTTACAAAACCTGCCATATGTTCTGTAAAATAAGACCAAAAACACCCATTTAGACCAGATGTGGACAAATAATTTGACTCACGGTCCAGCTATCATCCTAAAATTTGACATGGGGGCAGACCAGGAGCAGTTTGTTTGAATTAAAAATTATTGATATCTAAAAATCATGCAATAAAGGCCAAAATGCTCAGTCAATATCTACTGGGATATGTATAGTATAAATGAATGGTGTTATTTGGAAGTTTGACTGGCAAAATTAAAATAACACATGGGGCACAGAAAAATCTGACCTTTGGCCCATCATTTGCCCAAATCAAGACTTTGCTAAATTATTTTAAATGTTTTAACCATCACCAAAGTGAACAGTGGGCAGCTTTGAGCACCGGAGATCAATGAGTCGAGACGGTGCTCATGCTCAGTGGAGCTCAGTGGTAACCTGGTAGTTAGTGGATTTGAACTTGGAACCCACCAGAGCCCAGTCTGGTTTCTTTGCTATAACCAACATGGTATAATAAAAAACTATTATGATAGTGTAATATTCATATAATTTTATACTATAATATAATAGTAGTATTATACTATTATGATAATGTTACTATAACACACTATCATAATATATTTATACGACAATTTCCTCTCCAAGGTTTCAAAATGGAAAAACACCATGTGATAGTTTTATTAGCGTTGTAGTCATAAACTTCCAGAGATACTGTATATGTGAGTCAAAATAAAAGCCTGATCCATCGTCACTATCACTGAATTCCTTAAACTTGGCTTTAATACCTGTAACTACATACTCGTTAGTTAGTTATGTTAACCAACATTAACTAACATGAACTCCTAGGGAACGCCTGTCTTCTTATTAACAAATAAAACTATCATACATCAGCCTGACTGTTCAGGTTAGGTCATTGCATGTCGCCTATGACGCGCAGGTCCAAGCAGAATGACTACAATGATTACAGTGCAGTAACCAGTAATTCTGAATGAGATTAGTTTCTTTAAAGCGATCATTATTGTTTCACTTCTGCGCTGACTTAACTGATGTGATGATCCTCAACCCTGCCTGGATGATTTTCACTACTGTTCCTTGCTTAACTCTGTGGGTGTCCTGTGTTGTGTGTGCAGTGGATCCTCATGTCACACCACAGGGATAATATGCTCTAGTTACACAACATGGCCGAGTGTACACCCGTTTGAAACCCGTATATTTATCCCAGGCTGTATCCCCACTCCAAAGCTGCTCCAAGGGCATTTCTGCTGCCAGCACCATGGGGCAGAGATGACCTAAATTCTACATCCGAACAAATTAAGGAGATTTTCTTTTATGCTGTGTTAGATTTCACAAAAAATATGTGGCTTCTTAAGCTAAAACTCCCCGACGCTGATGACTTGTCTCAATGATTCCAAGCTGTTTTGTGCTACTTTTTTCCATTGTTGTTCTTCAGTACAGCGAGTTCCAATGAAACATCCAACAAACTCAGAGTCAGGGTTTGGACAATGACACAAAATCCACTACACAAGTTTTAATAGGTATTTATTTGGGTTACGATGTTTCTCTTGTGCATGATGTAACTGGTGTAACGTGTTTTTGTCTTGATCAGTCTGAGAGGAGAAGGAAACTGTTCTGAAGAGAGCTCTGGAAATGACGAGGAGAAAATTTCCAAATCAACTTTCTTGGTGGAATTCATTCCCTCTGGTTATAGTTTTTTTCTTGATAAAATGGTGTTGATCAGTGGAGAGTTAGAAAAATAAGGAGAAGATTTCACATCTGGATCCAGTTGGTCTCATATGATACGCTTTTTGGGCCAAATGTGGCAAAGATTGTCTGCACTTGGGTGGATCTGAAGTTTGCCACAGCCTTGTAGCCACACAGTATAAATGTAAAACCGAAATAATTTAACTGTACCTGCAGTTTTCTTCAATCTCTTTCCTGCACAAACACTTGAGGAATCATCCAAGCTCACATTCTTTCCTGCATGTGAGAAATGTGTGTGTTCATACACACGTGTGAAATGGCTCGGCAGCGTGCTGCCATCCTGCCGTCTCTGGCCTACGTACATTTGTTTGAATGTAAACACACATTGTGTAGGTGTTACACATCAAGATCAGCCACAAACACATGTACACACACATATGGCAGGTTTTGACCTTTAAAGCGTCTCAAGGGCGAGAAGAAACAAGGACAGCTCATCGGAAAGAGTGGAACGAGAACTGGCCATGTCAGGGTTTTTGTTCCTTTCTTTCTCTGAATTGACACTGAAACTGTGTATCCATCAGCAGAAACCATGACTCTCTTCTCTCTGGCATTATGTCACTGCCTGAAACAAGATTCCGATCATTGCCTCTTTAGTAAGAACTGGTCAAATTCTTGGACGTTGGTCAAGAATCTGAAATATTCTGCCATGGTTTAGGATTGAGATGTTTGACCACAGTCTGCCTGTGAGTATAAAACATAGTAAACATCTGAATGAGAACAAAAAATAAAGCAGATTACCAGGAACTTTAAAAAACAGCAAAATGTTAAGAATTGTGGTGGTGGTGGTGGTGGTGCTGGTGTTGGCCTAGTGGTGAGGGAGGCAGACATGTGTCCACAAGGCTTCAGGTCCTTGTGGATCCCTGAACCACCCACACATCTCCAGTAGATGGTGAGCCCAGTGTGAATCATGACCCAGTAACAGAAAGCGGATGAAGATGAATGAATAAATGACTTCTTCTTCTTCTCCTCCCTCACCGTATCCATAAATCTCCTCTTTGGCCTTCCTCTTTGTCTCCTACTTGGTAGCTCCATGTCTAGCATTCTTCTCCCAATATAACCACTGTCCCTCCTCTGAACATGTCCATCTTAATCTGTTCAGAAGATTAAATTTAAATTTAGGATTAAATGACATGATGTATTACACAAAGTATGAATTTTTTTAGCCAAATAATTAACTGTAGACACTTTGAATGGTTTGGGGCTGTATTTCAGTCTGTGGTAAAGTTTCCAGATTGACATATTTTCTATTGTCTGTGAGACAAGGTTGGGTTTGTTGTCGTCCATGGTCATGTTGTCCTTACTTCTTAGAACACTGAATAATATATAAGATCTTCTCCAAGTCAGTGAGGGAGGGGCTGCCCTCCTATTGGCTGTTTGTGTGCAAATACTCAATACTTCCTTCCTTCAGAACTGATCCACGGTGATAGAAGCCGCTCCTTTCTCCACACTCCTCTGAACATGACGGTACATGTAGTCTGTGGGAACATCGCTGGTACCATATAATTGTCATGATCCTCAGGTAGTTCTCCTGGGAACATTTCCTGTCTCCGTGAAGGTGTTCATGGAATTGGACGGGAATCACACATTGCACTGTGAATGGAGAATCCCACACACAGATAGAACTTGTCTTTTTTACTACAATGACACAACCCCCACAGAGTGACAGTTAGACCCCACCCATCAACCGGTGCCTGTCAGTTTGTGTGCAGTGTAAACATGTGTGTGGTGAAAGGGGGCAGGGCTGGACTCAAGGTGAACGTAAGTAGGTCTGAGGAGACTGCTGTTTACATGACGAGTGAGCTGCGGTTGGATGTACCATCAACAACATCCTCACCACACAGGTCCTTCAAAGCAGGTTCCTGGTTGTCCTGATGGTTGGACTTCTGTTAGTCCCATAAGAAAATCTCAATTGATGAAGAGCAGGAGCTTCAGTCTCACTTAAGAAGCAGGAGTTTATTCATTAACCTTCTCCTGCTTTCAGGGTCTCCAGGGATTTGGACACAGTTCCAGCAGACGACTGTGGACAGGTCATGAATCCAATTATTTAACCCTATATATGCTGGAATACAAGCCAGAAAAAAAAACATGAAAACACAGAGGATACGGAAATCCTCAAAGAGGAGAAACCCAGCAAATGTTCATCTCCTGATTCTGATCCCTGAAATATTTGAGAGGATCAGAGTATTTACTTAATTATACACCTCTCATGGTAAATAAACACTGTTTTTCTTACATTTCGTGTGTGAAGATTTTTATTGATGTAGAGCAGCAAAGTATGGGCCGAGGGCCAGATGTGGCCCATTTGACATTTAAATCCAGCCTGCCAAACTGGTCCAAATCATACTATCAAATTAACAATAGTACATTTTATTTAGAAGCAGCTTTCAAAGCCCACAAAGACACTGTGCAAGATAAACATAGGAAAAAAAAACAATAAATTAATAAAAGCAAAAGGATATAAACATAAGAGGGAGAGAGAGAAACAAGAGAAGAATTTAAGTCACAGTAAATATGCAAGTTATAACAGACGAGGTTTCCCTGCAGTGACCAAACTGTTACAATAGATAGTCTAGAAAAGTCTGAAAAATCTAGCATTTTGTCCTTATTGCAGGACATTCATCTTGGTTATTTGTCTTGGTCACTTAATTGCTCCATCTATCTGCTTCTGACCTGTCCACCATGTCCCAAATATCAAGACAAAATGTGGCCCACGAGTCAAATGATCAAATTGAGAGAAAAAAAAACAAAGGTTGAACAGTTCAAAGCCAGACCAGATCAATAAGGCTCCAACATGAGGAGATGAAAGGAAGGTATTGGACAAATCATGTTGAAAACTGAGCTGCATGAGCAGAAGAGTCCAGAGAAAATGATTGACCACATGGAAAACAAACCTGGAGAGGTGACAGCAGTAGAGTGTGATGGAGGGAGATGATCTGCTGTGGTGACTCCTCAAGGGAACAATTGAAAGAACAAAGAACATTCTGTTAGTGACCCAGAAAGTCCCAGAAGTCGATTGTCCTAAAGAAGCGTCTAATACTTCTTTTGAACCTTCATTTTTTCTGGATGTTGTGATGTGTGAAGCTACTGGTTCCTGCATAAAACATATCAGTAACTTCTGTCTCCACAGATATAACAATAACTGTCCCTTTCATTTCATTTCATCTGTCCAGTTATGTTTTACTGTCTCATTAGTTGCAAACCTGTCAGGTGAGAAATATCTGTTTGCTTCCAAGAAAAGTGACTGATCTAACTACACAAACCAACAAGAGTAAAATGAAATTCAAACATGGAGGTGGATCAGCGGGAGGACAGATGAAATAGCAGGAGTTTTTTCAAGAAATCTGACTCAACCTTGGGTAGTTTTTAACATTTTTACACAAGAAAACCAACACTAATAATGTCTCCGTTTTTGCTTTATCTTCTCCGCCCTACTTTCTGAATAAGACATGATTTTCGGGTTGTTTTTCAGGTTTCTCATTTGCACCTCTTTAGTTAGAGAAATTGCTGGAACCATTGAAACCTTTTAACAGTCGGGCCCTTCATTGTCTGCAGTGAGTCTTTCACATCCACGGACAATGTTTTTGAAAGGTTTAATGTGGAGAAGGTGGTAAAGTTTAAGTGAACTCAGTTTTTTGTTCCTTGACATTGAGTCAAAGTCAGGTTTTTGAATAGAAACCTTAGACTCGGACAAACACCAGCAGAGATTCATCGCAGGTAAAGAATCAAAGTTATAACAGCAGAACATGACAGAAGACAATCATCTTCTAGTGTAGTACACCTCCAACCTAACTTAAATAAGTTCAGGACAATCCTGACCTTGACTTTCTGAGTCAGACTGTTCTCTGTGGATGTTTACAGGTGAAACACTCAGCCACATTTTTTCCCTCACAGAATGTTGGTGTGTGACATTTGGAGAAGATCACACAAGTAAAAGATCACGGTTGAGCCACTCATAGTTTCACATTTTAAATACAATATCTCATTTTTTCACACAGAATAGAATCAAACCCTTTTTATTAGAAACTGACACTAATAGTGCATTGACAGTTTTTTCTTGCAGACCTGTAGTGGTTTGCGTAACTTAACCTCAACATTTGTGACACTTCAAAGCCATGAATTATATAACCTTAAAACTGCACTGATTTTTTTCAGAAGACTGAAAACATTTAGCAGTGTTTATTTGAGGGGCACAGCTGGAGATTGTTGCCCCTGTCACCTAGTAACAGATGAGACACAGACCTGGATTAACTAAAATTGTATTATCATGATGTCTGTGGTGTCCCACAAGGCACCATTCCTGAACCAATTCCTTTTTATTGGACGTGCTATGCTGAGGAAATGAGTTGTCTTCATGGCTGAGAAACACTAACCTAAACTTCTAAAAATGCTCAGCGAATGTTGATAATGTTATATTTGATATTAAAACTACACACAGACGTGTGTTTTTACTTCTGTGAGTACAACAGCAGACATCAAAGTATTTCCTGTTTTGTCTACAGTTATCAAAGTGTTTCAGACTAAACAGAGTCAATAAAGTAAATGTGAGTTTAAAAAAATAAAGCAGGATTTTAATGAAGTTGTAAGAGTCTTATTCCCAGCTCTGACTGCTGCTCTGTGAATTCCTCCTATGTGTGATATTTTACTTCTGTCTTGAATGTCTCATGTGACTGTTACTGTGTAAAAAATACCAGAAATAGACCTGAAAACTTCAGTCAATTTGCCCAAGAACCACAGGGTGAAGCATTAGTTTCTTTCATGATGATTTAAGAATATATTTCCTTTTTTTTACAAAAACAAAGAACATGTCAAGGTGATAAGAGTGTTTAATTCAACTTCTCCCAGATGACAGATGGTGTCAAACAGGAAAAATAAAAATGGAACAACATGCACAAATATTGTTTCTTCATTTTTCTGCATTCATTAGAAAAGCATGCAATTCATAACACGCTGCACATGATTTATGTTTAATTTTGTATGACTATAAAGTGTATTCTTCTGCTAACGCTGCAGATAAGTTTTAAATGAGATTGAATTGTCAGGATCAACACTAAGGTGTTTTAAAAGTTTTATAATCTTGTAGGTCTACTTCCAAAATAATTTCTAATTAACCTTTGTGTCCCCTTCCAGACTCAATGAGCGGTCACTCAGACTTTAATCCAGACTTTATCACTTTAGAACAGTCTCTTCTTCTTCTTCTTCCCCTTCCGGCTTCTCCATTTTCCTAGGGTTGCCACAGTGAGTCAATAAATTTCCATCTCATGGAAATTGTTTTCTTGTCTTGCGTCTTTGATTTTGCCAAAGTTTTACACCAGATGCCCTTCCTGAACATTTATCCATTTATCCAGGTTTGGGACCAGAACTAAAAAAAACACTGGCCTGTGCTCCGTACTGACTGGTTTCACAGAAACAGTGTAACTTTGGGAAATTTTACATATGTTAACATAATAGATAGACCAGAAATTTGGTAAATATGGTGTACGCACTCAGTTTGCTCCTAACGGAAATTAAATACATTCAAAAGGAGAAAATTTGCAAAAATTCTTGCCTGCAATTATTAATCTTAAATTCTATAAGCATTTTTTTTTGGTTAGATCTCGAAAGAAGTGCTTGTCGATCTTGAGCAACAACACAAAAAATAAAAAAGGTATTGAGTCAGACTGTATAACACATGTTATATTCTGATTTTAGAGAATAAGATATCCAGTTTATATTGGTAAATATATTCAGAGGTTTCTATCTGGGTGGATCACTTCAGACTGGTCTTCTGAAAAGTAGCTCACAAAACAAAAAAGTGTGGACACCCCTGGTCTGAACAATGTGTTTATTTGAGATTATTAATTGTTGTTCACATCCTTCAAAGGTGGTTGTTTGAGACTCAACAATCTCACAGTCAGATCTAGAACCACGTCAGATAATCCCATGCTGCTGGTTTCACTCTGAGAAAGAAAGTCACCACTGACCCCTAAAACAAAACACAAGGACGTGTTAAAACTAAAGCGCGTTAAAGCTCTCAGCTCTGCTTCCCCTTTAACTTCTGCTGTATGGAATGACTGAAGTCCCTTTTTTGCCACTTACAACCCAAGGCCGCAGCGTAATGGCCCAGAAGTCAATAATTAACAGCAGATCATTATAGGAAGTCTGTCAGAGGAGCAGGTTAATGTGTAGTTACATGTCACCTGTTCCCTCAGAGAGAAACAGCACCGTTGCTACGAGGAGAGAAAAATCCAGCATGATATTCATTGGAAAAAGTACATTTCTAGGCCAGTGACAAAGCATAAACAAAGCCCCGTTGAAATGGTATCAGGGAGAGAACAGGTATGACTGGTCGAAAATAAGCCACAAAGCAAATTTCAGTTGATTTGTTCAAGTTTTTAGTGAGTTATGACAGCGGTCTGCGAGTGGAGCCTTAACTATGGAGTTAGTCACAGAAAAAAAACCCTTTTATCAGGGAAAGGAAAACTGGTAGAAACCTTAGGGAGAACCACAGTGGTCGCCCTTCACCTGTTATACAGAAGGAAACCATGGTATGATTTTCCAGAACTTCTTGTCGCCCCCATGATTATGTCTTGCGTCACTGCTTCTGTGTGGCTGCTGTTGGCTGAATGTTTTTCTTTGCAGGACTCAGTCATCCAACCCCCCCGAAGGCAGGACAGGACGTCATGAGAGAGCGAAGGTGAGAAACCCTTCTGAACTGCTTAAAATTCAACCACTACTCCTCCGCCACAACCGCTGCGCCAAAAAAGATGTGTTTGACGACACGCTCTCAACTGACGCTCAGATGTTTCAACTTTCTTTCATGAACCTTCCAGAATTCTCAGTGTAACAACATCCTCCCAATTAAACATTCATTGTTTTGCCATCGTGCACCAATCTGTCTCAGAGAATAACTCATCCCATACAGTCAGTCACCCCAATGCAGCGTGCAGGCTATTGTGAAACGCTGCACTGGTTACAAATTAATCTGAAATCCCACTTATATTTAGCTGCTGCAAAAGCCTGGTACAAAGTTTACCAACTCATTCCTTCCAATAATTCATGTGATGGTTAATATTTGAGCAGCACAGATAACCTGAACTTACGGAATTAGACTCCAGCTCTTTGAACTGAGGACAGTTTAGCGCCATGACAATCCTTGAGTGATTATGAAACCAGTCTTGTCCAGATAAAAAGCTGTGCTGGAACTTGGTCGTGTTCTTCACAGGAAATTTACCAGTTCACTTCACAACAGCTGTCTGCTGTGAGGAGAAGCCTGTCAGTAGCAACACACGTCAGAAAATGCATTCTTTAGATATGATAAGTTTGACAGACACTGATTATTCCTCTGAGTAACGGCAGTTTTTTTCCCAAGTTCGAAAATTCTGAACACCTGAAAGAACCAGTCAGAAAAACAACACAATATATTTTTCCCAACTGGTCTGACTTTGTTTAGAGAGCAAAGCTTTGACCCTGACAAAACATATTGGTTTGGTTCATGGAGTCAGTAGAACAATTTGGCGCACAAAGAAAATTCCTTCTAATTCTGAGCGGGATGTGGTTAAATTTGGAACAGATTCTACAGCATCGTAATTGTTCCAACTGTTTAGAGTGGACTTTGTCCAGGCGTCACATGAAGGTGGTCCAAAAAAATTCTTTATGGATGACCAAAGTAAATGTTCTGTCCAGAACCGATCTGGAGCCAATAGTTTGCATTAAGTTTGGACTTTAAAAAAAAACCACGCAAGTTATAATACTAAAGTATATTTATTAAGTTCCAGGAATTTAGATCAAGTGTTTTCCTAAGACTAGTAAGTTGGGTTTTTTTTAATTAAACTCTATAGCAGTTTGCCATTTAGCCTTAAACCATAAACCTTAAGTTGCTTCAGCCTTATATACTGGGACTCCAGAATTCATCTGCTGGGCAACATCAAATCCCAGTTAGTGGACTCACAACCTGCAGGGAGGTTCATGAGCGGCTGGTACAGTACAGTGTGATTTGTGTGGTGGTTGTGGAGACAACTGTCCCTGCAATCTGGTAATAGACAAATGGACAAGGATGGATGGATAAATGTAACGTTATTTATGTTCATCTATGGTTTCAGCAACCAGACTCAGACTCACTCAGATTAGGTTCTCGGCATCGGTGGCCCAGTGGTTAAGGAAGCGGACGGAATGCTGTCATAATTACAGACACACAGTGTATGGCCAGCTTCATAGATAGACTTCCATTTGATTGAAAGTTTTCCAATGGTCAGCATGTTCTTGATTACTCTACACCACACAGATAGTGGTGTTGAATGTCCACGACCACTGAGCTCCCATTTAATTAGCCTGTCTGAGGGTAAAAAAACGCCCTCATGAATGCACGAGTGTGGGAGTCTGTTAATGGTTGCATGTTTTTATGAGTGCAAGTTAGAGCAGTGACAGTGAAGGGTGCGTGTGTTAGGTGACTTTAAGCGCATGCCTCAAGGGCATCATGGCTTCGTCTTGGCAGTTGCACCGTGTCTTCTGTGCTCTTCACCTTTCAGCAGGTGTTCATATGGGGCCTAACTGAAGATCTGGAGGGAAACCAGGTTGAATGTCAGTCAAAGACAAGGAGGTTGCAGAGAAGAATGTTATCCCATCTAATAACTGAAAGAAAGTAAATGTGTCATTTTAATATCCATATATTACTACTCTCTGCACTCCATGGTGTTATTTTCACTGTCTACTAGGACCTCATCATGATTCACCTCCTCTGAATCAGCAGAGGAGAAGATACGATGTTCTTATCAGTGTCAGTATCAGATTCTCTTCGGACTAGAAATGTTTTTTCTACATGTACAATAACTAATGGGAGCCACGCCCAGTGGATAAGGAAATCGCTTTTTAATCGTAAGCAGTTTGAGTCCCAGCACCGTTACGACTGGGATGTGTTAGCCATCGACCACACAACCACAACTCTCCACTCTGTGGATGATAACTATCTTTTCTATAGTTGGTGACTGGGGTGAGAACAAATGGGTAATCTGGGGAGAAGAAGGGTTAACAACTACCAGGAAAGAAGTTACTCTTTACCAAAGGGGCAGCCAGGGAGTCAGATTACTTTCAGAGCCCTATTGTCCAACAGTAGTACTGCAGGTAATGACCTGAAAATGCCCAAATTGTCATAATATTGAATTGTGCGGATTTTTTAAAAACTGTTCAATATTTATGTGTTCCAACAATGAAACGTTTTCATTTTTGTCCAGACGGTGAGTCTGAAATTAGCTTGGTTTTCACTTATTAACAGCGTGGACTTTTTCCTGTCCAGGAGTCACCTTGTCTCTGCACCTATTCCCATCTTCCTCTTCCTGTGCTGGAGTCCAGCCCCCTTCTCTCTCAGTGATACTTCCTTCCCTGCTGCACCTTCAGTGCCTGCTTACCAAGCAGAGCCGTGCTGGCTCCATCACGTGCGACTGAGGCCACACTGACCTCTGGAGGTTAGAGCAAGGTGAGATGTGTAAGTCTACTACTGTGTACATTATAGCCTCCCCCCCTGCAAGGCCATCCCATAAAAGGTGTGGAGTAAATCATTCTCCCTCCCTCCCTCTTAGAGAGATCACCTGAGCACAAAACCAGGAAGTAAGGAATGTCCTACTGTGTCCTTTAAAAACTCACCTTCAACTTCAGACTTTCAAAGCCGGGACTGTATCTGCTGAAAACCACACCAGAAAAAAACAGGATCAGCTGATGTGGCTTATCTGTATGCAGAGACACAATTTGCTGCTCTGAGATCTGTCTGCTCCCACACACCCACTCTTTAATACTCTTTTAATAACATTGTAAGCGAGAAGTGTGATCATTCGCAACAAAACGTGTCCATGGACAAGAACGGGGACGCACAGATGGACACCGTAAGGACAGGGAGTGTCAGATTGCAGCGTTTGCAGCAGACGCAGGCTGTGTCCTCCAGATGTCACCGTTGATGGAAAAGTACCATCACAGCCAGTGGAGCCTCACATCCTTCCCTGGGAGAAAGGATTAGACCATTAGCCTTCCATTCTTTTTCTCTCTCTACCTAACACACACACACACACACACACACACACACACACACACAGGACCACAGCCTCCTCCTGCATGCAGCTGTTCCCGTCTGGCTGAATAAATAATTGCTGACAGTGACATTATTTTTTTTAGCTCCTATTGTGCGCGCAGAGGATGAGCTCACTGCTTGTCACTATCCCACGTGTACGTCCACTGTGATGTAACAACAACCAGTCACGATATATCATTACTCCCCCCTACTACGCTATGAGAGGCTTGTCATTGAAGAGACGGCTGAGTCTTTATGGAAGGAACTGACGCATTACATACACACCTTGAAATTGATATATTTACCTGGATTTTTTTCTTAATTATACAGAAGTCATTTCACATATTTGACGTCTACATGAACTGCTGGTGCATATTTAATAGACTGCGATGCAGCAGCAGACAACTGCAATGGTGGCCTGTTATTTAATATGAGAAATGCAGCAATGCAGTATTTACATACACCTATGTATATACACTGATGGAATTATGGCAGATGGTAACTTTCATTTATCCCAGGTATAATTTTTATACCTGAACACACACTCTCATGTTTTGTCATGTTGTCCTTTTATAGACTGTGACACATAAGGACTTGGCTGGAAGATGAAAAAGTTGTCTTCAGAAAGTGCAGCAGCACTAACAATGGGTGTGAAGATGATCTGCTCCGACAACCTGCTGAAAATGAAACCAGAGGCGTGGATTTATGATACTGTTAATATTAACTCTGTCATAAGTGATTATGGAGTTTGGAAACTAATATCACAAATACAGTGTAGCTGTTTTAGTAGTTTTGGAATCCTGGCTGTTTGTTTGTCCAGAAGGTAGTGGACGTAGGAAAGAATTCAACTTTGTGAGTCATAGAGTCATGGACAGATGACAGTCCAGAGGATCTGGTCATTTTTCAAAATAAAATACCATTTGGCATCAAATAACAAGTAAAATGGAAATAATGGAAGTTGTGTGTTATCTTTCTGTGGACTGATACTGGTCCGTGGCCCAGTGGTTGAGGACCACTGCTTTAAATGGTATTTTTCACATAATAGCACTTAAAAAAAATTCCACCTGGTTGACTTGTGAATAAAGGTAAAACAAAATGCAGATTAGATGTGCAGTTAATGAGATGTTGTGTTCTGTTTTCATCAGTCATGGAGAAAACGGCCCTGTGCCTGCAGCCTTCTACAAGTCGTGATGGATGAGGTTCAGCCGATACATTTGTAACACAAAGTCATCCAGTGACAAACCACAGGTTCAGTAGGTTTGCAGCAGCAAACACAGCACATCTGCCACCTACAGACCGCCAAACCGCATTGCACGTATCTTGGAGGCAGGACAGAACGGCACCGCATGATAAATTAGATCCGAGATCTGCAGAGGATGCATTTCTTACCGGTTACCTGGGCCTTTTTTTTACTTCTATAAATAAATTCACAGGCAGAAAAGAAACGAAGCCTTGAAACAACGCACCACCTCGGTCTACTGCTGCACAGAATCATCAATTAAATACATTTTAATAATTTATTAATTGTTTGATCTTGATTTTTAAAATTAACATTTTAATGTTCAAATACTAACACATATAATGTTGATATTAATCAATATATTTATGCAGGAACTAATAGATCTTTAGGATATTACTAAGTTGAACATCTAAATTCACAAAAGGGCTGTATAAAATCCAGACAAAACGAACCCTGCTGTTGCAGGCAACAGTCATGGAAAATTCCATCAAATAAATAAATAAATAAATATGTGTTCGAATGCACTTTAGTCTCTCGACATCCACACCTATAGGTGGCGGTAATGCGTAGCTGAACTCTCACAACTAGAAGAGCTCCAACAAGACAGAAGGGGTAGTTGGCATGTCAAGGCTGTTGGGGAGTTGGATGTAGATTTTACTAATATTAAGAGTTGTTGTTAGAGAAGCAGAAATGGACTTAGTTCTGTATGTGGCCGCTGCTGCTCTGCTCTCTGTGCTCATTGTGTTTGTGCTGAGGGTGCGGAGAAAAACACAAGAGGGTAAGAAATGTCTGCTAGTAAACTATGCTAACTCCTGTTTTTATCAAGCGCTGCCTTAAACGTAGCATCAACAAAGGTAGAAACACATCAACCTATGACTACGTTATTATTCAGGGTATTGAGATACAGACATGTCAACTGTAAACAGCACAGCGTTAAAGAAAGGTTTTATTTCAACGCTGCGACTTCAGACTACGTCAGCTTACAGATGACAAACGCGTACGGAAACTGCGTTAGGACAATTCGAGAAACCGCGAGTGATTTGTGTTAGTGACGTCGTATTTGATCATTGAAATATAAAAGATATAAAAAGCTGTTCAATCAATCAATATCATTAATACATTTTACATCTCTTAGCTGCCCTTTTAGCAGATGGTGAATGTGAGTGTTGAAATGGTCATTAATGTAGTATTATTAGTACATTTCTTACCAGTAACGAATATAAAGTGAGTTTGAGCGACATTGTATAGTCAAAAGTTTGTGGTGGTTTGTTTTTTATTATATATAATATAAAAATTAAGTGTATATATACATATACGACATATATGTATATATGATATGTGTGATCAATGGTTAAAGCTTTTTAAAATTTCTAATACATCTGTTGTCCGTTCAGCTGATGCAGAACAGCAGCGAGATGTTGTCCGGGCCGCCGGGCCCCCACAGCCGGTGGCTGAGGAGCGAGGAGCAGGTATGCCTCGCCGGAGGAGGAACCTCGCTGCAGTGATGGCCAACAGAAGACAGCAGAGAGAAGTGGTGGAGCAGGGTAAATACTGTCAGATCATTTTATTTTAATCATAAAGCAGTGAATAATGTAAACATACTTCTATTGTGGTTAGATTTTTTTTGCTCTCACAGTTTATTTTTCAGTTCGTTATAATAACAGCAAGGATATGTGTGTTTATATTTCAGAAGTAGAAGAAGAGGATGTTGTGGAAGAAGAAGAAGAGCTGGAGCAGCAGATGCCAGCGAAGATTGGAGTCAAAAAGCAAAGGAAGCTGGAGGAGAAACAGGCTAAAAAAGCTCAGAGAGAGGTGAGTTCCATTTCTGAGCAGTCACGCTAGAAATATAATGCAATATGTAAATTTAATGTGTGTGAAAAATGTTATTATATTTGTCCATTTTCATTTCCAGGCAGAAATGGAGGAGCGAGAGGAGAGAAAGAGGATGCAGGAACTCAGGGAGCAGGAAAGGCGACAGGAGGAAGAGAGGGAGCGGCTGATGGAACAGAAACAAGTGAGTGATGACAACTAACATTTCAGCAGACACTGTATGTATCTCATGGTTCATTTATGGGTGATGTGGGAACCATTGGAGGTATGAACTACATAAACGTCCAGAAAATATGTCTCTTGTGGAATATGTTTTGTCTTAATAATGCCTCTATACACAGAAGGGTCAAACTCAAATTCACCATGGGCCAAAATTTAAAAATTTGTAAAATTTTATTTGATACAGATATACTGGTGGGAAGACTGTAGACTGTGATTTCCTACATTAAATCCTGATGAGACCCACACTTAGCCCAATGCATACACAGGAGGTTAAATCTTTTGTTGTTGCTGTTTGTCAAAGGAGGAGGAAGAACGCCGAGCTAAGGAGGAGCAGGAGCGAAGGGAGGAGGAGGAGTACTTAAAACTTAAAGCATCTTTTGTCATTGAAGACCAGGGAGAGGAGGAGCAACTCTCTGAGGACCAGGTCAGACCTCATTCTTGTGAATTCTCAAACTAAATCTAATTAAAAATGTCATATGTCAATTTTCTTCTTTTTTTTTACGCAGTCACGCAACCTCCTTCAGGAATTCATCCAGTACATTGAGGTAAGAGTAGCTGGGACAATATGAGACACTGGCAATTTGAGTTATCTCCACACTAAGACAAGAACATGAACACACACTGTCGTCATGTCATGTAGAGCTCTAAGGTAGTTCTCCTTGAAGACCTAGCATCTCAGTTTGGGATGAGAACCCAGGATGCAATCACCAGACTTCAGGATCTGTTGGCTGAAGGTTCCCTTACAGGTAGGTATGAGTAGATCAGATGTTGTTAAAATGAGACTTGTGAATTATCATGTAAGTTTACAGTTGTGTATCCTTCCACTGTGTGACTGTGTTGTGTTGTGGGTTATTTTTTGTACAGGGGTGATTGATGACAGAGGCAAGTTCATCTCCATCACTCCAGCAGAGCTGGACTCAGTGGCTCAGTTTATCAGAAGAAGAGGCAGAGTGTCCATCACAGAGCTGGCCCAGGCCAGCAATACTCTCATCAACCTGGTGCCTGAGAACCGCAGCGCCGCCTAATGGACACTTAGCATACTACACCTTCAACCGACAATGGTTTTGTGTAAGATCAAACTTGGCTAAATTCTACATAGGGAGCTGAACTGTACTGTAAGCTAACAGTTCGCACAAGGCAACTGAAATCAGTTGTGACATTTTTATTTAAATCAGGTTACGCAGGTGATGTCTATCTGTTTTACTGAATAAGAAAAGAAGTTCATACATTTGTCAAAAAGCCCAAACTCCTGTTTGTCATTCATGCTGTATTCTCATCTCTTTTTTGTTTAAATGGTAGTAGGTCTAACTTCTTTTATCAGATGTTTCCAGAAAAGTCTGGTCTTTTCCCTTTGTCCATTACAGTGGTATGGGAACATTGTCATTTTGAGGGTAATCTTATTCTTGTCCTCAAAGCTGCAGCCATGGTCTGAACTCATTGTCTCATTGTTGATTAATAATTACTCGTATCTCAACTTTGTTCACAATGTATGTATGATTAACTAAGCAGTGTGTGACACATCTGTGGAAAAAAGTTTAATCTGATAAAAATAGAGATAATGGATCAATAAATAACTCAATATTGACAGCTTGTAAACTATAAACAATTTAAATTATAATGTTTTATGACATGATTACTATTATCACATTTTAAAAGATACAATTTATTTACAAAAAGTGACATTTTTGTGTTTGAAAAAACAGGTACAAAAGTAAGCTGTGCTGTGATGTCCAGCTTTCAGTGGTGATAGTGCTTCTCATTTTAAGGTCTGTTAATATAAGATAATACAAGTATACTACAAGTATATCCCATCAGAACCTGTTCAAAACAACCAAACCCTCTCCACATTCAGCTAAACTTCTGGTCAGCTCAACATCTGGTCAGCAAACATCAACAAAAGCTATTTTGACTCCTCTCCACTCGACCTGTATCTTTTCTTCCCCTTGTTTGTAGATGGCCTTACAATGGTTGGGTTTTAGGTTCTTAAATCGTTGTCCCCACAAATGTCTTTCCGTGCAGAAATTAAGCGATGAATCAACATAGTTCAACGGATTCTTAAAAAAAATCACAACAGTTTGTATTCAGCAAATTCAGCTTTAGACTTCAGCTTGACTTCTCCTTCAGACTGTCTTCATCGCTCTTCAATCTGTCACTTGGTTTTCCCTCAGTAATCTCCCATGTTGAGTTGGCTCCTCTGTCCTGAAATCATCAAAAAACAGATACATTTACATTTAATGTCTGTTTGGTTTATTAATTACAAAAAGGACATACCTTTATCAGAACACCCAAAGGTGCCAGGTCGTTCCTGAGAGTGTCACAGACTTTGAGGAGTGGTCTACTGAGAGATGCCGTTGCTGTGTCCTTGCGATGTGAAAGTGCTAGTGATCGGACTTCGCTTCGGAAATTAGCTAGCTGCTCCACGATGCCCTGCAGATTGGCGCCGGTGCCCTGTACCTCAGTCTGCTGTATGAGTTAACAATGTAGAAAAATAAAAAGGCAAAGATGGTGTTTAGTGGAACTTGTAACAAAAACAAGATCTACTACTTTATCTGTTCCTGACCTTGCCATGGATCAGATCGACTCCAAACACGTCCAGAATCTCTCTTAAGTAGCTGATTATGGCCCCGAACACTGCAGAGCTGCGAGCTGAATGGTCACACTTACAATACACAATGAAATGTCAGCGTTAACATCAAAGTATTGTTTGTGTCATTCTTTTTTGCAGTGTTAAACATAAACTTACGGTAGAAACGGGCTGCAGCTGGCAGTTCCCCTGATAAACTAGATTCATCACAGCACCCATGGCTTTAGGGGTGTCGAAGTCATCAGCCAGGGCTGTCATGACTTTGGACTTTGTCTCCACCAAACTGGTAAAACATTAGTTTTTTGTAAAAACATTGTATAAGGTAGAAAGCAAAGCCATCTGCACTGTTGATGTATGTTGTGTAAACAGCAGGGGGAGCTCTTACCTTTCCCAAAGAAGAGTTTCCTTCACAGGCAAACACTGCAGCTCACCTTTCATGTAGGCCTGAGCGTTATGGATGAAGGTGGTGATGGTTCCCAGTGAGGTCCTTGCCTCCATCATGCTGTTGTCACTGTAATCTATAGCTGTGAAAGCCGCCCAATAAGTCAGAACTTCTCTAAACATCTCAGTACCTGATGAAACACATTCATTATCATTGTATTTTCAAGAATTATAAAATGACTTTTTACCTGACCTGTACTTGGTCAAAAGGCAGAACATGCGGAATTCATTTGCAGAATACGACTGCAAGAAATCCTGGCTCAAACACAAGAAATGACACTTTGTGAAATTAAACTTCCACTGGAGTTGAACGTCTTATTGTGAAGGATGCGGGGTTTTTGGTATACTTTGATTGTGATGTAGTTCTTTAAAGATTTGGACATTTTCTCAGTGCTGCCTTTGAGATGCAGATGTCCTGCAAAAAAGGGCAAATATGCAATATATCTGCAAAGTTTCATAACGTCCAATATATGCTACTGAATTCACCTGAGTGGAGGAAATAGTGACCCCATTGGTCACACTGGTGAAAGGCTTCACTCTGAGCCACTTCGTTCTCATGGTGAGGAAAGGCCAAGTCGATGCCTCCTGAGTGGATGTCCAGCTGATCACCAAATACACAGCTACCACCAGCACAAAATGTCTTACAGAGGGACTTGTCCAACACCGATGTTCAATGCAAATAATGTAAAAGCTAATGGGAGCACAAAGTGTCTCCATTACAAACCTGGCAATGGTAGAGCATTCAATATGCCAGCCTGGTCTCCCTCTGCCCCATGGAGAGTCCCAGTACGGTTCCTGAGGTTTGGAAGGTTTCCACAGGGCAAAATCCCTTGTATCACGTTTGTTTGACAGGCCTGAGGAAAAGGTTTGGAACAAGCAGTGCCAGAAATAACAAGTATACTTTAGAAGAAATAGAAATAAAAGTTGTCAAGGAAAAGAAAAATCAGTTTTGTGTTGAATAAATACATGCAGATCACAGAGCAAAACATGTAGGACATTGAAAATTCTGCACAGGGCTTGGATGTAATTTCACTCATTTCCATGAGCTGAAGTAAATATGAAACAACTCATACATTCTCCCACGTTTGTCTTTGAAAATGTCAATGTATTTATTTAAAACACCTACCCACTTCTCCCTGCATCTCCACAGCTGCAACAAATTTTCCGTAACGATTGCCAATGGACCGAATATCGAAATAAACATCACCTACAACCAGACAATCACAAACTGTGAGTCACTGGAAAAATTCAAAGGCAGCTTTTGGTTTATTTCTGAAAGGAGACATGTGGTTAGTTCACCTTCACTTGTAGCATAAGCGTGTCCGTTTTTGATGATCCCTTCAATAAATGTGATTATTTGATTTACATTCTCAGTAACTCTTAGATAAATGGCAGGAGGGACCACCTGACATAAAAATGACACAAACACACATTTATGTCAATGATTATAAACTTTGTTTAAAAAAATCTAATGTTTTTACACATCACACAGACTCACCTTAAGGGACAACATGTCCTGTTTGAATTCTTCCTCAAATATTCTTGCTAATATGGATGGAGATACATTTTCCTATGAAGAACCAACATTCTCTGATAAGATTCTTATCAATAACTTTAATGACAGGTCACATGTTGAGACGTATCGTAGTCAAATCAAATTCTATCTAATCTATCTATTTTGACATTGTGATTTCTCACCTCCCAACTTCTTTTGATAATTTTGTCATCAATGTCAGTTATCACCATTGCATGGATGACAGTGATCCCAAACAGCCGGGACAGAATCCTCTGCAGGATGTCAAACCTGACATAAGAACTGTGAGAAGACAAGAAATTAAGAGGTGAAGGATTTGAATGCAATCAGTGAATGCAATTGACAAAACCTCAATTAGTAGCTATTCGCATTACTAGATACTCTTGAAGGGCACAAGTCAACAGTCAATAACTTTGTAATTGTTAGTCAATTTGAATAAAATCCTCTTCTAAATATAATGTCATGTAGTAATATTTCTACAGAACGCTCTGTGTGGGTGTGCGTGAGTGTGTTTACCACGCATGACCCAGGTGGGCATGGTCATAAACAGTGGGTCCACAACTGTACCTGTGTTACAACAACAAGAGCAAATGCATGCAATGCATCGTTAGCTAAAGCGCTGTTAATAAAACTTTATCCACAACATTTCTATGGACTAAATGTCAATTACCACGTAGCTACTCCATCCCTGGCCAGAATCAGGGGCTCCTTCTGTTTAGTCAGGCTGTTAAAAGTCTTCAAACCCGTGTCAAAGCCACTTGGTTTCAGCCACTTTTGGCCAGAGACACTGGCACCGCAGCTGTGAAGTCTCACACTGACAGCGTTTACTTTACATGACTGAAGAATCCGGACTTTACCGGGTAGCGACCTGACACTGCAGCCCAGCATTGTCACACCTGACAGCAGAACCGAGGGGCGCCGCTACCCCGGAAACTAGTTTTGCTTTGCGCATGTATGCCAGTAGGCTACTTCCGGTTACAATACAATACTCGCCACTCAAATATTACACATATATGTAAATATACAACACATGTTTAACCTTGTCGGTCTTAAAAAGGCTTTTGGTGTTCATAATATGGATATCTATAAAATTATGGACAACTAAACTGAAATTTACTTAATTTTTTATTGTATTTTTTATTATAAGATATTGGAGACTGTGAAAGTGTTTTCATGTTTATAACTGTCGAACGAGTCGAATAAAGATGATTCATTTTTATATGAAATCATTATTTTGTCCTTGTATACGTCTATACGGTCAACGGTCACATCTGTACTTATTCTCGCGAGAGTCTATGTACCGGAAGTTTGTTGCAGGTCACATGATTCGCCTGGTGCACTTCCTTGTGAGTAGGTATAGTTAGGTGGTTATTTTGACTGGGCGTGTTTTCCGTTTTTTTTAGATAGATAGGTGGAAGGTACTTGTTTTTTTTTTCACTATTTCAGTTTCACCGGACAGTCCACACGATGCAGAACGTCATAAACACAGTGAAAGGTACAGCGCTCGGTGTGGCGGAGTTCCTTACTCCAGTGCTGAAGGTAAAGTTAACGTGTCAGCCGCTAACGCTGTGTGGAGGATTGTTGCCCGCTGTCATCAATTGTTTTCATATAAACTGCGGTGTTTTCATCCAGTTTAATATTAAATATTACCTTATTTACTTCTGCTCCGACTCATGTTACTCACGTTGTTGTTTTGTCAACAATCACAGGAATCTAAATTCAAAGAAACTGGAGTGATTACACCAGAGGAGGTGAGAGTGTTTCTCTACGGATTGCATGTCAACGTTCGGTTTCAAAACTATGTCAGTGTTTGACAAGTAAAGAAGACTTGTTCGGTGATACTGTAATACTGTTTCTTTACAAAATCTAGATATTGTTTTCATGTGCCATCATGTGGGGCTGTTTGTTAACTGTTGTGTATAATGCTAACATTAGGAAGATTTTACAATACTTTATAATTGCCTTGTTTGTTTACTTAGTTACACTACTTTTTGTAGTTGTAACATTACCTACATTAGACTGTGACTATGGAGCTATTTTTAGGTGATCCTTTGCCACTTTGTTTGCAAATAAGATATCCCATAAGATCACTCTAAATCTATGTTGTAATTTTTAAGACCCTTTCAGCCAGTATTATAAATAGTTGCCACCTTACGTGCAAATCTTAAATAATTAGAGCTTAAAACTTAAAAGCTATTATTATCATTTAAAATGTTTATATATTTGTGTTGTAGTTTGTAGCTGCCGGAGATCACTTGGTCCACCATTGCCCGACATGGAAATGGTGGGTATTCAGTCACACAGTATTGTCTAATGAGATCCTTATCATTATGGTTTTGGGATCCTAGAGTTGATCTCTGTTATTTACAGAAATCAACTGTCTGATTGGGTTTTAATCAGTCAGTAATCAGACAGTTAGTATATTAACAAAACTGTTGAAGAGAAATCAACTTCTGGCTCTTAACTTGTAATAACATACATTACAATACATTTGTCACTTTTATCCAAAGCAACTTACAATTTGAATGTTTCTGATTCAAGGTCCACAGGAGAAGAAGCCAAGGTGAAGCCGTATTTGCCCGAGGACAAACAATTTCTCCTGACACGCAATGGTCTGCATTGATTGTTAGTATTATATAATAGAAGAAAACCATCTGTGGGCTAACAACATGAATGTGGTTGTTCTGCTGCAGTTCCGTGTTACAAACGCTGTAAACAGATGGAATATTCAGACGAACTGGAGGCCATCATTGAGGAGGACGATGGGGATGGAGGATGGGTCGACACCTACCACAATGCAGGTACAATGCAGGTCTTAATCCATTATAGATGAGGACAATGTTGCTCATTACTCACCAACATTACCTCATCCCTCTCACTGTGTCCTGTTTGTGCTCAATTTTATGAGTGACTAAAAGGATTTGTTTGTCTTCGATTATGAAACACAGTGTCAGTGCAGTGCACATATTTGTGCAGGCTAGTCAACAGCATTCAGTTTTTGTTTTCTCTGAGGCCTGTATTTTTAAGTGATTTAGAATTTATTGATTTTGAAAAAACACATACAATTGTATATGATAACAATATATATATTCTTTTGCTTTCACAATTACTGTCGTTAACCGTTCAATTAGGGTTAGTGTTTTATGGGTCAAATGCCTCTCTTTAGTTATGCGAAACTTTTTTTGTGCTCTATTCTATCTTTTTCTAATCTTGGTGGTTCCTTCCCCTGAGACCCCACAGTTCATCAAAGTGTTGGACTTTGATGATTATCTATGCAATACAAAAAAACCTTCTGTTTTCTGTTCAAAATTATATGTAAACCCTTTAAACTGACTGACTGTCTGTTTTACCAGGTGTTTTAGGAGTCACTGATGCTGTCAGAGAAATTTCACTGGATAACACCAAGGTATGATTTGTGTACTTGTCCATTTAATCTTTTTGGACGTACTGTAGACATGTTGAGTCATTGGACTATGTCTGTCCCTAAATGTCATCACCTCTAGGATAGGAACATGAACGCCACATCTGCAGCATGTCACAATGAAGCTGATGATGAAGAAGATGAAGATGGAGAAGCAGCCGACATGGAAGGTATTTCCCTCATTGGCCACAGCATGTATGAAAAACATTGGGATTTCTACAAGGGGGCATTCATTCTCAATGTCTTTCTTTTAGAATATGAGGAAAGTGGTCTTTTGGAAACAGATGAGGTAAATCAAGCAAAGTTTTTATAATTCTTGTTTTGTTTCAAACGATGTTGACTTTGACTTGTTGCTGTCCGTAGGCCACTCTGGACATCAGTAAATTGGTAGAAACTAAAGCCAAAGCAGAGCCTGGCTGTGAAGACCTCATCCTTCAGACCAGAACATATGACCTGTACATCACATACGACAAATACTACCAGACCCCCAGACTCTGGCTGTTTGGATACGATGAAGTATGTATGAAGTACACCAAAAGTACATTCTTAATGTTGCTCATTTTTAAAAGCAAAATATTTGTCATTCTCTTCTTTCAATCTTTTAAGGAGGATGAAGGACAAAAAATAATATTTGTGATATTTCCTTGAATAAAGGACTTGTTTAACTAGTCAAGAGTAAAAGAAACAATTTCAATTATGATACACATATGGTTTGTTTAAGTTTAACAAAATGGTTGCAATGTTTGCCAGGACCGACAACCACTGACAGTAGAACAGATGTATGAAGACATCAGCCAGGACCATGTGAAGAAAACTGTCACCATAGAGAACCACCCTCACCTTCCTCCACCTGCCATGTGCTCTGTTCACCCCTGCAGGTCAGTAATATCAACTGTACCATTGTTATTGTAGATTGTAGATTTTCTACTCCGTAATTTCCAGAGGGATACTCCTGAGGGATTAATAAAGTTCCATCTACCTACCTACCTACCTACCTCAATTACTTTGCTAGAGTTTTTAGAGCAACTCTCGATCCATTCTTAAAGCCAAAGAAAAGATGCAGTCATTTCTGCCATTGAAAAAAATATTACATAGTGCATATTTGCATAGTATTCTTTAATTTGTGGCCCAAAATAATAAGTCCATAATTGAAATGAGTCACAAGAAAATTTTGTGGCTCAGTATTGGATGAATCGGATTAGGAATTTTAATTCACTGATGGCCCTTGTTTTTTCCTTCAATTTTCAGACACGCTGAAGTGATGAAGAAGATCATAGAGACTGTGGCAGAAGGTGGAGGCGAGCTGGGTGTCCATATGTATCCTTTACTACACTAAGATAACACATGACATTTGCTACTCTTTCATAAATGTGTATTTTTTCCATTTAACCCTTAACTCTGACTTCCAGGTACCTCCTCATTTTCCTGAAGTTTGTTCAGGCCGTCATTCCAACAATAGAATACGACTACACGCGACACTTTACCATGTAGCTTCAACAGTCTGTGTAAAACTTCTGCACAAACCTGGGGGAAGAGTTTGGATGAGGGACATTGTATCCAATCTGTTTAAAGTGCAGCCAGTGTGTGGAGTGTTTGTGTTTCCCTGAGATTCTCTCTTTGTGCAGGACATGAGGAATGTTACAGGGTATGTGATCCTTAACACTTAAGACTTAGGACACATACTTTGCTCTGATGAAAATTAATTTCATGTGGCAATGCACATATTTTCCATTGCCCATTGAGTATAATTAGTTTGTACTTGAAACTGTCCCAGTTGACAAATTAAATATTAACATATAAAGTTTTCATGTAGACAAAATGTCTTAACTCATAGGGATGGCAGGTTTTATCAACAAATTGATTCGTGAACGTGTAGAGAATGACTAGTGTTGTTTGACTCCAGTGCAGTCTCCAGCACTAATGTCAATGTTTTATTTTGAAAGGATAAAGGTAAAATAAAACAATTGTTTTAATTCTGTCCAAGATCAAAAGATATGACCATATCCTAAAGGTGGAATATTCAAATAATTTACTGTTATGTAATTGTTTATTAATAAAGAGCAGAAGCAGCTCCACCCTCCTTCCTGCAGGGCTGCTCTAGTGCAGGCATTTTGTTGTTTACTGCCGGTGAGAGAAGATAGATGACCCCTGATAGACACAAAAGCTTAGGTCCTTTATGTTTGATAAATTTAACGATTCAAAAAATACAATCTGATCTCCCCACTTTATTTAACCATTCAGCTACTGCTTAACATCATTGTTAAGGTTGTTATCATGTCACTAAGAGTACTAACATGTGGTAAGAAAAGATGTCGGCTCTACATTTAATGTTTTCTTTCTTAAAGCTGGGAATTCTCTAAAGTTACCTTTAAGTTGTGTTAAAAGGAAGAAATCATGAAATTGGTTTAAAGCTCAGCGTGATAATTGTTTTTATCATCGTCCATCCCAATACAAATGGGTTTATTGTCTTCATTTCTCAAGCTGAATCCCATAATAATGAATAAATTAGCTTTTTTTTTTAGTATCCCACATTCACACTTTTATTCACTCTTGATTCTGCTTGTCCACATCTGCTCCTTCAGTGGCTGACACTTTTCAGCCCTGCACAAGAGTGATGCGATCACTATGTATATTGTTCATGGTTTTGTCTGTGACCTCAGCACTTTGAAAAAGTTCACAAGAGTTCGCCTCAAGTGACAGTGATGTAACTCAGCAACCTAAACACTCTGAGCTTCTGTTGTTCCTGCTTCAGTTTCCCTGTTGTCTGTCGATTGGATGAGGTGTTTTTCTCTGTGCTGCCTGCTGCTGCTCCAGTATCACAATGTAACAAACTCAGTGGAACATTTATCAATAAAGAGTTTCTCAAATATTATAAACCAAGCTTTTCTGTGTCAGTCATCATTGTAAAATCATTATAAAAACAGGACTTTACCATCAAACTGTACTTTGGAGAGAAAAGTTTGTCATTTTGTCAATTTGCTTTTCAAACATGTTTTATTAACAAGTCTTGAAGAACTTTAATTCATCTATTTAACTATCAGGAATTTCTTCAATGTCCATTTGCAAACAATGGCAATTTTATGAGAAAATTCCTTTGTTAAATCATTTCAAGATAAATGAATAATGTAAAGTGTAATGTAAGTGTTCCGAGCATTATTTTGTCACTTAAGAAACAATATACCTTATAACTATAATGTTTAATGCAATATTGTCAACACACATTTATTTTATTTCAGCTTCATGATTTGTACCGACCTTTTTTATTATATATAAATATATATTTTTATAGATTGCTGTTTTTTTTTCTATAAATCAATTAATTAAGTTAGACATATGAAATAAATATTAGGGTAGGTAATATATCAGATATAGGCTAACAAAAAAGTATCATTGGTGTTTTTAGGAGGCACCACATTAATGTAGGATATTCCAATCTTAATAAAACATTTAATTTTTTATTGAAACGCATATTTAAAATCTTGCTGCTTTCTATTTACACAAGAGTTAAATATTCAGGGACGTTTACTGTAATTTCTATCAGTCATTTCTATTGTTGTGTCGTTATTCTCGAAGTGTCATTGGTTTGTCAAGGTTTGACTTTTACAGGAAACGGAAAGAAGCGGATCTGTAATGCGCATGCGCAGAGCTGGTAGCGCAGTGACTGCTGCACTAGCAGCGAAGGTTGAGTTGTTAATGTAGTGAAGAGTACAGACCCAACATGTCTGCTCTTTATCCTACATGTATGCTATGTGTCTATGGGTTTTTCTCCAACATGCGACCGGCGGAACCTTTCCTCACCGCCTTCTTGATGGGTCCCGACAAAAACTTAACAGAAACCCAGGTAAAGTTTTTTTTTCTACTTGACCCTGTCACGTGTGTCGCATTTACTTTAACTTTGCGTTAAATGTCAAAATATTTTTATTTTTATTTGGTTTATATTAATGTAGTTTGTCCGAGAGTTTAGCCTCGAGTTTAGTACAGTTTGACGACCTTTTATCAAAGTAACACAGTGCAGAAAAAAAAGTCGAAATAAATGTTGTTCTCTGTGAGATTTATCCAATGTGTCCAGTTTAAAGGAGCACAAGTGACACACATGCTCTCTTGTTGTATGCAATTATAACGTGTTATTTGGAAAGATGCTTGCTTCCTATTTATTCAACTACTTTAAATTGCATCATCATACTATTTTCATTTAGGATTGGTTATTTTGACAAGAATAGCAGGAATTTGATTGTACTGCAGAGTGTGTTTTAAACAGAACGTCAACTTATTAAACTGACATTCTACAGAAGGTTCAGTCTTTCTGTGATGAAATATCTTTGACTTCTTGACTAAACTAAGAAGAAAAAGCTGAATATTGTCTTTTCACTCAGATTTCAATAACATTTGTCTCAACTTTTCCTTCTTAGTTTGTTTTAAACTAAGTAACTCCACATGACTTGTTGCCACAGCGCTGTGTGGTGGTAATTCTAGTTCCTCGTTGCGTCATCACAGATGATCTTACTGTTGATTTTTTTTTAACACATTTCTTACTATGTTTCCACATAATTTCCTCCTTACGTTGGACATTGTTTTAAATCCAGTCTGTCATGTTGCTGCAGGTGGTGAGTGAAATCTACCCCATCTGGACCTACTCCTATCTCATCCTGCTCTTTCCAGTTTTTCTGGCCACAGACTACCTCTGCTACAAGCCTGTGTTGGTGGTCCAGGCCACCAGTTTAGTAGTTACCTACGTCATGCTGCTGAAGGCACAAGGCCTGTTGGCCATGCAGTTCCTGGAGTTTTTCTTCGGCCTGGCCACAGCCTCCGAGGTGGCGTATTACTCCTACATCTACAGCGTGGTAGAGCCAGAGCACTACCAGAAGGTGACGGGCTACTGCCGCAGCATCGCTCTGCTCGGATCTGCCGCTGGATCCCTGATAGGACAACTTCTTCTCTCTGCAGCCAAAGTTAAACTGCTTCATCTGGTCATTGTCACTCTGACATCGGCTACCATAGCCTTTGTGGCTCCGTGGTTTCTGCCAATGCCCAAAAGAAGCTTGTTCTTCCACCAAAGCCATGGAGCAGCCAAAGAGGAGTCAGGTGATGAGGAGAGTAAAGTGCCTTTGAAAACACAAAATGTCAAATCAGTGAGTGATTATCTTTTTGATTTTAAATCCATCCAAATATTATGATCTGATTAAATGTGAATTAAAAGCTAATTCTTAAATTTCTTGCAGGTATCCACACCTTCAGAACCTGAAACCTCAAGTGGCCTCGTGAGGGTGTTGCAAATGCTCTTTGAAGACTTTGTTCAGTGCTACAGGTGTCGCCCCCTACTGGCCTGGTCACTCTGGTGGGCTCTGGCCACATGCGGCTACTTTCAAGTCATCAACTATGCTCAAGCACTTTGGGAAAACATCCGACCGTCCAAGGATTACGAAATCTTCAACGGCTATGTGGAGGCGCTGTCCACACTGCTGGGTATGGGACACTGATGGGGGGGTGAAATAAATGGACAGATCAGTCAGATCTTATGTTCTGAAGTGACCATGAGGCTAATGTTCTCACTGCAACTGTTGCCTACAGGGGCTCTTGCAGCTCTGCTTGTGGGCTACCTGCCTGTCTGCTGGGCTGTGTGGGGGGAGCTGGCTCTGTGTGTCCTCTCCTTACTCATGGCTGCGTGTGTGTTTATCATGGACATGTGGAAGAACATCTGGCTGTGTTACAGCTCCTACGTCATCTTCAGAGCCATCTACATGCTACTCATCACAGTGGCCACGTAAGTAGAAGTAAAGAATTCAGTCCAGGTTTATTAACCAGACTGATCTTCAATGAGTGGTCAGTTATGGAAATAGAACTTTGTTCTCTGACCTCTTAGGTTCCAGATTGCAGCCAATCTCAACATGCAGCGATACGCACTGGTGTTTGGAGTGAACACCTTCATGGCTCTGCTTCTGCAAACTCTTCTCACAGTGGTGGTGGTGGACTCAGCAGGCCTAGGCCTCGATGTTCTCACTCAGGTGAGGCTGGGTGTTGAGCTCTACTGTTTTTATTCAGTATTTAATACCTTTATTAGAAATAGTGGACATTTGACCTGAGAAGTCCAAAGGTAACTGGAAGTGTTTAGCATTTTTGAAGTGTCTCTGTATTTTATCCAACCCATTCTAATTGAAAAAGTAATTGGAAAGTGAGACTATTTGTGTATCTAGTGAAATTTCAACAAAAAAGAGAAGAGGGGGTTTTGACATTTGTTATAGTTCTACACTGCAGTTTATGTTGATTTGCTTCTTTGTCGTTGTTAAATCAATGAGAAAAAATACACTCTTTCTCCCCATGTCACTAGAACTAATGTGTGTTTTTTTTTTTATTTATTTGCTTTAGTTCCTCGTCTACGGTGGCTACTTTTTGGTGATTTCCTCAATCTTCTTCCTGGCTGGACTTTTCAGAGTGGTCTCCAACAGGCGCTCCAAACCAGATGAATTGTGCGAGTCCAACTCACCTACTGTCAGTGACTCAACTCCTGGCAGTTAATAATCGGGGCACACATGAGCTCAACAGCTTAGAGGAGACTGTGGAGATTTTTACAGCTATATCTGCTGATTTACACTAACACTGGAGTTAGGCAATAAACAACATCTAATGAATATCTTAATTTCAAGGAAATTCAAGAGTGTTCAGAGCAAAGTAAAAGTATAGCACAATGTTGTGTTTACTACATTCCTAATGTTGAATGAGAGTCTGACGTGGTTCATAGAGAACAGTGCAATAGTCTGAAGAAAAATTCAGAAGAACTTGAGGTTTTTTTTTTATGACCTGTTTGTACAATTATTTTGTGTGTTTGTGTTCAGTGAACACATAATTGACAAAGCTTGAAACTTTCCATAGTTAACATTTAATACTTAATTCAAATGCTGCTTTTTTAAGTTAAATAGATCTCTGTCTACACACTTATAAGGTCAAACACACTGTCTAGTCTTGTTACATATACAGTCATTGCTCTTTCAAGGACACGTTTAAGGATTAACATTGGCAAGCTATCAAGATATACTTTATTGAAAATCTACTAAGCACTTAATGACGGTTACTGCATTTATTTATCACATAGTAATCATATGTTGGTCAGTATGATAGTTGTTTATTTGTGTAAGTGTTTGATTCGCACAAAGTTAGGAGTAACGTTTAAATATGAGTGATAAACATACACTTATATTTTTATAAAAACTATTGTGTTCTCAGAAAAAGAAGAAACTCATTTAAATGTGCTTTTTTAATTTAAACTGAAAGTAAATAATTCATCAGTGATAGAAAATCACGATTTGACTGTCATGAATGTGTTTGATTCTGCATTTCTGCAAAAAAAACAACCAAATATTTATTTCCAACTTCCAAAATCAAACTTCTATGTCTATGTTATTTGCAGGAGGCTACACAAAACAAATGAATTGACCTGATTGATTTAATGTCTGTGATTGTAGAATCTTTGTATGTTGGCAATCAAACTTATCCAGTAATGAAATAAGATCTGGGAAATATACAAAAATGTATTTTCAATGAAGTCTGTGTCTTAACTGTAATCAACTTGGATTTGTTAGTAATGAAAAAAAAAATCAAATATTTTTTTATGTATTTTTGCATAATATTGTGTGATTCACAGTAGATAGATGGAGTCACTGACTGTTTGTTGTAAATAAATTGTTTTCCAAGTGATCTATTTATTAAAGCTGGAGTTTCCTGTTCAAATCAGTGTGTTTACCCTTCAAACAGTGGCACAAAATAACAACATGAACTGCAGCATTTTTGTGATTGATTTACTGTTTTGCAAATGGTTTTAAATTTACATCTGAAAAAAATGCATTTAAACTTCTACAGTGTAGAAGTTAAAACAGTAAAAGCTCTTTAATTCTTGATAGTCCATAATTATATACATACTTTAGTGTCATAAACATTTCCAAAATGGCATTTGATATATTACTTGCTTGTTGACAGTCCATGTGATCACAATGTCAATAACACTTCTCAGGTTTCATGGTTCTGCCAACTGTTTCCATCTTTTGTGTTGTACAAATGATGAGTCACGACTTGTCATGAGTTATGGGTTAGGCTTCTCCTGACTGTAGGGATCTGGTGCATTCCTTGGTACATTTATGCTTTTATAAAAATGTCAAGCACTGATTATTTACTTTCATTTTTTAAATCTTTTAAAAATCTTTTTAAATCTTTACTTTCGTTTTTATAAATCGTTTAAAGCCAAAACTAGGTTTTCAAATTATTGTCAATTTGGAATCTGAATAACTACAATAGTTCTAAATCAATACTAAAATATCCATTGGTTACTGTAGAAGCCTGGAGGTTCTTAAAAAAACAACGACAAATGTAAAAAAAGAAGATACTTTTTTCATAGAGAAAGACAGAATTCTTTTATATTCTCTTCTTGATTCCACTATCACGTCAGGCTCCAAATGACAGTTAGCATCGCCATCAAACCATTGAGGACAGCGACAGCATAGCCAATGTGAACATTTTTGTCAATTGCATCTCTAAAAGAAAATGAAACAAACGTTAGCATCAAATACAAGTATTAATGCTCTGAATGTTTCGGACATATTGTTCAGTGATAAGTTGATAACCTGAAGTGAAACAGTGCTGGTGGTGTTGGAAGTTCCGTTCCATGTTGATAGGAGTCCAGGTAGGTGATAATCCATGAGAAGATGGCGCAGAAAGAACCAGCTAATACTGACAACACCAGGATACTCCAGAAACCTTAACAACAAGATTCACAAGACAACAACATGATGATTGGAACAGTTCTATGCTAAGAGCACCTCGGTGGCAACCTGTCAGATGGTGGACTCGAACCTGAAACCTCTGGGCCCAAGTCAGCTTCCTTAACCACTAGGCCACCATTGCTGATCAATTCAGAATATAAACAATAAAATGACCAGGTCATTATACAAGGTTATTCTGAGTATTTATACTTTGCGTTCACTAAGATTATCAAGCACAAAAGTTGCACAGCGTCCACACTCACCCAGGATCCTTTCTTCAGTCCCATCCACTCTTCTGATTGTCCCTGTCTGCAGTTCTGAAACAGTCCACATCAGTCAGCATTAACAGTTGGGTCACACTGAGTTACACTGATGTATATGGGCTGCACTGACTCCTGGTCCTACTGTTGACCCTTTAGCATTTAAGTCCAGAGAAAGGTGTTGTACTCGAATCAAGGACAACTTCACACACTGTTGTTTTCATGGGTTAATTTTCAATATCAACTGTTTACCTTTGATTATGGGATATATGAACGCCGAGATACAGCCGACTGCAGCTGCGAACAGGGTTGAGCCCAGGACGGACACGGCGACCACCCTCCACCGCAGAGTTCCTCTTCGGTCAGTCACTCCTTCCCCGACGTGGGTGTCGGCTGTCGTCGAGGTTCGTGAACGCGTCATCATACTGGACAGAAAGTTTTCTATAAAATAGCTCACAATAGCGACGCTTCTCTAGTCCCTGGAAGACTGAACGCCAGTAGTTTGTTTTGGAACTTCCGCATAAGTACAAATGTCCCTCGGGGCGACCCGTAGATGTATTTTTTAACTGACAAACTCAAAACGCGAATGTGCAGTCAGAATATTTGGGATTTATAAGGAATTGATTAATCCCCGCTGCTAATCGGGATTATGGGGATTTCTAAAAGAGCAAACAAATCAATCAACCTTTAACATTCAATCAATTATTAATCAATAATAAATCAATTTGCCTAAGACATTATGAGGAGTGGAGTTTCGCAGGATGAACAGAGTATCTGTTTGGGTTTCATTGTTGAGAAAGGAAGGAAAACAAACTCCTTGACAGAATGTGAACTCTGTACTGAGGCCTTTAAATGGCTGGCCGTGGAGAAATTCGTTTTTCTCTGCTTCTCCGTCATTAATGTACATTGTTCCCCTTTAATAAATAAAAAGATAAAATGAATAAAACGACAAACCCCAAATTCTTTTCTCATTTATTTATTGAATCTTACATTTGTTTATGACGTTCTGTTGGTGCCATTTGAACAAGCTGTGCAACAAGTTGCACAAATTGAATGCAACAAGTGAAGCATAGTCTTTTATGGAGATTTCAAGCATCCCTTGCATCAAGCCTTGCAGGATCTGAATGAATAACATTATTGTAATACATGAATAAGGAAGGTATTAGTTCCTATAGATAGAGAAAAAGAAATATACCCTAATTAGTCAGCTTTTTGTAAATCATGGCTTATTAACCTTTCTATGTGTAAAATACAGTACATTAATAAAGTAACCCCGCCCCCCACCCCACCTATAACCAATCATGGCAAATACAAGACAGAGGCCATTATTCTTGATTAGTTGGTAGTTTGATTGACAGGACATTATTATCCTTGTTTGGTTCATTGTTTGGGGAAAGAATGTGAACATCAGGAGTTTTTGTGAGCTGCACATCTGTTTGTGGTGTTGTTTTCTCATTGCGTCCAGTCTGAATCTCTCTCTTAGTTACACTGCTATAGGAGGGATCTGGACAATGATGGTGGTGCTTGTCCAACCTTCTTGGAACTAACTGATCATTGTCAGGTTCAGGAAATCCGTGTCTGTTACTGCAGCCTGATGTGGATGGACCAGCGCAGGGTCTGTGGCAGCACTTTCCACAATCTGACCAAAGTTCACAATTTCGTTTCACAGGGTGTTCGTCCCTGTCTTCGGGAGTTAGTTTTCTTTTCTGTCTAGACGGACTTTGCCACTCGGGTGTATTGCAGCTGGATGGATGTGAGAAGCTGTGATGGTGCTTGTGGTGTTTCTCTGGTCTTCTATGACTTGGCTGGAAGTAGTCGTCAGAGTGGGAACAGCTGTGTTTGTGGCTGCAGCCTGATGTCTGTGAACCTGCTGTATTTCTGTAAAACCTCTTTCTGTTGTACCAGTGGTGTTTCATCGCTGACCTCACATGCCTCTCGTTCCTGTGATCCAACTGATCAGGGTCACTGTGGCCATCGTGGAAGGCAGATCTTTCTGCCTGGTAGATCCTAGTCCTACGTCTGTCATGATCGGATTTTGTGCTATACCCAAAATCATGGTCTTCACTGTGACTCATCTTCCTTTTAACCCAAGGAGGAACAGATCTTTGAATGGTTCTGCTGTAGCTAGAGGTGGATGGTCCAGAAGAGCTAGCATGGGAACGCCTGTTGCTGTTGTCACTGCTGCTTTTGGTGCCTTCAATCACATGCTTTGCATCGTAATATTCAGCTATCCTTTCCTTCACAAGGTGAGTGCCTCTAGCCTGATGTTCTTTAGGTCGGTGAGTCACGTCCAGGTGACTCCACAAAGCTGCATCAGGCATAGAAGGGTGACTCCAGTCTGCGGGGTCGGTCATGCCTGGATGGCTCCTGGCTTCAGTGGCAGTCATGCCCGAATGGGTCTTCACCACATTCTCCCCTGTGGTTTTTGGCTTCCTTGTGTCCACTGTCTTACTGGTTGCACATCTGTGTGACCTGTGTACGGTTTCAGAACCTGTGCAGGCACGTGGGTTGCTGCAGCTGTGCTGGTCTGGGTTGTCAGTTCTGCAGGGAGGACGCTGTGTTGATCTTACCTGCCCTTTGCTGTTTTGGCAGATGTTCATCATACTGGAGCAGCACCTGACACTGTAAGAGAACAAAGACACAGGGTTCAGGTTTAGCTTTAAATACATACAGTATATACAGTTTTTGTTATATAATTAATATTGCTGTATAATTTATTTAACAATTAATATAGTTATAAATAATTAAAAAATGTTCTTGATAAAAACAATACAAACATGTATAGTGTGAAGACAAGGTCTATGAACGTCATGTGAGATGAGAGAGTTATGGCTTCATGTCTTACTACTTGCTCCTGGGGTACATGTCAATAATGTGCAGCATCCTGGTGAAGTGATGCTGCATCAGCTGAGAAGGAGTTATTCTTCTGTCTGTGTCCAGCTGCAGCATCTCCTTCATCATGTCCACAAACATCTGCGCATCCTTTCGCTCTGCATCGCGATCTGTTTCAGTGTCACTGCTGATGATGTATTTCTGAAAAATGCACCCAAACAAAGAGGAGTAAAAAAAGAGCTGCGTTGTTTTATTACCTACGTTGCAATAAAGACTCGTACATAATGCAGTTCATCCAGTGAACTCAGCTCCATCCTCCTGCTCTCCAATGATTTCATTCTTTTGGCTTTTTTGACATGTTCTGGACTCTGTGGGTGAAGAAAACTAATGTAAGAACATTGTGGGAACCAATTTGAGTTGGGCTGCATGGAAAAAAAAATACCTTAAGTTTCCAAACAGAGTTGGCACAGGTTTTGTCTCTTTGGAAATAGAAGTGAGTTTTTCTGCCACAGCAGAGCATACTGTGTGGGAGTTGACCTTGAGTCTTCATTATGTTCCTGATCTGAAAAATACACAAAAACTAAAAGTAATTCTGGGAAATCCTGAAACTAGACTCCTGAGATCAAGCACTGATCATTGTGTACCATTTCATATTCATTGTTGCCATTGTAGAGCTCTGTACCAAGGTACAGGAAAGCCACCATGCAACCCAGAGACCACATGTCTATGGCCTCTGTAAGGGGCAGGCCTAGTAGGACCTCTGGAGACCTGAGGGTTTAAAACAACAATGAATGGAAGGATTGGAACATTCAGATTTAAATGAACTTTGTTTTTATATCTAGCCACCACTTGTTCTCGAAAAACCGGGACACACTGCCCTGATGGATGGCCAGCAACTACAGCGTAGCACATTACCTTACCCGTCATCCCGTCAGTTGGTCACCGTATTGATGCTTGCTCCTCGGAATGCCTTAGTGGTATTGACGTCCAAATTTATTAAGGAAGATATGGCTTATAGATATGAACACAAATTGTTGCGCCTGCTTCATCCCGGTCCCTCTTCGTCTCTTCTCACTGTCTGTAGCTCGACACCCAACATCACAGAGATCTTCTTCAATAGTTTCAACGGAACATCTTAGGGCTCATGTGAATAGAAGGACCCACGTTGTCTTGTACAATACCTCGACTATCGCTTTGGACAGTCATCGACTGCCAAAAGACAGACCATCGGGGAGGTGTGCCCCAAATAAAGACAGGATTTATGGCTCCAGTTACTCACCGGAAAGGACGGGTCTGAATGTATGCGCCCACTTTGGCAAACCGAACACTGGTGGCCAGGCCAAAGTCAATCACTTTGACCCTATAGGGCTCCAGCTGTTGGTTGACCAACATCACGTTCTCCAACTTGAGGTCTGCATGTATTATTCTGGCAGCCTTCAAGTGGTTGAGAGCATTGGCGAGCTGAAAAGTTATTGACATGACATCAGTACACCAGGATGCCAGCAGTAGGATGTACATTTAGTGTCAGTGCGGACAGAAGAGGATATGGACCTGCTGGACAATCGGTCTGATATCCTTCAAAGGAAGAGGTTGAAATTTTCGCTCTCTCATAAAGTCAAACAGACTCTTGTCAAGATGCTCAAACTCCAGGCAAATGTGACCTCTGTCTGTAAATATCTGGTACCAGTGAACCAGGTTGGATCTTTCTGGGTCCAGTGATTTTAATTTCCTCAGGATAGCCACCTAAAATACATCACGGATGGTTATTTCCTACATTAACTTGCACATGTTTCAAGCTGCCATTTTGTATCACATACAACCAATATCTAAGGAATTCATTTTAAAAACATAAATTGTGCAGCTTTTATCTTCCAATAATTCCAGGATGTCATCATTTGTAATTATATCAGCCTTACATACAGAGAGAGGTTATTTTGAAAAGTAATCACGTTTGCCCCCCACTACACCACAGGGAGGTCACATTTTGGTTTCCTACCTCTCCTTTTACTTTCCAAGAGTGTTTAGACTTCATTATTTTGATGGCCACAGTTTCTCCATCATTTACTCTTAAGCATTTTGCGACGGTGCCAAAAGAGCCCTGACCGAGGTACTTCTGCACGTGGTAGGTGGATGATCCAGAGGTCAGCAAGCGTCCAGTGAAAAGGCGATTAGTTTGGGTTGGTCTTATTGACTGCATTGTTGGATCCATTTTGAACTGCTACTGTGAAGTGACTGTGAGTTTCTTGCAAAAATGTCTTCAACTTCGACTGCGGTTTTATTGTAGCAGTAACTCCTTGTCTGGCAGCGCGGCAGTTTGCATTTGTAGGCTGAGAAGATGACACACATTAAAAGTTCCTTTGATATATTCAACAATGGTTGATTTGACTTTGACATGAAAATGACAGAGGGTATGATGTCATATTCAAAATTTATCTGATACTTCAAAGAAGATAGAAAATTAGGGGTCCCCATCATCACCAATAACAAACAAAAAACAAATACGACTAAAATAAAAATAAAAATGAAAGTAATTAAGAGGGAACTACAGTAGTCTTTCTCCTCTAGACCACCATGGCAATGTTAAGGCCAGTTTAATATTTGTATAGCTCTATATCTCTGCTTGGATGGCTCCTTTAAAACAACAAACTCAACTTTATATCTTATTGAAAAAGTTTCCAGAATTAAATTTAAGATGGCCTATAAATAGGTCTTTTTCAGTAATTACCTTCGCTTACGGCCATACCACCCTGAACACGCCCGATCTCGTCAGATCTCGGAAGCTAAGCAGGGTCGGGCCTGGTTAGTACTTGGATGGGAGACCGCCTGGGAATACCAGGTGCTGTAAGCCTTTTTTTGACCAGCAGGGGGTGCTGGTTGTCCTTGATACCGTTGATTTTTCAACACGGACGAACCTGGAAGTGGTGACAAAGGCAGAATACAGAAGACATCATGGGTTAAATTGTTTGCAAAAGTTTCTTATAATATCGGGGCGTTCGTTTAAATCGTTAATCAACTTATCTGTGATGCCACTAGAAAGAAAATGTGGTCGAGGTTTTTTCTTCTCTTTGTGACAATCTGCTATTTTGCATTGAAGTTGCTGCTCCTAAAATGTCCAGTTAAAGTATACACCTCCATTCTATCGCTTCAACACAGGCTTCACTTTTAAGATGGATTAAATTTGTCTGAAATACCTGCAAATGCTCAAACGGGAAATTTACAAATATAAACTGGTATGCAGATGCGTTTTACTTTCTAAAAATATAAGCTGGCCTTTTCAAATGTATACATATATTCGTACGTTCTGTTTGAGAAATGTGGGTCATTCCGCAAAATTAATCTACAAATAATAGCTCGACCTATCGTATTAATAGTGTCGAACTCTCTTTAGCCACTAGATGGCAGACAAGACAAAATAAGGATTTTTATCGTCTTGTCGCTGCCAACATTAAAGTGGTATAGCTAATAATGGCCAATATAACAAGTATGTGAGCCTTTTGCACACACTATCAAATTAAATTTTACGTCATTATTTTTTATCACATACTGTACCTACCTATTTTTTGTCTTTTCAATAGTTTTATTTTGAAGAGACAAACAGACTTTAGAAAGAGCACTGGAAGCGTGATTGTATACTCTGAAAGTCCAAACCGGAAAAGGTGTTGACGCAGTTTTGTTGTTGGTACTAGCGTTTGGTCTGAAGTCACTGAGAAAACTACGGGCGCGAAGCAGCGATACATCGACACGGTAACCAACGTTATCACTTTGACTTAAGGCTACAAATACTTGTTCGCTGGAAACATTAACCTCCGCTGTCCCGAGGGTCCGAGGGAGGGACATTTCGAACATGTATGACCGCCCTCACACAGCCGTGTTTCCGCAGGCTCATTTTGTTGTGTGGACTATTTTACTGTTGCTGCATCGTTTAGCTAGAACCATTATGTGTTCGTTTAATATTTGTGCTCAAAATTACATAAATGTATCCCCTGGTCCTCCGATAATTACCCACTTCCGGTCCCGATGCTGTTTTTCGGCTTTGACGAATGGATTCACCACAGGTGTATACAGGTGGATTTTAAACTCAAAATAGGTGTAAACAGTATCATCGGAATGCCAACTTGTTGCTGTCCCAGATTATGTAACCGAATTGTTTTTTACGGGCAGACAACGACCCTTCTTTTATATGCCATTTTAGGTTACTGCCTCTGCCTCAGTTTGATGAATATACGGCGCAAAATGGAATTATTTCTTTAAAACTGTCTGTATTGTGCCTTGGTCAATCAGGTCCGTGGTCCAAACATGTTTGTGAAATTACTAGAG
The DNA here is from genome assembly GCA_016785265.1 of Paraplagusia blochii. NCBI lineage: Eukaryota > Metazoa > Chordata > Actinopteri > Pleuronectiformes > Cynoglossidae > Paraplagusia > Paraplagusia blochii. Next base: position 21,161 of record JAFBJS010002725.1, on the reverse strand, counting down.
AAGATAATATGAAATGTATTATTATTTATGTTGTCCAATAATGCTCTTGAGAATAATGAACAGAATAATGACATTTTAACTATCTTTAATGTCTTTGTGTGGAAGGTTCGTACTCGAAAATGCTACGCACTGATATTTCATGTTGCATACAGTATATAGCTCATATATATCCACCTATGACCTTACTTAGGTGGGCTCTAGCACCACCCAAGTAAGCTCATAGGTGGAGATATAGCCTTTTTCAAGGGGGAGGATTATATATTTGTCATGCATTGCTATTTTGAAAACAATTCTTAATCAAACATGTGTTAAATATGTCTTTTTCTGATTATGCAAACGTATTTGTCCTCCTTACGTCCTTGTTTGCTCTGGTATTGCAGGCCATTTTATTGTACCAGACCATTAAATATGGGGACAGTATTGGTTTCTACTTCTGTTTTCTTCTGTGCATATCTGCTTACGTTATGTATCTTAAACCTTTGAGTCACACTGTATGTAAGACTTCAGTCTGAGAAAGAAAAGCAATGTCTTTGTGGTGGTGGAAATAGGTCCTTGATGTATAATATCAGAAAACTGTTTTCTTGCAAAACATATGGCCACAGTTGTGACTCTCAGGTCTAGTGATGGTGAGATTTATACTTCTTTACAATTTGTGCTTCAAGCAGATGCTTTAACAATAGCAACTTACAAGAAATCTGCAATAAACAGGGAAACTAAAGTCATCACACAGTTTGCAGTTGTCAGTTGTATTGTTATCAACCCGGACATGTGGAGCATTTGCATATGCCATGACATTGTTGATATTGTCCTACTCCTGGGTGTTTTGCATGTGTCATTTCTCAGTCCTGTGATAAGAAACAAAAGAATGACTCCAGGAGATGAACGCTTGTCTCATGCTGCTTTTACTAAATGGCTTTTTAAAGCATTGGAACATAAACCATGTGAACACAACAGTTAAGTTGTGGGAAGGAAAGAAGATCAGCTGATGAAATTCAATGTGTCTTAAATTTGGTTTGAACTGATGCATGACCAGGAATTTGTACCTAAAAAAGTTCAGGTCGTGACCATGAGTTTTCTTAGATACCTTAAACAATTTGGAATAAACAAACATTCTGGAAGTGTTGACCCAGTTTTGATCGTGGTGTTGCACAAGAACTGATTCATTATGTTTTTTTTGAATAATTTCCAGAAACCTTGTTGACTAAGCTGCTTTGCATAGCAGTGATAGAGAAGAAATTTGGGAAAGAGGACATTAGCTGCACTTAACTTTATATTCACTATTCAAGCAAACGTCGGTACAGTAGTGCTGTGAAAACTCCAGGCACCAAAGAGACAGTTTGACTCATGAATTTAGGGTCTGACCTTTTTCAGTACGGGTAATTTGATACAATAATAATAGTAATAAAACTAGAGATTCTAATTCTATTTCAAGAGTTTTCAATCTAGGTAGATCACTTCAGCCTGGTCATTTGAAAAGTAGCTCACAAGACAAAAAAGTGTGGACACCCCTGCTGTTGAGTGATATTAGCTGTGAGAAGAAGAACTCCTATGCAGCATTAAATAATCTTCCGGTTTGTCCTGACCTGAGTGCAAAGTTATTTTAACATTTTTGAGAATTGTCATTAGCCTGATCTTATTTGGGATACATTTATATCATTAATTACCAAACAATACCATGTAAGACAAATAGTTCCATCTTTATACCAGCACTGTTTGTGTCGAAGCATCAACATCATCTAAATGAAGAAGAAACTGCTTTTATCTCAGCACTCTCTCAATTTTGTCACTTTTGACACTTTTGTGTGCGTGGGTGGGTGTGGGTGTGTATGGGTGACCAGTCAGACAGCACCAATGGGCAGCCGTGTGTGTTGGTTAGTAGCAATATTTATTTAAAGCAACAAGCTGTCAGCACATATAACATCATAGAGAGGGAGGGTAAACAAGTGGGGGCTGGGCCTAAAGAGAAAAATGAGAAGAGAAATGCACTTATTCAGTTCAAGCAGACATGTACAGTAAGTGATGCAACTGGATCAGACTCACTGAGTTTCACACTTGATCATAGGAGTTGCCACAGGCTGCGTTGCAGCAGTGGTGCAACACACTGCAAGATCTTATGATCTTATGATCTTATGATTTTATGTTACATTATATTCTATATCAAAAAGCAAAGAGTTATCATATTCTGTAAAAAATGGTCATTTTTTTATTCCTCACATCAGCTAGATGAGCTTAATCACTCTTTTCACTTCTCCTATTCTCACCTGAAGGTACCGCTGACACACAGCCTTGTGTGTCCTCTCCTGTCTCCTGAGACACTTCAGTGTGGGTGTGTTTTAGCCCGTGTTCTGGTTAAGTGCCGTTCTGCAGCCATCTGTGATGTCGTCAGATCTCCTGGTCGACCTGAGCGAGGACTCTGCCACGGCTCAGCTGGACAGGCTTAAGCTTGCCACCATAGAGGACCAGCAGTGGCCCACAGATGAGTCGACACTCAGCAAGTCAGGTACTGACTCATGCTGCCAGCTTCAACATTAGTATCTTTGGCCCTGGTTGTTATATATCATAAAAAAGGTTGGTTTAAAAGTGGATCTATGTTGCTTTGGTCCCCAGATACTGACATCTCCCAGCGCTTGGACAGTGTCTCCTCTCACCTGCCCTTGAACCATCGTTTTTATGACATCGCCAGGCATCACATCATTGAAGTTGCAGGTCAGAAAAGTTTAACCTTGAATAACCAAAATGAATCTACATGGTAGCCAAAAGTAACTTCAGTTCTCCAAAGTGAAAATAGAACATACAAAGAATGAATTTGCTGACGCTACTCTGAATTTCAACTATTTGTGATCTGTATTTATATATTTTTCTGTAGAAGGTGGGCTGGCTGATGTTGAGCAAAAAAAAATTGACCACTAGGTCACAAGACTTAATGGTCACATGTTGCACACGTTGCATTCTTCAGCAAACTAGTCAAAAGGAAATAATCACAGGACAAATGTCACATGTTACTGTATGAAACACTGTTAGTGATAGAGTAGCCTTCACATGTGTATCAGTTGGACACTACTTCAATGAACTACTGATAATTGACATCTTTGTGTGTGTGTGTGTGTGTGTGTGTGTGTAGGTGATGATAACTTCGGCAGGAAGGTGATTGTGTTCAATGCCTGCCGTATGCCACCAGTGCATGAGCTCAACCATCACAACTTGCTGATGTAAGCAGTCAGGTGACGACAACTGAAGTGGGAAAAAACTAATCCTCAAGTATTCCTAGATTAATATGCTGATGGGCAATATATATATTTATTTTATTAAAGTAGTTGTGAGCACAATAGCAGTACTGTACTGTACTGTTACTTCTAAAGTATCAGGCTGGATGACCAGAAACTGAACAGAACCTGTCTCTGCTCCAGATATTAGGCTCTGATTTTTATTTTTTCTTTGCTTAAGGTTATTTTAGTGCATGAAAAGAGACGAGTGAAATGTAACACGAACAGAGAAAGTAGAAAGTGTTGGATTTGGAGTTTGTGGCAGGTCAGATGACTGTCGTCTTTGGCAAGATTCTTTTTCTATTGCCTGATGACTCACTGCGCAGAAAGTCTTTAAACAAAATTGCTTTTTTTATGTGTCTCACTTTTCCTCTCTGACTCAGTGCTATTTTTTTTCTGCTCTGTCGACTGCAAAGTTCCTGAATTCCTGCTGAAGTTAAGCAGAGCTCCATTTTGGTATTTTCTAATTCATATGCCCTGCCATACCGTACCAGACCAAACCATACTGTACTGTACTGTACTGCTCTGCACCACACAGTACCAAAACGAAATCCACAGACATTTACCTCAGCTTTAGGGCAAATGGTTGTATGTTTTAGTATTGGTTTACAAACCAATAAGATTACATCAAGGTTGGGGCCGCAAAATATTGTTCCACGTGCTGCAAATGGCCCACAGCCACGAGTTTGAGACCCCTGGTCTTTAGTGCAGACATATGTTGTTCTTCTGGTGCTACTGGGTTTACAAATGATGACTTGTGTTTTTCTCTTCCATTTTCTGTGCAGGTATCTGAAGGAGACACTGGACCAGTATGTGGAGAGTGACTATACACTGATCTACTTCCATCATGGGCTGACCAGTGAGAACAAGCCGTCTCTGGGCTGGCTGCGAGAAGCTTACAGAGAGTTTGACAGAAAGTGAGTCCAGCATCATTACTGAGGACAAACCGTACTGTCCTATATACAGCACATTATAAGACTTTTTTAACTGCTGCAGAGCTTGTGTTTTGAGCTTTTATATCTGCTGTTTGGTTTTCAGGTATAAGAAAAACATCAAGGCTTTGTACATTGTCCATCCCACCATGTTCATCAAGACTCTGTTGATTCTCTTCAAACCAATTATCAGGTCAGACTATAATATGTATCACTAATGGTGTTTAAATAATTCAGAATGTTGGTTCACAGCAGCAGTGTGAGAGCTTCTTGACTAACTCTGTCATTTCTAATGTTCTACAGGATTAACTCTTAAACTTAAGGCCCCACATTGATGTGAAAGTTGAATTTATGATAATATTTTATTGATTTGTTTTCTATATTTTATGGTAAATCTTGTAGATCTCAAAACCCTGGTCCACAGTCTCCTGGTTCAGTGCTGTATTACACAGAATCTATGGAAAACTGATTTTATTATTTTTTTTTTCTGTAAGCTGACACGGCCCTTCAGGGAAATGTTAGTGTGGGTTGTGGCCCTCAACTTATCTGCACTTTGATAGAAGCTCTTAATATTTTAAACATTGTTCCAAAGAAGATTTCAGAAAAAATAGTTAAATTGTTCCCCATGCACAATGACAAAAATATCTGCTGTGGCATGTGAAGGAGAAGGTTTTATGTTGAGTAGATGTTGAAGGCTGATTGGACAGTGGTGTGATTTTAATCTTTGATCTTCTCTCTTCCTCTTTAGTTTTAAATTTGGAAGGAAGATAAACTATGTGAGCTACCTGAGTGAGCTGGAGGAGGTGGTGAAGTGTGATCAGCTGCTCATTCCTACACGTGTCAAAGAGTAAAGGACACAACATTTATTTGAGACCTGTATATTTGTCACCCATTCTTCAACTCAAGACACTACTCATTGAACCTGGTCTCTGTCACAGGTATGACAACAAGCTGAGAGCTTCGATGAAACCAGTTGCGCAGCCAATGTCTCCTCCTCGCAGCCCTCCGCTCCCCAACCAGGTGTTTGGAGTTCCTCTCACGTTGTAAGCATCAAATTAAAGTCACTTGCAACATATAATTATCAGAAATAGTTGGATCAACACTTGATCCTAATAGTTGGACATGTTCTGGTTTATGGTGTAATAACATAAAGGTGTTGTATCATTCATGTAGAGCTCCCTCTTCAGGCAGGATGACCGTACTGTAAAACCTAAAATAACTGGTTTTAGACGTACATTGTCTGCAGCTCCACCCAGTGACTTTTAAAAACTCTGCTCCTTCTTTTTTTCTGAAAAAGAAACCAAAAACAAAGCATCCACAAAAGAAACATGTCTACAATAAATAAAATTGAATTTAAAATTACTTAAATTAAACAAACTGATGCGATCTCATACAACATTAAGATCATTTAACTGCTACTGTAATCTTCACATTTCCTGCAGGTTTACAAGTTAATTTAGAGGAGAAGTTTGTAAAATAAAATATTATTAAATATTGCAAAATATTGCCTCCTCCCCCTCTGTTTAAACAGTGTGAAAAGCGCCATTGTTGTTGTGGTGACGCCTCTGTTTGCTGCTGTGTGTTTGTCAGGCTCAGACAGAGAAGTCCTGATGGGGAACCTGTTCCTGTAGTGATGAGAGACACCATAGATTTTCTCTCAGAGCACGGTAACAACTCTTACCGTAACAACTTCTGTGTCTTTAGAAGTTTCCTCATTTCATCTCTTTGCTTGGACAGGTTTGGAGATTGAAGGGATTTTCAGAAGATCTGCCAACATAACTTTAGTCAAAGATGTTCAGCAGAAGTATAATTCAGGTACAGTAGAGCAAAGTACTCCACATATCATCATCATTATCCTTGAATTTATTCTTTGTATTGTGCTTGTATTTTAGGCGCTGAAGTGAATTTCAGAGACATAGAAGACGTCCACTTGGCCGCTGTTATTCTTAAAACATTTTTGAGGGAGTTGCCAGAGCCTCTGCTGACCTACCAGCTCTACAGTGACATTGTCAACTTTTCTAGTAAGTCACGTGATCGCTAGAACTGTTTAATGTCCTGAGAAATAGATAGAAAGATAGATAGATGCAAATAATACTCAAAATTATAGCCAAGGGGAGAGACATTTTTTTTACGAGAGTAGACTTTATTGATCCACATGGGAAATTGTTTTGGCACAGCAGCACATTACTGCAGATAAAAAATGAAAAAAATTAGAATTACAAATTTGAAAATTCTAACAGAAGATAAAATATCAAGTAGAATAAATGGAATACAAACCAAACATTAAGAATTACCTGTTGGTCAGCACTGGTACTTCAGGTAAAGGCTGTCCAGAGGCGGATTTTACCCTAACCTTGCAAAGTTATTTAGATTTATAACATGAATGACATGTGTTGTCATATGAATCCCAGTAACATATGTCCATCTTCTTCCTTCAATCTCTCATCCTTTGTTGTCCCTTTAGCATCAGAGGACGACCACGTGGCAGTAATGAAGTCACTGCTGGAGTCACTGCCTGAAGAAAACTATGCGTCACTCCGATACCTTGTGACGTTCCTGGCACAGGTGTGGTCCCAGCACCTTGGAATCCTTTTAAAGTCTAAGTCTGTACCAACCACTCTGACGTGTCTGACGTGGTGTGTGTTTGTGAGTTTAGGTTGCAGCCAACAGTGAGGTGAATAAGATGACCAACAGCAACCTGGCTGTGGTGTTTGGACCTAACCTGCTCTGGGGGCGTGACAACGCCATGTCCCTGAGCGCCATCGGTCCCATCAACAACTTCACTAGAACCCTGCTGGACCAGCAGCATCTTATCTTCACCTAAGCCGAGCAGCAGCCTCACTTCACGTCACCTCAACCCTCCATCACATCCAGCGTAAAGTCCCCGGTTCATTCGCAACGACGGACCAATCAGGTGCACAATCAGGGTACTGCGTTGGCAACAGCGCTCAGAGAGGGTAACATCACCTCATTATTGTTAATCAAAGATCTGCCAGAGTTTAACACCACGGGAAAGAGAAGTGTCATCAGAGCTGCTCACCAAGTCTGAAAACTGTGGGCGTAAAAAACCCACAAACGGCTGAAACTTCTTAGGTGACTTTCAAGTGATGAAACTTTTGCACTTTTTCAGTATAAATTCTCACAGAATCCAAGTCTGATTATACATTATTTAATCACTTCATTCACGTCAGATCAAGCATTCAATATTTGTGCACTTTTACTTTTTCCTAATCCTTACATTTAATTAAAGTTGTAGCTAAATGACGAAAAAAAATTAACAAATTACAGATCAATGACCAAAATAGCAACATCCAAAGATGTTTTTTGGCCCCAAATATAAAAAATATTCTCTTTTTTCTCTACAAAATGTGAAAAGTGAAGCAGGGACTGACTCACACCTCAATGGTATCAATATATACATCAGGTATGGGTGGTTAATGGTACATTTGACTTTATACAGTAGTTCCAGTAGTAATTATAAGAAAAAAAATAACTGCCAATCAGGTGCACAATCAGGGTACTGCGTTGGCAACAGCGCTCAGAGAGGGTAACATCACCTCATTATTGTTAATCAAAGATCTGCCAGAGTTTAACACCACGGGAAAGAGAAGTGTCATCAGAGCTGCTCACCAAGTCTGAAAACTGTGGGCGTAAAAAACCCACAAACGGCTGAAACTTCTTAGGTGACTTTCAAGTGATGAAACTTTTGCACTTTTTCAGTATAAATTCTCACAGAATCCAAGTCTGATTATACATTATTTAATCACTTCATTCACGTCAGATCAAGCATTCGACATTTGTGCACTTTTACTTTTTCCTAATCCTTATATTTAATTAAAGTTGTAGCTAAATGACAGAAAAAAATTAAGAAATTACAGATCAATGACCAAAATAGCAACATCCAAAGATGTTTTTTGGCCCCAATATAAAAAATATTCTCTTTTTTCTCTACAAAATGTGAAAAGTGAAACAGGGACTGACTCACACCTCAATGGTATCAATATATACATCAGGTATGGGTGGTTAATGGTACATTTGACTTTATACAGTAGTTCCAGTAGTAATTATAAGAAAAAAATAACTGAATTTATCAATGGTCCTCTCTGTTGTAATAATCCAATGATAGTAACATCAAGTCACTCCACAACAACACAACAACGTAAACCAGGTTGGTGTTCTTTAGGGAAAGATCTTCCTATTCTTTGTGTTTGTAGTTGTGATTTATCTGGAAGATTTAAGATGTAAATGTGTTCAGGTCCCGTGTATATAGTGTGTAATTCTTCTTTTCTGTGTAGCGTCGTGGAAAAAAGAACATCCGTCATTCACAGAAAGAACCGTAGAGACCAGAATGCTGCTAAAGAAAAGTCAAATATTTTTAATAGAAATAGTGCAGGTATTACACATTCTACATTTTCAACAGCAAATCAATGAAGACAGGGGGTTGGTTGGCATTTAGGGTTTTCTCTCTGTGAAAGTCTCAGGTGATTTGGTACCAAACCTTGTTGGACAATCTTAAATGCTGTAGTGAAAACAGGCGACTGGACAGAAGCTGTAACCCCTCAGGCAGAAGATGTTGGGAAACTTCTCTGTTCATAGAGACAAAAGTATCCACTTTTGGACTATATTATTTGGTTAATAGTTTCCATTCCAACACTTAAAGCTTTCACCTTCACTGTGTTTGCGTGTGTTTCATTAATAACATCAATCATTTACCTGTTTTATTTTAATCATTTCTGTCGGCACTTCATAAAATATCACCTGACAGGAGAAATAGACCTAAAAAAGCGCTGGACAACTTTTTTTATGGGATGGTACGTGAGGAGTGTGTGTGAATTGGCACAAGAAAAAAAAAACTTTTTACTTTAGTTTGTCTCAGTGGTGGTTTGGTGCAGCATCTTCTCTCTATTACTGTTCATTGTTAAGAAAGACATTAAGTTTCCACAGCCTTGGTTATAGACATTTTTTATTTGCCTTCCTTCTCTCACGACAACAGCGTCTGTTGTCTGCGTCAGTGTGATGTTGACGTGTAGTAGTTTTTGTAAATAAATCTTGATGTTAGAGAACCTAATGTCTAGAGAGTATCAAACTGGTCATCCTTTATTTTTTATCCGTGCCGAAAAACAAATCAAGTGAATATTTCCGTTTTAATGTTAGTGTGATTGTTATTCTGTGACTGAAAAAGAAAAAACACCAAAAGATAAAGACGTTGTTTGACTGAGTTTAGTATCTTGGAGTCCTATCAATAGTAACTGATGTGCTGACAGTGTGTGTGTACTCTGTGTCTGAGTAGGCGCATGTCTGTGCCTTATTTGTTCCCCTGAAGTGATTGATCATCAAAGTGCCAGTGTGACTGTGTGGCCATAGATGAAATCAATACGAGATGCGTTCAATGGATCCAGTTTTGACAGACAGGCTTCTGTCTGAAGGCACACGGCTGTAATGAACAATTAGAGATTGAAAAAGTCCTCTGCATGAACGTGAAATATTTTAAATCTAGAAACAGTTTAATGACAGAGAGAATTGCTGACACCTATGGGTGGCAGTGTAGATTGCTGCCTGTAAAAGTCTCAACTGACTCCTTTTATTTTATTTTTTTTATGATCATTTTCAAACCTACTAATTAAGGAAATCAAACTTCACCAGGTTCCTGCACTCAGTCCACTGTAGGAACATGGAAACACAAGTCTGCACCAGGCCACAAAACCCACAAACCCAGGGACAAAATTCAACCACAAATTTTTAACCTACTGTATATACAGTACCTTATATACAGTAAACAATGATGATAATACTTACACTGACAGAAAATGTGTATATTTAATCACTTGGAAAAACTGACAAAATATTAGGAACATTTTTCTGACCCCTGGTTTCTCCGGTGTCTTAGGTCAAACCTTATTCCCACATTTTGTTTTAAATGATGGTAGAGTTGGAAACTTGTTGGCGGTACAATACTTGTGTTGTTCTCTTCTCCCAATTAACTAACAATCGATTCCATATTGTGCCAAAATACCAGTTTGTTCAACAGTTTTTGTGCAGCTAGTGTGACACTCACTCAAAACAAACCACAGCCCAGTGTTTTCTATGGAGCTTCATACTGTACGTGGTGTCATGTGTTAAAAAACAAACAAACAATTCTCTAAAGAGAAGCTATTTGGTTTTCAATGCTGTACTGTTAATATCCAATACTTAGACATTTTTTTTTCACTTTTTACTTTTGATATTTTGTGGATTTTTTTTGTCAGTTAATATATGATATATTGGTATTATTCTGTAATATCAGTGTGTGCATACAATAAATACAATATCATTGTAAATCAAAATAAATGTCTACAAAAAAAACAAACTGTTATGAAATAACATTAAAGGGACAGTTCACAGTCTTTGGGTTGGTGTGGTTGCTGTGGTTAGATCAGCTGATGATGTCGTCCTTCATTCACTTCTCTCAGTCAATCTCCTCTTCGTCTCCTACCTGGTAGCTCCATCTCTAGGATCATTCTTCTACCAACCACTAGGCCACCACTGTCACCCTTTCTCAGCAATAATACGAATCTACATTTTTGTTTTCCACCCCAGTATAACCCAACCTCGGTGCAGGGAGTTTGATGTCTCCATATGTTATTTTTACATGATACACTTTGGATTTAATGAGTTACTGGTTAGAGCAGCTGAAACTGCATTATTTGCTGTGTTAGTGGAATCTGCTGAATCAGCAGACAGCTGTGGTGCTGCTCGCAGTATTAGTGCATCTGCTTCACAGTGACTACCCTAATTAGAAGATTAGCAGTTAAGATGTTTCCACATTGTCCACATTATCATTACAGTATAAGTTTTAGGTTGTCTTCTAATTATGATCACTCAAATATGTTGAGGGCCACCACCGAAACTGTCAGCCTTCAACGTTCAGTACAAAAGAAAAACAATGTAGTAAGAAAAAAAACTATTTCCTGTAGATTCTCTGTAATACAACACTGTACCAGGAGGAGGCTCTACATCAGAGTTTGTGAATTATAGGATTCACCATAAATATGGAGAAGAAATCTATAAAATATTCAACTTTCACAACAAGGTGGGGGCCGCAAAATATTGTTGCACCGGCCGCAAATGGCCCACAGGCCGTGAGTTTGAAGCTATGGGAACATTTGCTATGACATGACGGTAACCAAAGGAGGCATCAGATTCCAAATACCTGTAAATTTAACAAGACAAAAATCCCAACTTATGTTCTTTGATGCCGATAGTTGTCTTATTGAGTGAAATCCTTTTTCAGTGAGACGACAACATCATAACATTTTTCAGACATTGGCCATGCTGTGATATTGTTATGCAGTATTATTATTTTTTTTATTATTATTTGGCCATAAATTTTCTTTTTTCTACAAAGAGGTCCTGCTGCACCATGATGGAGAGCCTGGAGCTGGAGCTCCAACAGGGTCTGAAGGTCAGCTGCTGTAAATAGAACAGCTGCAACAAATACAGCGTCACCTGACCCACTTGTACAAACAAATCATCCCTGCGACAAACACACATCTGGTCACAAGTGGTTGAATGTGACCAGATGTGTGTTTGGTCACTTTTAATATAACAAACCCTGTACAGAGTCTGTGACAGTTCATCCACACAACACACACTGAGTCCTCACTGTCATATCATGATCAATCATCTCATGGTCTTTTTACCGTTACACAAATTGGACCAGTCTTTGTGTTTTAGACACATTTATTAAAGATAAGTAAAATTAACATTTCTCTGACTACATCATGACTATTCTAAGCTACATCTCCACTGACTCCTCTGGCTTTAAATGTTGGCAGTATTTGCAATTTTTAGTTTTATTTTTCCAACTTGGCTTCATATGAACTATATCCTTCTTAGGTCAATGTTTTTTTGATCTCTCGTGTTAGAGACAAAGTTATCCTGGTTGTTTTGGTAATTGTTGCTAACTTGGTAAAACTACAGACATTCTACTGTGTTAGTTAAAATAATAAAAAAACCTTAACCAATTTTAACTAGTTACGAACACCAGTAACTACCTTTAGTGGCAGTATTTGTCTTTAATTGTTATCTTTACATTATATTTATTAACTGACTGAGTTAATGATTTTCTATCACTTCCTCTTCCCAATCGTGGTCATGGAGAAATTATACTTTCACCTTTGAAAGTGAGTCACAAAGGTTGGAGACATTTTTTAACATAGTTGTAAGAACATTTCAAAGTAGCATTTCAAATTCAAGAAATTATTTACACAAAATATTAGTTAAGAAGTTTTAAAAAACTGTTTGAACAGAGTTAAATAAAGTTGAATCAAGAGGAAATATGAACGAGGAACCTGAGCAGTGACACAAATCAGAGTCAATCCAACAGTCACTGGGTTCCTGTCCTGACTACGACTGACTGGAGTAATAGAGAGAAAACTGATCCTGCTCCTTTGGTTTCTTCACCCAAACACCAAGTCCAGCCTTTTGGAAGGCCTTGAAGAGAATCTTCTTGGCGGAGTGGTAGTCCATGGCTGTCCTTTTGGCCTCATAGTAGCTGCTGGGTGTCACTGCTCTGATCCTCAGAAAAGGAAAAAGCTGTGGACAAAGGGACAAGATATGAAGATTGGAGTTGGTGTCGTCTGCTCTGACTCCAACCACCTCCATGTTCTCCCTCACTGCCTCATCAATCTCCTCTTTGCCTCCAACCTGGTAGCTCCACTCCAGGACCATGCTTCTACCAATGTCTCCACTGTCCCTCCTCTGAACATGTCCAAACCATCTCAATCTGTCTTCTCTAGCTTCTTTTTCTCCAAACCTTCCTGTCTGTGTTGTCCCTCTAATCACCTCATTCCCAACCCTGTCCATCCTTGTCTTTCCTAAAGAGAATCTCAGCAGCATCTTCAACTCCTCCACCTCCAGCTCTGT
>JAFBJS010002721.1:0-40420 GCA_016785265.1 Paraplagusia blochii | reverse complement strand
CATCTGGATGCTCAAACCCCTCCACCACGTTAAGGTGTCGGTTCAGGGAGGGGATGTTAAAACATATTAAGATATAATTATTTATTATAAATAAATAACTGAAAGATCATCATCTGCTTTCATCTGATATCCCCAAAACATTTTTTTTTATCATATTTGACCAAATAAGCGTATTGCTGCCCCACTTAGGAAAAACTCCAACTCCTACGAGAGTACACAGTATCTCCCAGTAAACCTACATGTGTTATGCGTAATTGGGTTTATTAAGATAACACATAAAACATTTGTTACAACTCCGTGCGTTTAAAAATTCTGTCCACAAATAAAAGTGTTAGCGCAGTAATTGTAAAATTTCACCATTGTTGAATACAATTTAACTGAATCCTGTAAACAAGCCATACCCTAGCAGGTGGACTTCAGTTAAGTATTTAATCCATCATGTAATTTCTTAAGACATCACAGACTTATGTAGAAAGTTATCAAGAAATAATGTAAAACTTATCATGAAATAACGTGATACTGAGCCCATTTTTGGCAGCAATATGCTTCCGTAATTTTTTGTTATCAGGTTTGAACAGAATGGTTCTGACTTGACCTTTAGACACAACTTCTCAATATGCTGGGTTTTTTTTTCCTTTTTGGTCCAGTCCCAGGGATAGGCAGAATTATGCAATTTCTACTGTAGCCATTATTCTGATCCAGTACTCTCCACACCCCACTATCCTTGACTCTGCAGGCACTGGGAATGGTCAGAGTGCCACTGTACACCTTGAGAAGTAATGAAGGGCTGGGGACGTTCCTGTCTCACTCTTTCATTGGCAACGCTCTGTCCCAGCTCATCAGATCTCTCCTGCGCTTCAACCTGGTCTCATCTGAGGAGCTACACGTTGCCCTGAGACACTCCCTGGAAAAACAAAAATGCACAACAGCAAACCTGACAAAAGCCCTGGCACAGATGGAGGCCCAGACAAAATGGCGTTGATACAAAGCTGGGTTGTGACAAGATGTAAACCCTCACCTTGACATTGACATGGGTACATCTTGTTACTGTTATCTAAGCACCAGTTTATGTTGTCTCTTAATCGGTCTTGAGAATGCGTCTTATGTCTGTTACCCAGTTGCTAATCTCTGTTGTCTCACATATTACGTGGATACTAAACTTTCTGCAATACTACAATGATCCTGCACATCAATGTCGTCTAACACTTCTGTTCATAATACACAATTATCCACCACAGAAGTGGTAGGTTTTGACAGCAAAATAGCAAAATATATATTCTTTTTCATTGTACAGGAAACCACATTTCTGGGAATGCAGTCTCATGCTTTTGTGCTGCACTCTGTGGCATAAAATGACAACCGCGATCCATGTTGTCACATTTGTTTCCTTTTATCAACTGTTATCAACATTTTTTACCGCAGTTAGCGCAGCAGAGGATTAATTACATCCTCACCACGTGCCATTAAGGCCCGCAGCCTTCTAGGATTAGATTTTTTTGTAAGTGTACTTGGTGCACATATAGGGCACCAGATGTGAATGAACTTGTTCTAGACAATATTGTCAGAGAGACAGAGCCAGCAGACGTCTACTGCTGCTCTTCATGATATAAGGAATTTGAATGTATCCATGTATTGAGGTGAAAGATGATGCCAAATAAATATTGACCAGACGTGTCCTGAGTTTTTGGTTTTATAAAAAAATGTGGAAAACAAAATGTTGCTGTTTACACATACAATACCAAGCTAGTAAAAGGACATTAATTCATTCATTTTTATCTTCCTATTATCCATTACCGAGTCACAGGAGAGCAGTCTCCATGAGTGCCACCCAAATCACACTGCTCCAAACTGTGAGCCTTCCTGTGGGTGTTGAGGTTAGCGGGTGTGAACAGTGCTATGCTCAGAGACCTCACTGGCAACCAGGCAGTTGGTGGATTAGAACCTGAATCCTTCTGCACCTAAGTCAGCATCACTAATCGATAAAAGGACATGTTATTGAATAACATAACATTTTAAAGGAGACATTTTGAAAAAAGAAAATGTCAGGCCCAGCTTAGCCTTCCATCCTTTGAGTTGTCTTTTTTTTTTTTTTTTCTCCAACTCTGCAGTGAGGTAGCGTGACCATTTGTAAACATGCCTCCTAATGAGTCAGACAGTCAATTAAAAAGGATTGAGGGAATTTACAACCTACCTTTTGAGTGCTGCGCACAACCCTCCCTCCTCTCCTGGTACTAATCCCAAATCCCAATAAAATGGCCAGGGGGAGGTTGCTGTGGGAAAGGCACAAGACATAAAATGAAAGAAAATGCCTAATCTTGCACAATAGTTAATCAGAGTTAGTAGTAAACAAAGGGAGCAGCCTTGTGGACAGGATGCACCGTTGCAATTTTATGTTATGAAGTAGACACGACAAAGGACTGGATTTTCCTTCTTGCTCTCGGTATGTAATAAAACCAAACTGCAGGTTGCAGAAGGGAGACTGGTTCAACCGTATAAGCAATTTCCAGCTCAAATCATTGCTTGTGCTTTGCAGCCTAGTGTGCATCCTCTAAACGGAACTGCATGGGAAGTACAGTCTATTGTATCTGCACTCCTAGCTTCTGCAGCTGCTAATGCAATAAGCTAAGGAAATTAATTTGTGGTGTTCACTGACACACGTCTCTCTTCCCCCTCTCGATCCATCTCCCTTCCTGTCTCTCTGTCTGCCTGCATTTCTGTGTTTTCTGACGGTCAAAACGCAAAAGCAAAAAAAAAATAAAAATACATGCAGCATCCTTGGCATCCTGCACAACAGACAGGAAGCGCAACAGACGAATGTCGCAAACCCTACTTTCGTTTTGCGGTCAAGATGCATCAGGAGGGGGGTTTTCTCCATTGCATCAGCAGCTGCCTTTATTCTTTGTCTAATCCGAGTATGCATGTGATGTGTACGTGGGGAGAAAAGGATTCCTGTCGTGTGATGTGTTTGGTGTTGGTACGAGTGAATACTACAAGGTCATCAGTTATGAGGATGCAGGGAAGGATGGATGGAGAGAAAGGAGAGAGTCGGAGCGAGGGATGCTGAGGGAGACAGGAGGTATATTCATAGAAGCAGCGGTATTTATAGCCACCCAGAGGGGAGGATTGACTATGGCGGTGGTGGAGGGGGGATTAGGGGCGTGGTTTAGGTTGTGGTTTTCCCACTGCTTTACGAGACGGAGAGAGAGAGAGAGAGATTGGAGACAGGAGAGGGAAAGAAGAAAGGAAGAAAGGGGAGGGCTGTTTTGAGTGTGTGTCTGAGTAACGAGAGAGAGCGAGATAGAGAGGAGGGAATCTGTCAGATTCAGATACACACTGTTCACAGTGTGTGTATGTTTTTCTTCAGGAGAAAGAGATGAAGAGAGAACAAGAGATGACAAGAGCAGAGGACAGTGGAGGCAGAGCTATAAAGAGCCAACAGTGGACCACAAAGTGAGGTATGTACGGCTGTCATGCTGCATGCCTCCCACAAATAGCTTTGTGTGTGACTTAAGTCTATGGGCATATATATATATACATATATACATATTATATATATATATATATATATATAGTGCACAATGTTTACACTTGGGTTGAAGTGGACAAGCCGATGAGGGACCCTGCATGTTGGGTGTATCAATTATGTAATATGCTGTGCACCATTGTCAGTGTTGATGCTCTTCCACATATATGTACAGTATGTGTGCCCGTGTGGCCATTGTGCTGGAGCGCTGCAACAGCCCATTGACCACTGGTGATTGATGATTTACAGCTGGTATAAACAAACACCATCGCAAGTGGGAGCCTAACACAGAGAGATGATCCAGAATTGGAGTTTTTCCCAGTGATGGAAAAAAATGAACTGGTTCTAGATCCTGGTCATTCAGGGTCTTCTTTGTGCTGCTGTTTTACAGTATTAGATGAAGGGTCGGGACTGGATGAAACTTATAATAGGGTGAATAGTTGCAAAGGCACAGGGGTCATTATGCGTATTCGAGTGCTGGCACTTTTTTGAATCACAATTTTGAATGTAAAGGCAGTGAAAAAATAATTAGACTACCCCCGTTTTCTCTAATATCCTTCTCAAGAAAACTATGGGAATTAACTAGATATCAACGCTACTGAGCTACTGTTGTTGTATCATTCTTTTTGTCCAAACAAATGCACCTTTAGCAGTACAAGGCATTAAAATGGACAAGAAATTGAAGAAAACAGCAGCGTGGTCTAATATAAATTCCCATGACTGTGTGTTTTAGTTACCATACAAAAGTGCAAAATTAAAAACCTTATCCAAGCTCAACACGTTTCACGTTTTGAACATTTTCATTTTTTCGTTAATAAAGGATAAAAAGGTTAGCAATATTGTTTGGCTGTTAGCAAGTGAGAAAAACAACTTTTCTGCAGTTGATGAACTACTCGGCAAAGTGCCAACAGAGAGCATATATAAGTATCTAGATGACGTTTCTTTTTATATTTTACAATATATAAAAGACAGCTTTACACAATACTTCATTTTCAACAGTCAATCCTGTCTTACAGATGTTGACAATTAAACCCAGACATAATGATACTTAAGCTCATATTCAGGGGTTAAATCTTAGATATTCTATTTAACTTAATTCAACAAGACATTGTTTCCCAAAGAGTGGTTTGCAACTCTCAGGTGGGTCGCATGAGATTGTTTTGGGGGCTGTTCTGTATAATGTTTCCCATAAGTTCAAGGTCATTTTTGCTGTTTGAATTACATGTTTTCAGGAGATGTAAACGACCATTATCTTCAGCAGATGGTAATGAAAATGTAACTTAGAAAATATGAACAGCATGAGGAGATCTTTTTTTGCAATTGAAACACATTTTGGAGACATTCAGGGTCATTTCATTTAATAATAAATATATATTGTGAGCTTGTGTTCTTAACATTTTGGGGTTTTTTTTGCACTTTTGTTCAGAAATGGAAATATATATTTAAAAAAAATAATAATGTTATTGCATGAATTTAAAGCAGAATTATTTCAGTGAAAACAGAGATGCAAGAAACTGTCGTTGGTACATTTTCAGGTTTCCTCAGAGCTTAAGGAGCGGATGTGGTTGGACCTACATCCTCTTTGCCCTCGTCATGCCAAACTACCAGGAACTGGGTTTTCTTTCACATAACTAATTCATATACTTCGCCTCATGGTATTAGAGATATGCAGAGCACAAACAGCCCTAAAAATAATCCTCTGCAAAATAACTGGACTGTGACAGAATCCAGGGGATCCTGGAAGGCAGCGGAAAGTTTGTGGGGGTTTTTTGCGTCCTTTGGCGTAAATTATGCAACTCTGTCTGATGCAAAACTGCCTTCAGTGCTGTTGCAATTAGGTCCCGTGCCAGCAAGACTCTGAAGAACACACTGTGTGTGAAATATAGTCACTTTTTTGCTGCCAAAGGCTGTTCACTTCCACTCTCCTGCAGATAGTAGACCTAGGCAGAAATTGTCCTTGAAACATCTGAAGTTACCCTGAAAAGTAATGATGGTCAGGTACTTTACTGCTCCTGTAAAATGTTCAGCTTTAAATCTTCTTTAATGATCTTCTCAGATGACATGGTGATATATTGTGGGATTAGAGAAATTAAAAATGAAATTGGTGTAAGATAAAGAGTACTCAATAGAATTGCTTTGCCTCGTCACTCCATCAGGGGTCGCCACGGAACAAGTTCAGTTCAGGTTGTTGCCCTACTGCTGATACTGGAAATCTAGAAAAACTAGAGAAGCCAGATTAAGCAGGAATAGTGGTTATATTGGTAGCTATAGATGGAGCTACCAGGTAGGAGACAAACAGGAGATTGGTGGATGCCATGAGGGAGGACATGGAGGTAGTTGGAGTTAAAGTTGAGGATACAGAGGACAGGGGCAGATGGGAAATGTTGACTTACTGTGGCAACCCATGAAAAGGGAACACACTAAAAGGAGAAGAAGCAATTTTGGTTTGAAGCTGTAAAATATTTTATCAATTGAGTGGCCGAATTTCTTCAAAGGGAACTACAATGTGCCTAAACAGGTATTTCAAGAATAAACTCACATTTATATTCTTGAAATGGCAGCGAAACATTTGTTGAAAGTTAGTTGAAGAAATATCTAAACGCATAAAAGTATGTTCAAAAATAGAGCCAGGACATGGTCACATTTAATTTTTTCTCACACTGATAGACACACTCACAACCGTGCTATTTTTGTAGAAAAGAATTGCCAATGCCCCTGACAAAAAAAAAGTTAAACCTATGATATTTAGTCGGATCAAACAGCCCCAGATATAGTATTTCTAATTTGTACAGAATGATGAAAATACAGTCACAGTACAAGATTTAGGTCATTGATCCATACTTTAGGAGAGAAGTGTTGACATTTTGCAGAAGGACATCAGTTAGAAACACGATGTTTTTATCTTTCTACCGTCACCTTCGGTATGAGTCATCTGTTCCCTCAAAGTTTTCATTAAGCAGCATTGGCACAAAGACTCTGCTGTTAAACTCGTTCTTTACAGAGAAATCCTCCATACAGGTGGTGTGACAGGAAAACACTGTGGTGGAATACATTACTATGACAGGGTTTCCTGTTTACCATCATAGCTGCAGCAGAAACTGTGCATGCACTAGCAGTTTGTACTGCTCAGTGGAACTGTGGAGAAAACACAATGAAGCCATAACGTGGAAATGTCCTTCATGTATAACCCACACAGGGTTGACTCTTGGAAAACGAACTATTTGAGCTGTAAAGATTTTTTAACTGTTTAATTTCAAATTATTGTATAAGGAATAGTCTCTGTGACCTTGATCCTGTTTTTAGGAGCAGCACTTTTTTTTGCATCTCACGCTCCTCAGCCAATGTAGGCCTCAGCCTACGTGGTCAACTAGGCTGCTCTGTGTGGGCTGCAGCCGGCTGGATGCTATGATAATGTTAAATAGGACAATTCACCCTGTGGAATAAACAAAAATGGTGTCACCAGCTGCTACCACTGAATTTTACATTTCATCTCACCGACTCTACTTCACATCAACTTTTTTTTTCTCCTCCATCACCTGCTTATCCAACAAATTATTCTTGTGTCCAAAATTTTTTTTCTGTTCAGGTTTTAGTTTCAGGTATCTCTCAAATTACAATACTTCGACATCCTGAATGACAGTGATCCAAAACGTATGGTAAATGATGCTGAAAAATAACAATGACAAGATTTAAATTTCACTTTCCTTTCCGATTTTGTGTAATGTATTCCTGTCATTACAAAAAATCCACACATCTCCGGTGTCGACAAAGGATGAACAATATAAAATGATTGAATTTCTGATACCCATATTGACTGATACCGGTCAATATGGGTATCAGAAATTTCATAATATGATATTGTATCAGTGGTCAATAGTGGGGCAGTAATAGCCTGGTTATTAAGAAATACAAGAGTCCTCTGGTCATATAATAATAAAATGAGCTACTCTGCTGCCATCTAGTGACTTTTACTAGATGGACTAGATCCAGAATCCAACCACTGCTTTATCGGTTGTTCCTTATCAATGGAAAAACGGATTCTAACAGATAAGAAAAGATTTGGGCATTGAATTAAAATGTAAAAAATTCTCCCTCAGAACAGGCTTTAGTATTGATTCACTTTGAGCTTAACATTATTAAACCTCATAAAACTGTATCATGTAATTCATTTTGAAATACAGCATTTCTTTAAAGGTTAAAAAAAATAAATAAAGCCATGCTATTTATATGATCCCAAAGAGGAAAAGTCAAAGCGGACAGTGAACCGTTATGATGGTATTGTAGCCTTTAGCAGTGTAAGGAAAAACCCAAGTGTAATTTCAACCACTGATGAAACACAGCGTTCTTCCGGTATTAAATGAAATCATATTTTTTCCTCATTTTCAGGAGGGATATGCAGGAGATCTTTCAGATGTAGTAAATCATACTGCACCACCACAGCTCTGGTGGTCTTCATGCTCACTTTATATTCACTCCATGTTGTAGCTCCTTGACTTCTCCTTCAAGTGACCTTGACTTTCAGGCGTTGAACCTTGTTCATCTTTGTTTTAACCCTGTTCACATGCCTCGTCCACTGGATCAATCCGTCCATCTTCATCCAGTTATCAGTTGTTGGAGCTACCTAACCCCACCAGTTTCATGTTCGCATTCACCAAATCCTACTTTAGTAGGGTGAGTCGGTGTGTGTTGACCTCCACGGTGTCTTGACGTCCGCGGCGGAGGCTCCACCGAAGCCCTGGGGTTCAATCGAACCCAGGTTAGGAACCACTGCTTTATACATACTCTTTAAGACCCATCCATCTAAAAAACTTTTTGTTGTATTCTGCAGTATCTGTTGTCAACCTTTTCACATTCGGGGCAGTGGTGGCTTAAAGGAGCCGGACTGGGGTCTGGAGGGCTACAGGTTCGAATCCACCAACTGCCAAGTCACTACTGAGCATGGCACCGTCAAAGCTGCCCACCGTTCACTTTGGTGATGGGTTAAATACAGAGGTCACATTTTGTTGGGTGCAGTGGTGTGAATCACAATGACAAGGAGTTTGCTTTCTTCACCTTTTTTGCTTGGACAATGACAACACAACTGTTTGTACAGACCACAGGAGGCTCTAGGTTCATCATGGGTTTTGTGGTTGCATCTCTTATAACTTTTACCTTTACCCACAGGCCACAATCAGTCCTATTATTTGACACAGGAGCAGATAGGTGAAGCATATATGTCAACTAAACATGTAGAAAGGGTAAAATGCTTTAAGACTTTTCTACACTATCTTTTGGTGAAATGTAGACATTGCAGGGAAATGCCAGAAGTATAATGATGATATAAATTTACTGTATAAAGTTTGGTAGGGTAGATTCAGATGCCAAATGGGCCACATCTGGCCCTCGGGCCCCAGTTTCCCAGGTATAATCAAGAAAACCCTTAATTTGTTGGATAATAGTTCAATAAATATAACTAACAACATGGAGAACAAAATAGTAGGTTTCCATTTGAAATCTTTTGGCTGAAAAAATAACAAATATTAAATATTTTACAGAGCAGAACATTGGTTTAAATACTGCTGCAAACTTTAACTACAATGTCATACAAGAAAAAAAAAGAAGGTGACTGTTATTATCATGACATCACAGAGCTATGGCACATACAGTACAGTTGATTACTCACTGAACATTGTCAACAGCCTGTTTCCCTAGTTTTGTTTATTTTTTTATAAGCTAATTTAAAGCCTATCAAGGTTAGTCAACCTTTGAATTAACAAGGACAAACTTTGACACAGATATTTACATAAGCTAATTCCTACTGGACGGCAGCTCTGACCTAGCACTCAGGGATGCGGTACGACCAGCTGCCTGGTTGTCACTGAGGTGCCTTGGTCATAGCACCAACCCGACCCACACAACGTATTGAGCAGTGTGATTTGGGTGGCAGTCATGGAGATTGCTGCTCTTAAGGATAACAAGTCGAAAATGAAAGAATGAAGTGTTTTACAAATTAAGAAAAAAGCTAGGGTTAAAGTCACTGAAGTTGGAATTTCTTTTCCTTTGTGGCAGATCATCTCAAGTCCAGTTTTGTTTTTTGTTTTTTTTGTTTAGTCCAGACGGAGTCACCGAGCAGTCTGACTCACTGGCTCTGGCCTTGTAAAAGACGAGATATTAATAACTTACGAATGACATTGTCTGTCAACATGAAGAAGTACATAAATTGAATTTGAGATTTTATTAATATCCAATACTTTGGACGCAAAGAACATGACAATATGTTTTCTATAACACATCTGATCACTTTCTTTTCTCTCAATCGTCACTTAAACCAAATGTGAGAAGCAAATTTTAATTTTTTTCTGGAAATACACTGTCATTCGTCCCCTGTTACTCCTTCCTACTCCTCCTCTGCCTGCCGACTCAATGTGCACTAAATTCCATTTAGTCCGTTTTACAGCCGTGATTTCAACAAGTGCATTTGCATCAGGCACTATTTACTGCAGATTTTCTGACTTAAAATACTCCTTTTGACAGATGTCAGATGATTTCATGCATTATCTACAATTAATTATTATATAGTATCTGCAAATGTGCACAACGTTATTTATTTACATTCGGCTTTTCCATACAAAATATAAAACATTCCAGTCATGGTCCTAAGGCTTTGATTTTGTCCACAATTTTGACTTATTATTTTATTTACTTGGCATTGTGTTTTAAAGATCTTAACATTTGTCTGTATTTAACTATGACCTTAATGAATTAAACCCCTGTACTTTTTGTCATTTTTTCAGCCCTGTTTGTGCTTTATCACTGTTTCTCATCAGTGCTCATCCTCCCATCCCCCAACCATTCCCTATCATCTCCTCCTTCTCTTGCTCTGATTTCACATTTTGTCCCTGCCTTCACTCACTACATCCAATGACATGTTTGTTGTCGCTCATCTTTCACTTAAATAATAATATAATATTGCTTTGCAAAATCCAACTGCCTTGTCCCATCTTTATGTATTATGTATTCTCTCACGATTATCTCCGTTCTTGTCCTGTCTGCTGCTCAGGTCACTTCACCTATGGATAAACGTTCATGCTAGAACACCCAGAGGGATTCCAAGGACGCCGGGATACGACTGACGTCCCTGTAGAGATCAGCAGATCGAAGCTGATATCGATGCTGCTGAGCTACTTTTGGCTTTAGAGCGGCGGGGCTGAAAAGATCGACACTGATAGGTCAAAGACTCGAGAGCAGAAGCAGAAGGGCTGCAGGAAGAGGAACTTGCATGGTTGTCAGAAGAATAGGAGGTCCAGGAAATGAAATCTTAGTGAGAAGCGTACGTCAAGGAGGTCAAAGATGATGACATCACATGTTAAGCTGAGAAAGGAGAAAGGGAGTCTGGCTGAGTATGAATCACAGATAAAAGGTGAGTTCTGAGTTCTGCTCACATGTTTTTGAGCTTCCATAACATCTCTACTGCTGCATGTTCATTTATTCATGTCATTGCTATTACATGAACGTCTCCCATGTAGCACTGGGGCATTGGTGTGTAAACACATGCTTTGCACCAAACTGTTAACTGACCGGTTTTATAATTTCTATATTGTGTAAAATAGTTGTAATTTTGATTATAAAAAACATTTAGTATTATTATTTTAATCCTTGCATGGTGGTAAACATTCCACTTTACATTCTTGTATGTTTGGGTGCATGTTTGTCTCATGTGCTGCAAGTGTTCATGTATCTCTGTACTGTACTACAAGGGTATATTTATAGTACGTAGTAGTGATGCTTGTCTCCACGCATCCAATCAGCTCTGAGACTCTGAGCTTTTACACCGTCAGGAAGACGGCAACGGGAGTGCAGAGAGAGAAGAGTCACAGTCTGATGTGGAAGAGAGACTGGAAATGTGAGAGAGAAAGAATGGAGAAAAAATGACAAGGAGGGAGAGGGAAGAAATCTTTAAAATGGATTAGAAATTGAAACAAAAGTGATGTAATGAGAGATAACGGTGTTGGTACATGTGTTTCTATATATATAATATATATATATATATATAATATATATCTATCTAATTCTTTCCTAAGTATCAAATATTTCTTCTATTATGTCCGACCAATTTCCAAGATTGGTGGATCTTCTTTAAACCAATTCCTTGTTGTGGCCTTTTTGGATGCCGCCAACATTATCTTCACTAAATACTGATCTTTGTGTTGGATATTTTCGCTTGACAAATTATTAAGATATAGGTATTCCCTTGTGTTTGGTATTTGGTATCCTAATATTTTAATCAGCTCCATCCATACCTCATTCCAGTATTTTCTTATTTTCACACACTCCCAGAAGATATGCGTGTGTCCTGCATTTTGTTCCCCACATTGTCTCCAACATGGTTGTTGTGTAGGTAAAAACCTGCCCTTCGTTTTAGGCGTTATAAAAAACCTGATCATATTTTTCCACCAGAATTCTTTCCATATCATCGAGTTGGTGGTGGTTCGTTGTACCTTGCAGATATTAAACCAATCTTCTTCAGAGATTTGTGTATTACTTTCTTTTAGCCACTTATCCCTGACGTAGAGTGTGGAGGTGACCCCTGTTGTTGACCATTACCATTACCTTTACATAAAATTGACATTATCTTTCCTGTATTATTTGTATATGCAGTCTTTAATGTTGATGTCACTTTGTTTAAATCCTGTGGAAGATCTGGTTTGATGTCTTTTAGAAAGTAATCCTGCACTTGAAGATATCTAAAATAGTCAGTTAATATTTGAAAATGTATGATTTTGCCCCTCTCGATTATTGTGCTTATTGCTGTATGTATATACAGTATATATATATATATATGTATATATATATATAAAGTCTCAGTTGGCAGTTTCAGCTGTGTTTGCTTCTTCTGGCTGAAAGTAAATATTTAATTTGCAGTGAGATTAGACTACATGTGGCTGCCACCTGCACCAACCAAATAATCTTAGTTAGGGAGGCACTGGTTATGAGCTACTAAACTGATTGGACCAGGCATGAGCAAACTGAGGCCCAGACGCTAGATGCTGAACTTTCAGTTCATAAATCAACCTGCCAATTGGTTTGTGTTATCATGATACCGCTGCCTTTTCCCTGCAATGCCTATATTTTTCCCAATGATGGTGTTGAGTAGGCTAAAGGCTACTGAGCATTTTACGCTTTATGCATAACTTTTACATGTCATTTATCTTAGTTCACCATTTATCTGCTCTTAACCTGCATTTAGGATTCACCATTGGTTGATTATCAGTGTTTCACAAAGTAGCTGTGCCAACAATTTGTGTTTATTCTGTTATTTTAAGTCTGAATCAGGGGTGCTCCATACAACCAACCTATACTACATTATAAGTAAACTTATAATGTAGTTTACTCATTATAAGTAAACTATTATAAGTAAACTTATAATGTAGTAAATGACCATTCGAGCTGCAAATGTTTGGTTTTTGTTCAATATCTTCCTGTCTATTTATCCATTCACAGTGTAAATCTGATATTATTTGTGCTGCAAATGCTGTAAATGGAGCCTTCAAAGCAAAGTTTGTGACTTTTTTTTCATTTAAAACACAAAATGTCTGGTGACAAACTTTTGTACAGTAGCGTATGTCCAAGTACATATTTATTATGATGAAATATATTTACCCAATATTTACCTAATATTATATTTACCTTATATTTTTAAAGAAAAAATTCTGAACATGTTTTTGTATCATTAATTTGACACTGATGGCACGCAGGCCAATGTAAATTCTATTATTATTGACCTCGAACCATAGCAAAGCCATAAAATCAATCTGAGGACATAGTCACATCTCTGTGACAAAATCCTCCCCTTGTTAATAGAGGAGTTAATGGGAGAGTTAATATGGGAGATAGTGTACTTTAGTAACTCTAACTCTGCTTAATTTCTTAGACCTGAAGACTCAGCTCACAGACCAGATCAAGATTTTAGACTCTCAGGTGGAGGTAAAACAGCAGCAGCTCTCAGACCTCTCTGAGTTTCTCCGACGCAGAGGCGACATCGAAGCTGAATATGCTCGAGCCCTTGACAAACTCACCGAAAGGTTCACACACAAGACCAAGAAGTAAGTCTTCGGTGTCATTTCCTCTACGTCTGGTGTTCCAATCTTGTTTTGTTTGTGTGTGAGAGTTTTTTTTTTGTTTGCTTATTTTACAGGAAGGAGCAGTGGGGTCAGTCTGTCTGTCAGGTGTGGTCCGTTCTTCTCACTCAGACCCGTCTGGAGAGTCGGGAACATGCAGCGCTGGGCGAAACCTGCTGCAACACACTCACGCAGAGGCTGACCCACAGTATGGAGGACACGCATCGTCTGCACAAGAGGGTGAGTGTCAGACAGTAAGAGTGTGTGCAGAAACAGGAAGAAACCAAGTTTATCCACACTATCTGGTGTAATTAGATTCACTTCCCCAAATCACTCTCATCTGCTGAGAACACAGTTACCTGTAAAGCCACAAGAGCTGATTGCACATTTCTAACCACACTGCAGCTCCAGACAGATTTGCATTACATTCAATAGTAGAATAGAACAGCTAAGACGAAAACTGTCTTATCTGATTCCATTGTGTAGTTCAGTGGTCCTGATTTATTCGTTTAAATGAATTTTTCACGTCCTACATACATACATTCGCCAACTAGCCACTGGAGGCCTGTTATCAATAGTGACAAATCTATGTCCTGCAAGTCACCGCACCCCGTAGGGCTGCCCACTGTGGTGATCCACCTACGAGTTCAATCGGTTCCAAAACAGTCCTTGTTAGTTGATCAGTTCCTATCATGATTCCATTTTCCCAATTGAGATTTGAGAATTCTTTGCAGCCACCATAAATATGTTAGTAACAAATTAAATTACATTTCCCCACTTTCTAAAAATCCAAAACATAGATATGCATATTTATTAATAATGTAATCCTTAGAGCTATATCAGAACCTGCACTCTGATGAATCAGACGTTTTCTCCTCAGAGAAGGAAACGTCTAAGTCTCTTCCTTTGAAAGAACTTGTTTATGCAGCAGTTGCATAAAGTGGATGTGCCGTGCCTGGTTGCTCTACTATAACGTGAATTTGAAATGTGTTTAAATCCACATTTCTATCTTATCTAGTTACTCTGAAGATATCATAACAAAACGAAACTGTTAATCGTACATTTTGGAATGCATAATGATAAGGTTTTGTAGTTTTTAATGTAGTGTCCATAATCTTATTAAAGAGGGAGACAGCGCCACCTGTAGAGACTGTCTGAGGTCGTTGTGTCTCCACAATATTTGTTCTGCGCTGCCACTGCTCCAGGACTCCAGGAATCTTGATTTGCACCAACTAACACTGACACAACAGTTCGGTATTTACTCAATGGCAAACAAAAGAAAGTGGATGAGTGGGGAGAGAGGGTGGTGGCTGACCTGGGATCAGGTGAGGCAAGTAAGTACTGGGCTTACTTGATTACAAATGCTGAGAGTGGGGAACGGGGGGGTTAAGGCTGGAAGCTCGGATAAGTTTTTGGTCGTTTCTAATAGCTCGAGAAAAATTAAAAAGTTGCTTGATCTTCCCTTGAGGTCCTATTAGTATTCGAATAGTACTGGTGTAGCGCCAAGCATGCAGAGAAAACATGGGTTTGAAGTGTATTATTTTCATTATTGTTATTGTCGAGGCGTTTGGTGGTCCAAATACAAAAAAAATAATTAAAAAAGTTTGACTAAAACAGACAAAATATTTTTTTTACTTTTACTTCTATGTTATCTTCTGCAGAGTAAAGAAGTTGGAGTCCAGATGCAAGACGAGCTGATAAAGGTCACAACCGAACTCCAGACTGTGAGTACTTCATTTTATGCATCATTAAAACAGCTGTTTAGAGGGGGAGAAAAAACTTACCAACAGTTTAATGATATGGAGTTTGTGTTGCTAAAGGCTCTAAAGACCTACAACCAGTACCACACCGACTGCCTGATAGCGGAGGGGAAACTAAAGGAAGCAGAGCGGTTGGAGGAGAGACACACCGGCAAGTCGGCTGAGCTTGGCCTAGGCCAGTCAAGTGGACAGAGGCGGAGCTCTGTCAAGAAGATGGAGAGATTAATGGAGAAGGTGAAGATAAAAGAGGGTTAAAACAAAGTTGACAGGAAGTGTGTTACAGAAAAAAGCCGCAATGGCCACATCCTGCACCTGTTTGTTAGACTCAAAAACCTGTAGGTGAAACATAACTGTCTCACGGACACAAAATATGTTTTGACATAAGGCAAAGGGGAAACATTCTTTCAGCCATTTAAGAATATTGATATTGGTTGAATAAAAGGTTCTTTTTTTTCATATCTGTGTGTGTGAACAGAGACATGGCCGAGTGCAGGAGACCCAACTGAAATGCACCAAGGCTCGTAACGACTACCTTCTCAACCTGTCAGCAGCCAACGCAGAGATGAACAAGTATTACCTGCAGGATGTCAGCACCCTCATAGATGTACGAGAAAAAAAAAACTATTCTACTACACAACATTCTGTCACTGTCTTCTTTTACATTGTCTATAGTCTAGTCCAGGCACGGGGCCCAGATGCGCCCCATTTGATCATGCTAATCTGGCCCGCATTGTTGGTCCAGATTAACCTTTCTTGAGCCCTGCGGACATTGTGTGATTTTGCCATAACTTTCCAGTCGTGTGACAATCCGTTGAGGGTACACGGGTATATGATCCGTTGTCAATTTAATTTTTAATCCGATTGTCAATCTGGGAACATAGACACAGATGAGAAAATAAGTCAACACAGAGCAGCTGGCAGAACTAACCAGACCAGACTGACCACATCTGTCAAGACATTTTCTAGTCCATACTGTCCTGTGTTTTACGAGCATTCATGTCTCGGTTAGAAAAAAATTGCACAGTATACGTTCCGATTTACTGGTATGAAAGAGGCTTGAAGCATTTCAGCCTTT
This sequence comes from Paraplagusia blochii, assembly GCA_016785265.1. Taxonomy (NCBI): domain Eukaryota; kingdom Metazoa; phylum Chordata; class Actinopteri; order Pleuronectiformes; family Cynoglossidae; genus Paraplagusia; species Paraplagusia blochii. Next base: position 23,965 of record JAFBJS010002721.1, on the reverse strand, counting down.
ACTTTCAGACTTTTACATGTCATTTATCTTAGTTTACACAAATGTTTCCAATTTCGCAATCCCTGTGTCCAATTTTAGGACCCATTGTCGCCAACAAGTCCAAAAGTTTGCCCACTCTTACCACAACTCTTACTTGTGTTTTCATAAGTTTGTCTCATTTTTTTTTCTCAATTATGTTCTCTTCACAGTGCTGTGACCTTGGTTTCCATCTCTCGGTGGATCGTGTGATAAGGTGTTACCTGGCCAGCAGGTGGCGTATTCAGAAGGCAGAGGAGACAGGCCTAAAGCAGCTGGAGACGGCAATGTCATCGCTGGACCAGAGTGGAGACAGAGACGCTTTGCTGCAGCAACACGATGCGGCCTTCTGTCTTCCATTCAAGTTCAACTTCCATCCCCATGAAGGAGACCAGGTAGAGTCAGGGTGTAGCTGACACTGATCCAGCATCAGGCCCTGTTATTGCCATAAATCATCACTGTGATTAAGCAGATCCAAGTAGGAATGCTCTAAGGTTGGGTGGTAGTCGTGGAGACTGCTGCCCCTGAAACCCAGTAGCGGATAAGAAGATGAAGATGAATGAATGAGTAAGAAGTAAAAGTCAATCAAAATGATTCCAAATGCTGAAAAGATGCAGTAACTACGAGCATATCTGGCAACCAGCATCATTGCCAAAAGCCACTTAGTGGAAACAAAACAGGAATTAAAGTTTAAGTGAAACTTAAAAAGGTTGGAACCAGGAACAAGACATACATGTCTACATACTGTAATCAAAAACTACACAGGAAGTCGGTATCAGTTAGTTAAACAAAAAGTAAATGTTCACCCTAAATTTGTCGATCTGAAACATAGTATTCCCTTGTATTTTTGCAAATTCCTCACTTCACTTAGATTGGTGATTTCCATATTTTCCCAAAGGATACTCAGGAAGGATCAAGTAAATCTCTATCTTTGTCATTGTGTGTGTCTTCCAGGTGTGTGAAGTGAGTGCAGAGAGCCAGGTGAGGTACGAGTTGGAAACCAGGTTTCAGCAGCTTCAGTCTCGTCTTGCTGCCGTCACCCTGGAAACCGAAGAGGTCAGCTGATTGCTGCATTTTGGTTGACCTGTGTTGAATTAGATATTTGATGACTCCTTGACACTTGACAACTGTTTCACATCTTCTTCCTCAGATCAGTAAAACCCTCAAAGCCACACTTGCTTCCTTGCTGGACAGCATGTGCAACAGCGACAGTAACTCTGCGCCCGATGTGACCAGCAGCCAATCACATGACAGCATTGGAGGAGTTTCAGCCCCCAAACTTGCTATAGCCAAGCGTCGAGCCAATCAGCAGGAGACGGAAACTTACTACTTTAGTGTGAGTTCATGTGTTTAATCCATTTAGTCGTTGAACTTTTAGCAGAGAAAGAAGTTAGCATATTTAAGGAGCAAAATTTAAACAATCTGAAATATTTTTGGGGCATGTGTACAATTTTAAGGCGGTTTGGTTCTAAGCCAGGCCTGGGCAATTATTTTGACTCGCGGGCCACAGCTGGTACTAAAAGTTGAGTCACGCGCCAGGACAGGATCAGGAAGATTGAGTATTTTAAGTATAAAACCAAGATAAATGATGAGTAAAGTATTGAATTATGTCAAGATATCCAAATGCTTTTAGCCTCTTCGATACTATCTTTTGGGGAAATGGTGGCTTTGCAGGGAAAAGACAAAAGGATAACGATGATATAAATGAAAAGTATAATTTGGACAATTTGGGCGGCCGGATTGAAACACCAAATGGGCCAAATCCGGCCCGCGGGCCTTAGTTTGCCCAGGTCTGCTCTAAGCATAGCTCAGGGGGCTCACCAACCGAGGGAAGTTGTACAGCACGAGTGCCCAATAGGTAGATCGGGATCAACCAGCATATCTCCAAAGGTGTGCTGGTAGATCCTGAGCAATAAGATAAAAAAAATGTTATAAAATCTAGGGATGTAATTCTATGTCAAGATAAAAATCACTGGGATGAAGTGAGAATAATACTGGTATTGAGTAAGACAATAGTACATATGTTATATAGATAGATACATTAAGTTATATGTTAATTTATAGATTAAGATATTCAGTTTATATGGGTAAATATATTTAGAGTTTTCAATCTAGGTAGATTACTTCAGTCTGCTCATTTGAAAAGTGATTTGAGAGACAACAATGGAGACTGCTGCCCCAAGGACCAGATGGTTGGACAGATTAAACAAAGGAAGATGAATGAATGAATGTATAATGTATGTTGATTGTATTTTTGGAGCTAAAATGAACCCTTCGTAATGTTTTTGGATTACCTATGGCAAACTAACAACTATTTTTTTTATTTATTTATTTATTTCTGAGCTTAACATACATTGTTTTATGCTGCTAAAACTGGAGCTGCAGCATTCATATTGATTTTATTGATGGACCACTGCACGCTTATTTATTAAATCCAACTGAGCACAAACTGTGACTGCACCAAATATACTAGTACAAAGCAGAGTCACCTTTTTTAACATATAAACCACTTTGCTGTTGATGGGTGCAGAAAGTGAAGGAGTTCCTCACCAGCAGTTCACTCAACTCCAAACTTCAGGCTAAACACGACCTTCTGCAGGAGGCCATACAGAAAGGTACAGTTAGAGCACAAGAGTGAGAGCAATCTTTGACTATCACTACTGTACACCTTACTCTGCTTTCTTTCCTTCTTCTTCATGTCCTAGCTGAGGCCGTTGACAGCGACCCCTCCAGGTAAGGATTATACTGAACAATAAACCTGTCGGAGAGAGAGAGAGAGAGAGAGAAGGGCAGGAACCACAAGAGGAAAAAGGAAGTGAATTGGGTTTTTCTTTTTTAGGAGGAGGGTTATTGTGAAACTGAAACTGAATTTTTATTTGTATACAATTTTAATATTTTTTCGATTTGCTTTTTTTTGTTAAGGCTACATTTTTGATAATAATATGATTATAATTATCATATTTCAGACTTTTTCTATTGCTACATTGGGGTAAACATGAGGAATTATTTTGCTATTATATTTTTTTGATCCAACCATGTCTTAAATTTGCTTATTTGATTCCTTGACTTTTTTCAGTAGTTGAATTACCTTTGTAAATATAAGAGCATATTGGTATAATATGTATCATTTTTAATATTTCCCAGAATGTATTGTGCTCGATCATTGCGTGTTCGGAAGTCCAGGCCTGTTTCCCTATTCTGCCACACACTCTTCACCTCAGACATTCTCTCCTACATACAGGTAACACAGAATAAAACACACACGTGTGTGTTCACATGCTAAACTCTGCTGCTCTGCTGCTGCTGTCATCATTTCAACCCTTGGGTATTATTTTTTAAGAAACTTAAATGTCACATCGAAGAGTTTAGTCGGTCATTAATTTATCATAGGAGCTTCACCAAAATGTCCCATCATTATATTCTCTTAACTGCAAAGTACAGACACTACACTAGACTAATCTTCAAGTCTCTTTTTTGCCAGTCGCAGCTAGTTGTTAGTCACCAGTTGTCTTTAGCTTTAGCTAGTTCATGTGTTTGATTATTATTAAATGGAAAGTTAGAAAAGTCGTATTGTATATCTGTAGATTAAGGAGAAGCCAATGATAGGGTGCCAAAGGAGGAATTGTGGTTCTGTACGAGAAAGTCGGGAGTGGCAGAGAAGTATGTTAGATTGGTGCAGGAGTGTGCTGATGGAAGGACAGAGGACCACACTGTGGAGACGGGACTGCATTTAGGGTCAGCCCTGAGCCTCTTCAGTTTGATTTAGTGATGGACATATTAACAGATTAGGTCAGGCAGGAGTCTCCATGGACGATTATGTTTGCAGATGACATTGTGATCCGTAGTGAAAGTTGGCAGCTGCTAGAATGAGGAAGCAGGGGTTAAAGATGTTAACGTTCTCCTTAGGAGTGTCAAGGATGGACAGGATCAGGAATGAGGTGATAAGAGGGGCAAAATAGACAGGAAGGTTTGGAGAAAAAGCTATAGAAGACAAATTAAGAACTAAGAAGAATGATCCTATAGAGATGGAGCTACATGGTAGGAGACTAAGAGGAGATTGATGGCTGTGTTTTAATTGCCTTCTGACTATATATTTATTTTTCTTTTAGCCAAAGATGTGTGAAAGCACTGTTTAAGCACGTTTTTTAAAACAATCCAGTTTGCATCAAATATATTTTTACCTCTGTACATTTGAATATAAGGTGACCCATAAGAACATTACGGGATGAGCTATGGCCCCTGGCCCATTTGGCATTGCGCTTCCTGCCTACCAAAATTATACTAATAATTTATATTATTATCCATTGCTTTATTTTCCCCACACATGCATAACGACCACAAGAACAACCCAACTCTTTCATCTTTATTTTTTTTATTGTACATGTTTTTCATTTTCCATAAAAAGCAATACAAAAAATGACTTGATAAATACCGATTAATCTCAATTGATCATGACAGTGGTTTATCAACCACTACTTTGTGATAATTCAGTCAAAAATATACACAGTATGTCTAAATTGGTGTAATAGGACCAGGAAGTGGTTCTGGTGTGAAAGCCCTTTTTGGGACCAGCTCATTGTCTTTGCTTTAAATTATTTTTGCAAACAGAATTACAATATTAAATCAATGAAAAAAAGATTTGGCATCTCCTCCGGTGCTTCTTTTTTCAGCCTACAGCCCACTGCTGCTGCCTTCCTTATTTTTCCACCCCTTTCTCTGTTCACTTTTTCTTCCCTTCGTTGTAAAAAGGATTAGAAGTGAGTGGTGGCCTCTTTTTCTTGCCCCTCCTCTCCCTCACTCTCTCTTAATTCCTTTGGTAAATATGTGTGACGTTCAGGCATCTTCTACTGCTGTGTTCCTAAACCTTTTATTCACACTTGCTTCTGCTCTAATCTTCACTTTTGCTGTGCCTCAACCCCTCGATGATGTTGCTGCTGCTTCTGTTGTTGCCGCTGCTGCAGGAGAAGGAGGAGAATGTCTCGAACTCAGGTAAAAAACAGACCAGAAAAACAAATGCATCACAGAGATCAGTTCATCTTAATCAACTCAGCTACTGCTGCTTTGGTTGCTGTAAAAAACTGAGGATGCATACAATATGACTCATGTCCCTGTAAATGAATATTATAACTCACTGAATTTTCATAAATCAGGAGTGGCAGAGAGGTATGTTAAGTTGGTGCAGCACATGTATAATAACAGTACAACAGCGGTGAGTTGTACCGTTGAAAAGACAAAAGACATTGAGGTGGAGGTGGGACTGCATCAAGGATCGGCCCTTGTTTGTTTTGGTGTTGGACAGATTGACAGATGAGGAGAAGTGTCCATGGACAGTAATGATTGCAGACGACATTGTGATCTGCAATCAGGTTTGCGCTAAAAAGAACAGGAATGGAGGTCAGTAACAAGACAGAGTACATGTGTGTAAATGAAAGGGAGAACGGTGAGTGGTGAGGTTACAAGGAGCAGAGGAGGAGAAGGTGGAGGAGTTTAGATACTTAGGACCAACTGTTCAGAGCAGTGGAGACTGTGGAAGAGAGAAGAAGAGAGTACAGACAGGATGGAACAACTGGAGAAAAGAGTGAGGAACAGTCGTGAGACCAGCCATGATCTATAGTTTATACTCTAAATGTATGTGCTGTAACAAAAAACGTGCATTATTATTATTATTATAACAAACAAACATACTGAGAGTATGGTAAGGTCTACATACTGGTGGGCCAACTATAATACACAATTGATCGTCCTGGGCCAAAAATAATTACAGTGTAGGCCAGATTTGGTTCCCGGGGCAAGAGCTTGACACCTATACTCTCTCTAAACTTTAGAGACTCTAAACTTTAGAGACACTAGCAATAGTCAGATGACAGGAGGCAGAGTTAAAGATGGTGAGATTCTCTTTAGAAGAGACGAGGATGGACATGATCAGGTCTGTAGAGGGACAACACAGGCAGGGAGGTTTGTAGAAAAGTTGGAAAAGTCAGACTGAGATGGTTTGGACATTTTCAGAGGAGGGACAGTGGATACATTGATAAAAGAATGATTTAGAGACGGAGGAGAATGTCTGGACCTACAAAACAAAAAACAAAACGAACTGTGAGGGACTCGTCACTAAGACCAGTTCAACTTTATCAGTTCAGCTCCTGCTGCAATTTTGCAATTCAAGGGATGAAAACAAGAACACGCAAACATTAGTTTCTTTGTTGCAAACAAAATAAATATAATTCGTGTCTCTGTAAATTAATGCTGTAGTATTCTAATTCTTAAAAGTCTTTGTGCGCCTTCTGCTTTTGCTGCATCACAGTTCATCCCCTGGTTATTTGTTTATGTTCTCCCCTAATCTTCCCTCCTTGTGTCTCTCTCCTCCAGAGCTCTGGGCAGCAGATTCCTGTGGTGGTTGAAAGCTGCATCCGTTTCATAAACCTTCACGGTGAGTTGGTTTTTATGACGTTGCAACAAAGTCCAGCAGAGAGACCAGGTGGAGCTCTGTGAGAATAGAATAATAGGACAACCGGAGAGGACAGCACTGGAGCAGGGACGACGGCAGATAAATCAAATATCGTCCGAATAGAATAGGACGCCGTTATTGCAGAACGGAATATTCACAGCTCGCGTCAAAGGCAAAATAAAACCTTATAGGAAACGAGCCCGAGCCGCCGATGTCACCTCAAATGTAACACCGCCCTCTGCAGTTTATTTTAAGTATTGCTAAATACGTGTCGTTAAACTAAATGCATCAAATTGGATTTTATGACAAAATGTGTTTTAATTAAAATATGTTTAAATGTTTTGAAATTAGTGTATTATGTATATTTTTAGGGCTGCACCATGAAGGAATATTCAGAGTTCCTGGGTCACAGAGAGAAGTGAAAGTCATCAGAGATGCATTTGAACAAGGTAAACATTTTTTCTTTTTCTTTTTTTTTGCCTTGTACAACTTAAACTTTCTATAACACCAGTAGTTTCTATTGTACACTTTTTAATAGACCTCCTTTAACTCTTTATTATCATTATTATATAATAACTATATCCATAACAACACTATTGCTTATTATTTGTATTACTATTATTACTACTACATTACTATACATTTGACACTTTTATTCAAAGTGACTTACAATTTCAGGAAAACGTTACAAGTGACAGTAACTTACAGTTAAAATAAATGAATACAGTAACAATAAATATATACATATAAGGTAATCAAAGCAAACTAACATGGAGTAACAACAAAAGAAGATGAGTGATTAAATATTATTATATTAACATTTATAAACTACATTGTGCTTATATATTGATCACATATATAAATTATTTGCTCTGTGGCAGTGGTGGGCTAGTGGTTAAGTAAGCAAAAGTCTTCAGGTTCTAATCCACCATATGCCAGGTTGCTCTGAGCATAGCACCATCTCGACTCACATAAGTTCCAGTGGGCTCACCACCCACAGATAGGCTCACAGTATGGAGCAGTGTGATTTGAGTGACAGTTGTGGAGACTGCTGCCTCTGAGTCCCCGACAACTCATAATAGCTGCAGACTAATAAACTCTTGTTTTAAATTTATGAATATGATGTTGTATATGTAATGTTTTCAATGGGGCGGTGGACTGTGTTATGATCCTGCAGGAGAAGACCCTCTGTCTGACAGTGAATGTGACCTGGACTCTGTGGCTGGAGTTTTGAAGCTTTACTTCAGAGGTCTGGAGCCTCCTCTCTTCCCCTACGACAGCTACACCCAGCTGCTGGACTGTGTCCGTAAGACGAACAACCCTTCTTAAACAAAATGGTCTTCATGTTACTTCTCTCTCTCTGCCTGAGTGTTTGTCCAGTGTGAAACTTTCTCATTTCCCTATACTTCTCATACTCTGGTTAGAAATTGAGGAAGAAACTGAAAAATCTGCCCAGATTAAAGCTGTCGTCTCCACCTTCCATCGACCACTGCTCATTGTGATGCGATATCTTTTTGCTTTCCTCAACCAGTAAGAGCCACACAATAAAAACTGATCTCCATCAAAAACTCAAAGAGTGTGCTCCACTTTAGTATTTAACTCTTGTCCCCCTCCCCCAGTGTGTCTCAATACAGTGATGAGAACATGATGCAGCCCTACAACCTGGCCGTCTGCTTCGGCCCCAGTCTCCTCAGAGGAATGGATTCCGACGATGCTGTGGCAAGGCAGCCGCAGGTCAATGACCTTGTCAAAACCATGATCCTCCAACATGACGTCATTTTCCCAGGCCAATCAGAGCTGCCGGGTCCAGTTTATGAAAAGCACATGACTCTGGAGCAGGAGTACTGGTGAGGAGCGTCACAAAAACCATTACCCCGATATACTGGGTGTATGCTCATTATTCATATTGAAAGCCTTGAGATAACAGTTGTTATGATCTGGCACTATAAATAAATAAAAGTTGAAGTTGATATTCACATGGATGTATCAGGCATAGGCAAACCAATTTTTTTTTTTTTTTTTTATTATTATACACTTTATTATACTTCTGCCATTTCCCTGCAGTACCTGTACATTCCCAGTAGATGGCTCAGAAAAGCCTAAATTATTATTTTAAATACCGTTGATCTCAATTCACACAAATGCCCCTGTCATATACAAAGAGTGAGTTAGTCGAGGCTAACTTTGTTATAAAAATATGAACAATAGAAGATAGCACAGACCTTTGCTCTGACAATCCTTTTGGAAAACAGTCGATGATGTCAAGTCAAGCGTGTCATGTGATTCACTGCTTTCTTTTACCATCCTAAAAAGATTATAGTTATGGTTTCCGCCTGTAGTGGGAGACACGTTCCATGGGTAATAATAACTGTTTCAAATATTTTGTTTATTTTATAATATGTTCTCACAAGTACAAGAGACAGCAATGAAACAAATAATATAAAAACGAATTTAAATTTCACTGTATTGTGTTGTATGAGGACATCACTTTGGATTGTAGGGGGTGGGACAAGAGAAAAATGTCATTTAACGAGCTAGTCCTGATTTATTTTTTTTAACTTTACTATTATTTAAGCATTTTTTCTCTTAGTTTTATAGACTCTGTCTCTGAACAAGGACATTTACTCTATATCTAAGTAATATGTAGGTATTTGGCAAAAATACACCTTCAATCATTCATCTTCACCTTCTTATTCTAATGCCAGGGGCAGCAGTTTCCATGACTGCCAACCAAATCACACTGCTCCATACTATGAGCCTTCCTGTGGGTGGTGAGGCCACTGGAAGTTATGTGTGAGTGCGACTTGACAGCTAGCAGATTATAACCTGAATCCTTGTGGACCCAAGTCCACCTCCTTAACCTCCAGGCCACCACTGTCCCCAAAATACACAGAGAAATAGAAAAAATTAACAGTTAGCTGAAACAATAAAAGGATAAAATCAGGTGTAACAATGTAAAACAGAAAGGTTGTATGTTTGATGATATCATTGTTTTGCTTTTCCCCTCAGTGAACCAATCACAGAGGAGGGTGATGGAGAGACTGAACATCTGCCTGGTGACGATGGTAAGGTTTTGCTTTCTGGCTCTAACCTTGACCATTGATGTGCCGTACACTAAGAGATAAATATGATCTTCTATGTGCAAACAGAGTTGGAGGCAGTGGCCATGTTTGACTACATGGCCAGATCTCCAGCAGAGCTCTCCTTGAAACAGGGCGACCTTCTAATCCTTCACAGCAAGGCATCTTGTGATTGGTGGAGAGGAGAAGTAGGAGGAGTCAAGGGTCTCATCCCGCACAAATATATCAGTGTATTGGATGGGTGAGTTCTGTTACCCTGCTGTCAGTTGATGTTTAATCACTTTCAACTTAAGTCAGCTAAAGTCTCAGTCAGCAGTCCTCAACCACTGGGCCGGGGTCTGGAATGAGACTTGATGCTGGGCCGCTAAAAAATGTCTCCTTTTGGCCCCATATGGCTATTACTTCCACTTGATCTATACCCAAATCAACAAAAGAACTGAACAATAGAATAGCTAGGATTCCATCATCAATAATGCAACTATATTTGATAAGAAAATATTTCTCTGTGAAGACAACAACAATAAACTTAAAATGACGCAGAGTCGTCGATACAAGATTCTAACTTTTTGTCTGGTAGCAGAAAGTTATAGGCTGTGAACACTTGAGAAATCCTTGTTGTGCCCATGCACAGTTGATTTGGTAGGAAGATTTCATAGGTATGAAAATATTTCAGAACCGTAAATGTAATTTTATTAAAGGGTATTTATCTTCCACAACTTAAATAATAATACAAGGTATTCTGAACACAAAAAAAAGTTGTGGAACACCGGTGTAGATAGAGCTCAGTCTGGTTCCATGTGCATAACAGTGGAGCAAACTGCCTGAACATTGGTATCTGTTGGTTTGTTTAGAGCTTTGGCCAACAAATGCAACTCATTTAATGCTTACTTCCTGGTTAATTATTTTATAATGTTACTGTTTTGATAGCAGCTCTTTAATTTACCTCATGTATAAATGATTTTTCCTCCCTCAGGTCCGAGCGAGGGAAAAGAGAAGAGACGGGAGGAGGAGGCAGCACTGGAAACCTGACTGTAGATGAGTCACAGGCAGAAAACACAACTCGGTACAATAACACACATACACACATAAAGCCACACTATTTAAATAAAAATAGACCTTAGGTTCTGAATCTCAGATGACAGTTGATGAATACAGTGTCTCTGTCTGTCTATAGGATGAGAGTAAACAGTGACAGTGCTTCACTGCCTGGACGGCAGAGAGGAAGTGAAGGAAGTCCCAGTCAAAAACCAACAACCTCCCCCATCACTCGACAACTGCCAGTGCCAGTGTACGACTGACAACAGACTTTACATATGTTTTCAATCCAACATGGATGGATGGATGGATGGATGGATGATGGATGGATGGATGGATGGATGGATGGATGGATGGATGGATGGATGGATGGATGGATGATGGATGGATGGATAGATAGATAGATAGATAGATAGATAGATAGATAGATAAAATTGTTCAGCTTTAATCCTGTCCCTGTGTCTGCAGGTCTCAAGAGAGAAGACACACACTGGAAACCATTCGCCAAGGAGGTTTAAGACCATTGGAGAGAACAGCTTTGACTCAAACCGAGAGACCAACTGTTGACAAGGTGAGAGGGTTCTCATACACCAGACATTATTTCTTTTTTCACAGTGCGAAAGGCTAAAACAGGTCAGCTGGAGCCCACAGTTCATTCTTTATCTGTCTGATCTATCTAGATCAGGTATGTCCAAACTGTTCCACAAAGGGCCACTGTGGCTGCAGGTTTCGTTCCAACCAAGCAGTAGCACACCTGAGTTGACAGGTTTAATCAAATGATCTCAGTCATCAGACAGCTGATTGGTCAAACTATGTGTATCTTGGTTGGTTGGACCAAAAACCAGCAGCCACACCGTTTGTGGAACAGTTTGAACAAACCTGCTCTATGTACATCTTAGTTTTAGAGTCTCTCTGCCTCCCCCTGCAGGAGATGATCAATCGCCAGATGAACTCTGTCTTCAAAGAGCTCCTGTCTCGTCAGCCTCCCATCCAAGCGTCCGTTGCCTCCACTCCTGCGGTCCTCCCCACTCCCTCATCCTCGGCTCTTCCTCAAGCAGCACCTGTTGCTAAAAAAGCAGGATTTGGCCTCAGAGGGAGAGGTCTTTTCAGACCTATGGACTGAAGCGCAATTAGAAAAATATGAGAGAAGATACTCGGACTGTAATCACTCATTGCTGCTCTGACCGTGAGACATTCGGAGAAGGCAAGGATTTATTTTTATGACACGTGTATATTACGAGCGTCTCTTTGTGCCACCTGTTCCCATGCTGTGTTATGCATTCGTGTCGGTGTGTTCAATTTACAGATGTTTTTTTTTTCTATTTGTGGATGGAGATTCAGGGATGTTTTGTCCCACACACACATTTGAACAAACTGACTTCAAAATATCTTAAAAGACACCTCATCTCAGGGCTTCAGTAGAGTTAGAGACAGACTAACTCTGGTCAGGCTTTGAAAGAACAGGTAAGAGTTGTCTTTTGTTTCCTCTCAGGGCTTAGGTGGTCATGTTTCTTCAGCTATACGTAGCTGTATCTGAGCCTCAAGGGCCAAAACGACCCCCCTAAAGCTAAAGCTAAACTGTGAAGACATTGAAGAGCCACACACAACAAACTCTTGTCTTATTGATGCACATGTAGTAAGAAGTTGTAGGTGTTGTCATTATTAAAAACGTAGCTGTTTTATTTCAGAAAAGAATTTTCTGAGTCATGCTCGATCTACGTTGATGTCCGAAATATGTTATAGAGTTCATGACCTGATTTCTGATCACTGTTGCCAAACTAAGTGTGTACCTAAAAAAAAAACAATAAAAATGCAGAGCTGATTTCATAGTTTCCGTTTGTTTATCCCCCTGACAAACAGACATCTGGGGTCACCAACTGTATTTGTTGAGGACCAGAATTGACAAATGACAGGGTGGTTGGCTTTCCTACTTCTCTACTTCACCTTGCCAAAGGGATCCCGCAGGGCTCAGATCTTAGGCCCTTCCTCTTTGCCATTTACACCACCTTACAGGGCAGATCATCCACTGGTTTCTTTTACAACTTCTATGCTAATGATACCCAGCAAGAGTCTCAGATTGTCTCTCTGACATATTTGCCCAGATGAAAGCCCGCCACCGGCTTAACCTCTCCAAAACTGAACTAACAGCTAAGCCAACGCTGCATTATGACGTTTCTGTCTCCTTGTCTCTGGCTCTTGCTGACATAATTAGTTGAGTCATGTCGCTTTACACTAAACAATATAAGCCAAATCAGGCCTTACCTAACACAACAGGCCACCCAGTTTTTTGCACAGACCATGTTTATCTTCCAACTCAACAAAAGCAACACCCTTCTAACAGGCCTCCCAGTCACAGGGCAGAGGCCTAGCAGTTAAGGAAGCGGACTTGGGTCTGCAAGGTCCCCAGTTCGAATCCCACTAGCGCCAAGTTACCACTGAGATGCCCTGACCACCTGACCGCTATCTTAACCACTTGGCCACTGCCCCTGTTCCAACAACTGCTCATTGCACTACATTGGCTACCCATCACTGTCACTAGCCTACAGAGGTTGTAGGTGCTCCTACCTACTGAAATCCTCAGTCTTATGTTGCCCTGCAATGTCTCAACACTGGTGAAATGATCTACCAAGAACGACTGGAAAAGAGGAGTCCCTTTCTGTCTTCAAAAAACTCTTGAAGACCCAGCTCTTCAGAGAGCACTTCCTGTCCTAGTACCCCCTGTACTTCTTACCCACAAGCCTTCTCTGACTTCTTTAACAGCTCTTTCTTAATCTACAGATCGCCTGAGTTGCTTTAGTTAGATAGATGAACGGATGGATTGATGGACGGATGAAGAGACGAACAGAGATATGACTGGAAGGCTCCACTGCCCCCAACGCCTAGAAGTGTGACCATGTGACATCATTTATTTTTTTCCTGACAATTTTGGAATCCTGTCATGGGCCAATATGGATGCTTTGTTGACTATCACTGCCCTGGTAATATAAACAGTTGAATGTCATAATAAAATAATATTATAGCATCACTAGATTGCCACGTAACATAAAGCAAACAGTATTTACAATCCTAAATTAACTAAAATAAATGGAAAAAATATAGAATAATAATATTGAGAAAATGAGAATGAAAGTGATTTTATGTTAAAATCCTACTAGAAAGTGTGCCATTTAACAGGGACAAAAAACTGCTGCTTTGTGTGTGTGTGTGTGTGTGTGTGTGTGTGTGTGTGCATCATTGTTAATCTGCCAGTTTAAAATAGTCCACTTCTGAAATGTGATATTTTAGGGTGTTTCCATTCCTCCGCCTTCTTCTCCCTAAAATAACCACATCCAAAGACTACAAACACACACACATGCAGACTCAAACACGCTGCAGCACTGGACAGTGTGTGCAGAATGTGTAAATGCACATGAAAGGGGGGGCTATAATCATCTTATAGATATTTTGGATTTTCTCTTGTCACTGACGCAGCACTGGCACTGAGGTAAGTGGCTGACAGTCCATATGGAGTCTGTACAACAATGATTCTGGTCAGTCTACAAAAACAAACCTGATTGTTTCAATTACCAACCATGTAAGGCAAAAATAAATGATGCTAAATTGGTTATAATGTTAACCCAGAATTCTAGCTCTGTAACTCTTTAACCTATTTAACATGACAAGCCTGGCGTAAGGGGATACTGTAAAGGCTTTTATGGGCAGAGCTTTATGTAAGTCAAAATGTGTTTTCGTCAAGAGAACTATTAGCAGTTTGCAAAGTCCTGCTCGTCTTTGAATGAAACATCCCACATAGAGATTTTCCTCTGAATAGTATTGAATTTTACTCAGTTGTATTTGTGTTGTTGCCCTATTCTGAAATAGAAATGTCCAAAAACGCATGTTTGCTTGTACGGACTTATCTGTGCAGAATTAGTCTCAAGTGGGACATTTCAAATTACCAGCTGCTATTTACAGATTCTGGTGTGACTTCTTTTTTAGGGCAGGGTGGGGGGCTGGTTACTAAAGAACAGGTGGTGTAGAGGCAGTGATTTCTGTTACACTGTCTTCACACTCTCAACATGTGTGTGTACATGTACATGTTACTTTACCTGTAGGTCTTTAAAAGCGAAACCACACTCTTGTCCCTCCTCGTCAGTGTCAAGGATGATGATGATAAGCGATGACTGTCTGGTGGAGTGTAAGATCAGCGATGACAGTGATGAAGACGAACGAGCAGGAGGAGAACACAGGAGCACTCCTCATCCTCCTCCTCCTCCTGAGTTCAGGTCCAAGGCCTCGACACCGGCACCTAAACCACCAACGCCTCCCGTTGTAGTCCCTCCCTCTGTTACACCTCCGTCTACACCCACCCTGACCACTGCTGTTAGCAGAGACCCTCACGGTATCAACAAGCACTTACAGGTCCAGACTTAATGCATCACTGCAGTTATTTTTCACACACAATAGGGGCACATTTGTGTCAGAATACTTGTAAATGCATAGATGATGGTCTTCAAATGTACTTTGACTGCCACAAATAAAGAACAATCCCAAAATTTTGAATATTATTGAAAATGTTAAAGAGTTTCTTTAACATTGTCAATTTAAAGAAACATTAAATTGACATTACCTTACTTAATGTCCAGTTGCCAAAGTTGCCTAAGTTTCCTAACTTAACTATAGTTGCCTAACAAAACTCTTTAACCTTGACCGTGACCTGGTTGACTGAGGTCTTCATTGTCATCATTAAAAGGTTTATTCAAAAGAAAGCATACTCCTCACAATGTTACATTGTGATAACACCACTGCCGCACAATGAAATGTGACCAGTTGGCAGTTTTGTATGGGTGGGTGGGGATGGTGCCACGCTCAGAGCACCTCAGTGGTAACCTGGTAGGTGGTGGATTCCAACATGAAACCTGTGGACCTAGGTCTGTTTTGTTAACCACTAGGCTACCACTGTTCCATTTAAACAAAGTGGCTCTGACACCAACTACCTCCATGCCCTCCTGGTAGCTCAATCTCTAGGATTGCTCTTCTACCCATATAATCACTGTCCCTCCTCTGAACATGTCCAAACCAAAAGCTTCTCTAGCTTTTTCTCAAAACCTTCCTGCCTGTGTTGTCCTTCTATTGACCTCATTTCTGATTCTACCCATCATTGTCTCTCCATAAGAGAATCTCAGCATCCTCCTGTCTTCTGCCCATTGGAGGTGTCTTTAAACCATAACTGGTCCCACAATTGTCCTGTAAACCTTTCCCTTCACCTTAGCTGACACTCGTCTATCAGAGATCAATCCTGACACTTTTCTCCAGCTGTTCCATCCTGCCTCTTTACCTCTTTACCTAGTTTCCACCACTCTGTACAGTGTGACAAGCGGATGCATGCATTTGGAATAAGCGCTTTCCACTTGTAAGTATAGGGTGGAGCTATTTGTTGAACGGTGTGTATATCATGGAATTTCTCAAAATTCAGAATTTTCTGTGTTTTTTCTATCATTTGGATCAGTATATTTACAAATGCATTTATCTACTTGTGAAGACCAGTATACAAGTTAGAAATCAGAGATTTTCAATTGTGTAAATCAAAAGCATTTGCAGACCAAGGACTATTTGTAAATCACTGTTTGTGCAATTTCAAGTACTATCACGCAAATGTTACCCATGAACATATTGCTTTGAGACATTTTTTGTAGCTTGTCTGAGTGTTGCATCAAATAGTGAACTTGTACAATATGTAGACAGTAGATAACCTCAGAGCCAATGGTCATATAGTATATAATTATAGTATATTATAGTATAGTATAGTATAATTATTGTATATAATGGTCATAGGGCCCAGATTTGCTGGTAACATCCCTGCATTGACTACATTAGACATAAATTGTTAAGAGATTAAATATAATCAAAATATTGAAAAAACTTTAACACCGTCACAAAAATAGCTTAATGTTAGCACATGCTGTATTTACAGTGACCAATGGAACACTGACCATTTTATTCACTGTGTCAAAGCCCACAATGGTACCAGAACTTTCTTTTGATTTTTGGTACCAGTGGTGAGAATATCTTAGGTTCTATTGCTCATTACCAGATCAAACAAAAATTTGCCTTGAATTGTGTAAGAAATTACTCAATCTATATGCTCAGAATTCCTGCAGTTTGCATCGGTGCAATGGTTCTGATACTTTTCTTGCTTGAATCAGCTGGATGTCAGTGATATTTTGGCGGAACCAACTGCTCCTCGGAGCTTGGACAAGGTTTGGTTCTACAGCATCGCAGGTTTCCAGAAGGCCCGTTTCTGGACTTACCTCCTCCTCACCACGCTGCTGGCTGTTCCAATGGCCTTTCTCTGTGGACTTTTTCTGGCTGTTCTGGCTGCTCTACATGTGTGGTAAAAAAAAAGTTGAACCCTTATTCTAGGGTATTTGGAATAACACTTAAATTAGTTGAAGGCCAGCAGGATCCTTTTGACGGTTTGATAGTAAATTAAAAATTATTAAGTAATAATTATAATTATTACTTAATGATTGGGCTACATTTGAACTATCGTTGTACATTTGATTATGAGTTTGTAGATTGAATCTTACGTAAGGCCTTGAGTCCATGACCGGCTCGCTCGGTGTTTCAATCCAGACCACTTTATGAATTCTGAAAAGAAAAATTGCAGAGACACTTCATGTTTCTGACATTTACAAAAAAAATTATTACATGTAAATTTGTAATACATTAATATACACTTATGAGTATGTTTTTGTTAAGACATTGGAGAAATCATTTCTGACAGTTTTTCCCCTCTCTCTTCAGGTTTGTGGTTCCTTGTGTGCAGCTCAGCAACACTTTTCTACCCTGTCTTATGTCCTTGTGGACATTTGCAGTTGATGTCCTCATTTTACCCCTTTGCTCGTCAATGGCGCTCTGCTTCAACCAAATTGCAATTTCACTGTCTAACAAGGACTGGCGTCAAGTTAAAGACAAGGACACTGCTTTGGTGTAAGATATTACAGTGGCTGATGGACCAAAAAAGGAGAACAGTCTCATGACTGGACATCTGGAATGGACTGGATAAGAGAGGACAAGACATGACAAGTGCAATTGCAGTTCAAATGATCTACTCCCTAAAACCTCACTTACATTGCATCCTTACTTACAGGAAACAACAAACATCTGGTTGGTCAGTTTTCATCACGTATTTGTCAAGATTGTAGCAACATTTTGAAAATTCCCAGAGTGAGTTGATTTTTCATATAAATATTGTATGTGCTTTTTTCAAACTAATTTTAAAGATGTCTATCTATTACCAGAAGTGTTTTCTTTAAATGGATATAAGAAAAATCATTATTCCATAGAATGTTGTTTTATAGAGAGTGCTTGAATGCAATGAGACTGACTTTCACCAAAATACATTAAACTGGCTCTCTGTTTTTTGTCCAATGCCATAAATCATTATTATTTGTGATAGATCAGGCTGTTGTAGGAATTTTATCTTTAGCATTTATTACTATTTTTTACCACTTCATCATAGTCACTAAATGTTTGTTTTCTATATTTTCCCGGTAAACAAATAAAGCAAAAAATAATACATTATATGATGTAGTTTCGATTAACTGGTTTATTCATTTACTTAAAATTGATCCTTAAACGTGTGATTCTTTGATCGATCTTTGTCAGATGGGAACTCTCCTTACAGCAGCATATCTTTGAACGAACACGGACAACGACAAAAAGCATCAATGCTGTGATATTTGGGGGATAAATGCTACTATGTTATAGTCCATGGTTTGACCAGTGTTTACACTTAAAAAAAAAATTGGCTCAGTATCACGTTATAACGTACGGAAGCGTATTGCTGCCACACTTGGAAAAAAAAATTGGCTCAGTATCACGTTCGTGATACTATCACGTTATAAGTTTTACGTTATTTCGTGATACTATCACGTTATATCGTGATAAGTTTTACGTTATTTCGTGATACTATCACGTTATAACGTGATAGGTTTTACGTTATTTCGTGATAAGTTTTACGTTATTTCGTGATACTATCACGTTATAACGTGATAAGTTTTACGTTATTTCGTGATACTATCACGTTATAACGTGATAAGTTTTACGTTATTTCGTGATAAATGTCATGTATGAAGCGAATGTTAAACTCAAATCCTTCTCCACGGATATGGCTTGTTTACAGGGTTCAGTTAAATTGTTTTGTAACGTCCAGTCGGACGTGTAATGTTTGTTGAGGCATTAATAAACAATCCCGCATTTATTGCAAAGATTTAATTACAAAGTTTGGTCTCTGTCAGCTGTCACCACGCCAATACACAGAACACATGGACCTGCTGCGTCTTCTCTCACACTCACTCAGGCTCTCTTCCACTCTGCTCCCCCCGCCCCTGGCTGCTGCGTTCATCCAGATGCACAGACTATGGGAAATCATAGAACTCTACGAACAATGAACATAATATTAATCAATCACAGTATTTTGATGCTTGGCGGTGAGATTTTACAATAACTAAGCTCATTGATTGAGATTTTTGTCAGAGTGCGGACAGAATTTTAAACACATGGCATTCTACCGAATGTGTTGTTATGTGCCATCTTAATAAACCACATTACCCAAAATGCACTGCACGTGTTAGGTTTACTTGGAGTGACCATGTACTCTTGTATTCTAGTCGGAGTTCCAGTTAAATGTCTGCACAAACTCACGCTGATCGTGTGTGTGTCTATTCTATTCTATTCTATTCTATTCGACCATTTATCACGATATAACGTAAAACTTATCACGTTATAACCTCATGCTATCACGAAATAACGCAAAACTTATCACGTTATAACGTGATAGTATCACGAAATAACGTAAAACTTATCACGTTATAACGTGATACTGAGCCAATTTTTTTTTCTAAGTGTGGCAGCAATACGCTTCCGTATTGTACAAGTAGTCTGCACGTGGGAGCAATTACTGTGCACTGTGGTCGACAGCACTGCTCATTTCAGGTAATCAACCACTTATGTATACTTCCCACTTTGAATGTGGGAATGAATGTTTATGTTGTATGTGTAACAGAGTTAGAAATGCAGTGTACCATGATAGTGATTTTCGCTTGTATATGAGCAACATAAGACATTTTGGATTTGGAGCTGAGGTGTACTGCAGGTCTGCTGTATGTGTGTGTCCGCTTACTCTACCCGATCGGAGAAATCTGCGCATCTCAGTCGGGTAGGTTCACTGTGGCAGCACTCCACATTTTATTTTGATTTGTTGTGATAAGAACACGGTTTTAGTTTGGTGGCTTCGGCGTATGATCTGTGTGGTGTTGTTTTGCGTGCATTGTGAGGGTGTGAGTGAACTTTGCGACACAGACAGAACGTTTGTTTCTGTTTTTGATTTTGCCACGAGTTTCTGCAGGCGGAGATTAGCGCGGTTGGCGCGAAAGAATACATAGTCCATGTTGTGGGCGGGTGGCTTAATAACTCACTGTTGGAATTAGAATTGAATAATAAGTGACAATTTTATAATTAAATTTGTTTCGAAGAGTTGTTATCGATTTAATTCACTCAGTCTAAATATTGCTCCGATAGTGGACAAACTTAACTTAAACCGGTCACGTGCGCACAGCTGATGCAACACACGTGTTGTGACCTTGTGAATCTATATTGAGGTCACTGCTATAGCCTGCTGTTGTAGGTTATGCCTTTTTCTCATTCAATTCGGGATCGAAGTAGGTAATTCGGGATTAAATGCCGTATTAACTGATCCGCATTCGATTCACTTTGCATTCACACACAATAAGGGGGTGAACGCGCATAAGTCTAACCATGGTCCAGTTTCAATTTGATCACGTTATATAACGAGAGCTCGTTAATATGTGGTTTGAATCAACATAAATTCTGTCAACAAACGCACGTGCAGTTTTGAGGAATAAATGGAGCAGGTTAACGAAAGTTCAAGGCGACGTATGAAAGCGATTAAAATGAGACACAAAGAATGAATTAAGAAGATAAGGAGAGAAAATATGAGGAAGTGTTTTGTAACCCTGTTCCTAATGAAGCAAACTGTTTTGTGCGGAAGGTAATTTTGTCTGGTATGAGTTGCCGTAACGGCCGTTGTTGTTGGTTCTGTTCGAAGTTGGTGTGGAAGAAAAAAGAAAAATAAAGACGTGGTGGCTCTCATCTCCTGGCTCAGTCATTGTGTTTTCAATAACACGCACAGAATAGAAGAACCCAAGACGCTCGGCTACACTAATAATGCAGCAACATCTAGCGGGTGTTGTGTTCACACACAGCGACAACCGTTATACTTTTTATTGATTTACACCCGTATTAGTTAATTTGTTATCGAAACCACCGACTGGAGGTGGATTAGGTAATGTGCATTAGTTCAGGAGCGAATGCGCGATAGTTTGTAATGCGAATGCAAACGGGGAACGACACTGGCTTCGCGTCGCAGCGAATACCAAATTAAATGCCAAGTGTGAAAACGGCAGAGACAACACTTGTGCAGGTTAGAGGATAGAAACCGTACTTGAGTTGAGCACCAGTTGGTTGTGACGTCATCACGCTCACGTCAAAACCCGAGTGTACAGTAGATGCAGCGAGTCCCGACCTCATCTTTAGTGGTTTTTAGGATAAAGAAAACCTGAACATTTTAGCATTATTATTGTTTAAAGTGTGTGAGTGAATAAAAAATATTTGAGACTTGTACCAACATTATCATTATGTATGTTATAGTCTCTAATGATTCAATCGGATTAAGTGAAACACAACCATGTCTTTGTTGGGTCTTTAATTGTCATTTAATTACTTTATTGTTGGTTGATTCACATCCAATCTCTTTGACATGTATTCACAGAAGTACTACACAGTGAACAGAGGAATTCCTACCGAGTAAATTTTCAGGGTTACAGAATGCTGGCAGAATCTGGTGAGTCCAACTTACTTTTTTTGTTCGATCTCTCAAAAAACGTCCGACCATCATAAAATTTTCATGGCTCAACATTTTGAATGGTGACTTTGTTTCTTTATGACACAAATGTGCTCTTCCTTTCTTTAAGGAACACTTGAGTGGGCACCAAGAAAGCGTACCAACAGCTTTTCACATGAGCGACCAAACTGTGAGTCAGACATATTTACATCATAACAACTAAAGGCATCTTGGGAAGTTTGCCTATTTTCCGCTACATTTTGAAGACAGTGTCTACAACAGTGTAAACATAATATTTGTTTTAATCAATTTCTGAGTTTCTATAAGTCAAATCTCATTATGACTACGGGCATGTAGAAAAAAAAAAAAAAAGACAGTGTTAAGATTCAAGGAGTGAAGTAGTTGGTAGGACCCAAAATGCAGAAATTGGCGGTGCTTGTCTTTAGTGGTGGAGACAAGATATTATTAACAAAAACAACAACAACTTATGAAACAAAAACTCACTGGCAAAAAAACAGGCATGTATAGAGCTAAAAACTGGAAGTAACATGACCAGGGAGAACAGGCCAGGCTTCAAAAACAGGAACAAGACTTGGCCTAACATCAACGACTTCAGGGAACGATCGAACACCATCAAGTACCAGGTAACACTAACATCGCACCCTGCAGGACCCAGTCTGCTGTCTTGGGTTCTAGGCCCCCAAGCATCCAGGTCACACTCGCTAAATACCCCGTGCAGAAGGCACCTAGTGACCAAATCCTGCTGCCACTGGGAAAAGGTGAAGGGCTAATCAACGGGATCAACGATATTTGGTTGGTTACCCAGGCGATCCCAAAAATGCCTTTTTTACTTCCACCTCCTCCTCCACCTTGTCTAGGTGCCCGGTGACGACTTCCTATATCATCTTCCATTGTATCCGGTGTTGTATGGAGCTAATGTGATAGGCTTGTTTGTCCTGCGGACACAGGACACTGTCAGTTCTGTTTTAATGCTTTTCATTGCGATGCGCAGTTGTGTGGAGTTCTACTGCCCTGATTTGCTCTCACTAAATGCGCCTTCACAGCCTCTTTGAGTTGATCTGCGTAATACCGTTTGCTCCCCTGTGGACACAATGTCTCTGGTTCCCCCCACCCCCCGTCCTGTGGTCCCGGCTACTACCGATTTAAATAATAAATTAGATCCATATGGACTTTATAAGATTATTTTCATAATATTGTGGGGCGTTTGTCACTAAAACATACTTTGCTGAAATGCTTTTGGTATTTCAATTGCAGTTTCTAAGATGACCGGCGCTGGACACAACTTGAAGAGGAGCTTTTCAGCTGGGAACTTAATCCAACAGAAAGAGAGGAAGAGGAAAAGTTCAAGACGGACGAAAATTAAGGAAGCCTCGGACCAGATTTAAAAGACAACACAGCATTTCCAACCAACAAGCCAGATTAGCTGTTACCTTATATTTTCTAAAGATAGTCGCAAAAAATATGAAGCAAGGGAGGGATGCCAACCCCCTGCATGTATTACCTGCCTATAAATCTGTCATTGAAGTCAGCCTTTTACTGTTATCGCACCATTCACTTTCTCTTTGAACTTGAACCTTCGGCCTAAGAATAAAAAAAGAATCGGCTGTTTGTGAGTTCACAGCCCAGACAGAGATGTTGTTGTGCTAAGTAGCATTTTGCATTAAATCCCTCCCTCCTTACTCAGATATATACCTCAACTCCACCCATATTGCTTATATTGTATTTGTTTTTTTGTATTTATTGTATTTATCTGTTGCTTGTAACCATAATTACTGCCTGTACTGACGTTTCCAAGACTTATTTTCTTTTTTGCTTTGTTTTTTGATCATTTCATTCATTTTGATAAAAAAAAAAAATCAAACTTTGAGTGAATTTTTGATTAATTCATTAAATATTCTAAGCTCAAATTTCCTACATCCTTTGTCTGTGATTTAAAGAGCAAGACAAGAAAAACTTATGGACAAGAAAAAAAAATTATAAAGATTTATGTATACCACCTGAAGTGTTTCATTTAAATGGATAAGAAAAAAGTGCAATGAGTTTGACATTATCAAGTGACAAATCAGATTCTGACAAACTAAACGCATACCTGGTGAGCGATCATTGTTTGAGTGGCACAGCAGTGTGTCATGGACAGAATAATTCATATTGAAGTCAACGAAATGGGCAGAATTCTACTGTTACTGTGAGTGAGAAGAGTTGCTGCTGCTGGAGAGACCAGAACTATGATTGTCACTGTGTTCAGGATGTAAGTGTCAAACAGGTAGCTCTCAGATTTGAAAAGGCAGAAAAATTAACCAAGTTCCAAAAAATGAATAAATGTAGCTTTTCTGATCATACCTTTATTTATTCACTTAAAGGGTTTGTCCTTGAACCTGAGTGATTGTTTGATTCATTCTTTTCTCCCCTTTTTTCCTGTGGTTTTACTCTAAGAGGTGGAGCCAGAGACTCAACTCTATGCGG
>JAFBJS010002720.1:0-28562 GCA_016785265.1 Paraplagusia blochii | reverse complement strand
CTTAAAAACTTTTTAATTCATGCATTAGGCTGAAGACTTTGTCCCAAAGACTAAGACATTAAACGATGTTTGATACAAGTCCAACCGGTTCCTTTCTGGTTCCCAACATTTCTTCTTTGCTTCTTTTTCCTCCACACGGCTTAGCTTAACAAAAAGAAACTTCAAATACTGCTTGATTTTCAAACAGTGGCGTCTTTATAATGTGATTGTTCTGCTCGGTTGAAGGTGGTTGGATATTCATCCATTTCTCAGGTGGCGAGGGGCAAAAGTTAACTGTTGCTGAGACGGTTGAGGTTTAGACATCCTTTTTATAGCAGCTTCTACAGTCTTTGTTGAACTATGTATGAAGGAGAGGAATTCTCTATGATCAAAGTTCCAATTTGTTGATCTTTTCTCCATAGACATAAGAAGACACTCTTACTCAGCTGAAGATAAAGGTTTACCATGTAAAAAGCAAACGTTAAAGTTTTTATTTCCCGACGACATTACATTTCTACAAGTAAAAACATAAAGCTAAAATTGTGTTTCGGCTTGAGCTTTTATGATAATTGAATTGTAGCTGGCAACTTTGCTACCTAATCGCTTGCTTTGACATCATTGGAAGTGAAATTTGCATTAGGATTATTGTACCGTCAGTGGTAACTTGGTATCACAATGAACGAGTTCCTTAACCACTGGTCCAACAACAGCCCAACAGGGAAGGAAAGCAAACTCTTTGTCATTGTGGCGTTGTGATACAACACCACTGCACACAACACAATTTGTCCTCTGTATTTAACACATCATCTAAGTGAACTGTGGGCAACTCAGTGGACCTCAGTGGTAACTTGCTGGTTGGTGGATTCGAACCTGAAACCCAAGTCTGGTTCTTTAACTGCTAGGCCGCTGAGAAAAAAAAAAAACATAACAAAAAACATTTCATTACATAATTGCTTTATTGGTATATAAATGCAGCTAAGGTGGCATTGGTGGCTTACCTGTCAGTGAAGCAGACTTGGGTCGCCCATACGCTAAAAGGTCATTTTGTAACACACCACATTTTAATCCGTTTTTCCGTATTTCTCCGCCGGTGCTTTCTAATGGTTTTGTAAATCTTAACATGTATACAAATTATATAATAACTATTGTATCTCTTTTTTCCGACAATGGGGAAAATTCAATATAAACTTCCCCAGTAATAGTACTGTATGTGAGGGGCCCTGTACTTCTGTGATTTGAAGTAAACTGTAAAGTCTTTTTAGAACAATGTATTTTGTAAAGTTGGATTATAAAAATACAATCCATGAGACTTGTTATGAGCCAGCAGTTCAATCTGTTTTCCTAATAGAACTTTCACTAAGCTGCACATTCTTTTTCCAAGTCTTGTCTGGTAATGTCATGGTTCTGGTAAGAGTCCAACCTAGGGACCTAACAACTCTTTCACAACTTTTTGTTTGGTTTTATATTTCCTGCCCTGTGACATTTTTGTGACACAGTGTCAGAGTCTAGAAGTCTCATTTCACTGGCACCAAGAAAGGGGACATTCTTGTCCTTTTTCGTTACGACCAGTTACTATTACTGCTTCCAGTCTGCCCAGTCCAAACCTGTCTCTTCAATCATTCCATAGCGATAAAATCTTCCAAGTTAAAAAAAAAAAAAAATGTCTGGTTCTTCGTCGCTCAAAGTAAAAAGAGCATCAAGGACACACATTGTTAGACTTCTGCCTCAGCTTGATTTCTCTAGTTAAATAGAAAAGATTAATTTTTTTTTCTACTTTCTTCATAAATCCATTTACTGGGGTTGGCCTCCAACATGGCTGCCAGCTGCCAAAAACCGGCTCTTGTTTCCCAGTCTGAGGCCACCACTGGCCCGATCGCCGGTGTGTTTTGACACACTTAGTGGGGAGTGTGAATGTGAAAAATGGGTGTTATGGTTCTGGCTTGTGTCTCCCTCTGCATTTGTCACAATGGCTGCCAAAATCCCAATGACCTCATTCTCATTAGTGCTGCTTCAGAGTACAAAGAGACAGACTGGGGCTCAAGGGTGAGGAGAGCTGCTCCTCGGTGAAAGACGCCTGCTACATTTTTAAAAAGGCCTCCAGAGCTGCTTTCCACTGTTGGTGACTGTGGAAAGCATGCTAATACTCTGGTTGTGGGTAAACGTGAAGGGTTGTTGCTTAAATTAATGGTGTGGAACTTTGGGTATGGCCTTTCCTGCAGGAGAATGACTATACATTAAGTAAAGAATGTACAGTAGCCTAAAGAAACAAATCGGGTTGATAAAGCTTCCAAACAATTATGGCAAACTATAATTTCCAAAATTTTGGGTCCTGTGGCTTACTCCAACAAAATGAACATTTGATGCCCCTTACCTTAATTAAGAGTATTTTCTGATAAAACTGTGCTTGTTTGCAGAGAAACTTGACATCTGATGTGTAGGTTGCGAACAGTGGGCAACTTTGAGCATCCAGGGAACAAGGGGTGGGACAGTGCCATGCTCAGTGGTAGCCTGGCAGCTGGTGGATTTGAATGTGAAACTCTTCACACCCAGGTCCAGTTTCTTAACCACCATTTCCCCATTGACCCTAGATTTGGATTTGTAAACATTTTTTCTGTCTCTATGTGGGAAAGAAAAGGAAGGAAAGTAAACTCGTCATTGTGACATGGTGATACACACCCCTGCACTTAACCCATCACCAAAGTGGACAGTGGGCAGCCTTGAGCAGCCAGGGAGCAATGACTGGGGACCTTCTTGAACTTCAACTTCTAGTTTTATAAAGTACTATATCATAACTGTTATCTCTGGGAACACACCGTGAAAGTAAAAACACAAGTTACAATAACAGAAAAATACCCCCTGTCCTGATAGACCCTCAGCTGAGGCTCCCAAAAAAAAACCCATGCGGGGAAAAATAACAGAAGAAACCTCAGGGTGATCGACACAGGAGGTGATCCTCACCTAGGTAGGACAGGTGGAGAATAAGGAAATAAACAGCATAGAAAATAGAGGGTTCTACAGGTTTATAAGGCACTTCTAAGCTCCCAGTTCAAATTTATTTCAGATATAGTCCTGGGTCCAGTTTACAGCTAAGGAGTTTTAGGGGAGAGAACAGATGGGGACATCAGGTCCCCAGCCAAACTTGTTAGTCCTCTGTGATAATGGAATAGAAGGGGGAAAGGGGTAGAGGAGAACAGGAGAGGACTCAACCTACCTAGGGACCCTCCTTAGGTTGTGCACCTGAGGAAGCGTTCTTGTGGGTAGATAGGGTTTTACCAGTTTTTTTTTTATTTTTAGAACTCTATTAATCCTTTATGGATTATCCTTCGGGAAATTATGCCTCTGCATGTATCCCATCACCGTAGTGAGCAGGGCCAGCTGACTGGCGCCCGGGGAACAGTGTGGGGGGACCATGCTCAGGGGACCTCAGTGGTAACTTGGTATCACAATGAACGAGTTCCTTAACCACTGGTCCAACAACAGCCCAAAAATTTGGATTGAAACCACTACGCACAACCAAATGTTAGTGCACCTGGGAAGCAGTGAGTGGGGATGGTGACTTGCAATTTAGTAGTTGGTGTGGATTCGAACCCGGAACCCTCCTGACCCCAGCCCGGTTCTCAAACCACCAGCACTGCCCCATCATTTGCCAAATTACACAATATTGGGGGTTGCCAGACCATGAAGAGCCTCATATGTGAGTTTAAGAATTTTAAACTGATTTCATAAATGTACTCGTAACACATTTTGGTAACGTGGCAGCTCCCACCAAAGCTTCTAGTGATCCTGTAAAGTATTGAAATGCTTGTTTTCTGCCAGCTTTCTTAGCCACTGCGCTAATACCACAGTGGTTGAAGCTGCCATGAAGAAATACAGCCTAGACATTTCAGTTCCACAAGCTAATAGCATATTTTTTTTATTGAGGGTTTCCACCATGGATTAACTCGACAGTAGCCAGACACCAAAACCACAGAGTTAGCCTAAGCCTTTTGCTGGGAACAAGAATAAAAGTTAGCCAAAATCACTTAGTGGATGGGTTTGCTGACAGATGCTTTAAAACAGGTCTAAAAATGAGAACTCACAGCTTCAAGGCCATGTGATACCATTCAGTAAAGCCCTTGGTATTAAATACTGTAGCTCTGCTGTGTGCAGGAACAACTGCTAAATAATAGATACCGAGTAACTGATAGAAAAAGACCAGTAACAGTACAATTCTTGATCTTCCTTTTGACTAGTTTTATTCTAGATCATACATTGTAGGCACCTTAAAGTCCATGTGGGCTACCATGTGACTACTGGGACGGACTAAACATTGAGCTTTCCTAGTAGCTATAGTTTGCTCCATGCTTAGAACTGATTAGAACTGAGGTTGATTCTGAAGAATTTTCCTTCAGGTGATTATTGTACTCAGGTTAGTCCCTCATGATGAGGCTGCATCATTTCTACTGTTAGTTCCTGTTTGTTTACCTTTATTTTTTTCAACATTTCTTGAAAAAACAGCATAAAACTGCACATTTTAATAAACTAAGGGGACAGTCATTGTGAAACACCATCGACCTGCTGTGGTGAAGACAAAAGAGCAATTAAAGCTGATGAAAAGGTTCCTCTCTTCAAAACGTATTTTACCTTCAAATAGCAGAGTGGATTATCTTTCACGAAATTCTCCTCTAACTTTTTTTTTTTCCTTTATCTATTTTTGAGCCAAGTGGGAATTTCTTTTTTTCTTCCTTTTTAGCTGATCTTGTCTACTTTTTTAGTATCAGCTATGACAGGTACTCTTTTGGTAACCGAGGTCCGTCTTGCTTGAAAGCAGTGATCCATGCTCGCCTTATTTCCCATCATACCCTTGCAAACCCTCAAGCTTTCAACATGTGAGAATTACATTCCAGAAAGTATGTGATTCCAACCAGATCTTAAACTGGCAAAATAAAATAAAAGGACAAAGTGAAAGAGCAGATTCCCTTTTCCAGGATTCATGACCTCATTATGCAGACGCTGCATTTTGTAAAATGGCGATTGGCTTCAATTAGCCCGTTGGCACCAGCGCAGCACGTTTGTCCCTGTGGTGCCACCTCTATTAGTGCAATGGAGATCCTTATCTGTTATACAGACACTGGAATACATCTGGGGGAGGGTGGGGGATGGAGCTCGGGAGTCATGGTGTTAATGATGCTGTGTTAAAGCCCTATTATGGCGTTGCAGTGAGAGTTGGGAAACATCTGTGTTAGAAGAAGTAGGGCACTCTGACTGGAGAATAAATGAACACAAGTGAAGGACCAGATTTTTTAGATTCAACAAAATGCCAATTAAATTTTTTTTGGCAGCAACATGGATTCTTTTTGTGGTCTTTCTAATCAGATAAAGCCCTCGACAGATGATGGCTATTTAGCAACAAGAATACTGTATGCAAGTCATAACATAATTTTAATTAATTTTACTTAATGCAACCTCAATATTGTGATATCTTCTATTAAGGAACAAAGATGTCTTGAGACAAGATCACATGGGGTCACTGGTCTCCAACAGGTCACTCGGCATCAATGGATCAGTTCAGTGTTATCTTACCTGGGGTTGTTAAAACATACGTAGTAAGTCAGCCTAAAACAGTAACAAACTCATTTTCACTCATATCAGCAGTACAGATTCCCTTCAATGGCCAGTCTTAACTGTGATACAGTAGAGAGGTAGCTTCTTCATAATATAGATAGATGGATAGATGGACAGATAGATGGATGGATGGATGGATGGATACAAATATGGAATAGATTTATAGATAATAATATAGATAACAACAATAATAATAATAATACAGGATAGATAGATAGATAGATATAGATAAATAGATAAAACTTTAGTAGTCCCTCGGGAGTATCCCGATACTCCCGATACAAAACAAGAGTTGGATAATATGTCAATACATGTGTCTACATCCATCCATCCATCCATTTATCCCTCCATCCATCCATCTGTCCATTTATCTATCCATCCACCCATCCATCCATTTATTCATTCCTTCTTCATTCACTTACCTATGACAGTTGTAGCATTCTGAGCAGGGACATTCCGACCTCCCCAATCTTACTGCAGTGTACCAACCCCTTTGTTAACCCTTAAATGGACCTTTGCATAGCCTTATGAGGCACATACATCCTCTGGGCCGCACAAAATGAATCTATGGGCTGCATTTGGCCCCCAGGCCTCGACTTTGATCCTTTATATCCCTATAGGGACCAGTAATGTATTCATCTTTCTATCTCTATCTAAATGCCCTAAAAGATGTGGAAGTGACATGTGTGTGATTGAATTCAGTCATTATTATTGATACGTTACGAGAGGAATCAATACTTCTATGATACTCCTCAGAGTATTGATATGCTGCCATCAGAAATGAACATAACACTTCCATATTGGAACAAACCACATCCCAGTGCCAACTGTTCGTGACATTCATAGGAATGTTGTTGCACATTCCCAGGAAACTATGGCAACACACAATAGGTATAGAACCAATAGAGCCAGTGTCCGGTGGTGCTGGTGGCCTAGTGGTAAAGGAAGCATGATTTGGTCTGGGTTTGATTTCTGGGTTTGAATCCACCAGCGGCCACGTAACCACTGAGGTGCCCACTGTTCACTTTGGTGATGGATTAAAGGCAGTTGTCACAAGTCTGTGATGTGGATCACAGTGACAAGAAGTTTACTTTCCTTCCTGAACCACGTGCCAAAGTGACCGGACAGTTGTGTCTGGATTTCAGTAGTTCTTCCTCAGAGGTGGTTTGTTGTGTTGTGTTGTGGTGGAAAGGCCTCAGCACAGGGGGGTACACACACACACACACACACACACATGGTAGAATACACCTACTGTACGTGATGACACGGTTATGAGAAATGAAACTCTACAGAGAGTCCCAATCACACACTCACAGCAGGGCCCTCGCCAGCAGCTGCCTGCGTGTGCGCCGGTCTGTGCGTGACCTCAGAGCCGCGCTGCATGAGCATGTCAGCGCAATTACAACCTGCTGCGTGCAGGCATTAGTGTGTGTGTGGTTCATGAGAGGTCCTTGTCTCTGTGAATATTCCCCCGCTGCCCCTTTTGCTGGCGCTGTGTTTGCCGGGCCGCCCGCGCGGTCCCCGTAGTGCGGTCTAACGTCAGTTATCGTACCTGTCATCGTGCCTCGTGCGACAAGCCTCTCATATTCAGCCCCATCTGTCTCCGGCACAAAAGGATGTCATCATTTCCTTTGTCGGCTTGTCGTGCTTCGCTTCAGTCAGCTGATATCACTCTCCGGTGTATTTCAGGAAACTGTAATGAGCATATAGAAGAGGTATGGACTCGTGTCTCATGTCAGACAATAGACAACAGGTGAAAAGGCACTCCAATACAAGTGGACATGATTACACCTACACGTGCCTCTCACACAGACACAGGGGAGCTGGAACAGGCACAGACACTGTGTCAACACTCGTAAATGAGTGTGCACACACACACACACACACACACACACACACAAACACACAAACCTGTACAAAAACATACTATATTTTCATTTGAGACATAAGCAGCACAACATGATCCAACCTGGTCCTGTTGAACTATTTGAGGTATCAGGGTCAACATGTTCTGAGGGTCATTAGTCAATGGCAGTTTTGATGCAGCTCTGTGTGTTAGAGGTTTTAACTTGCAGGGGATTTGAAAATATTTCCCTTCTCCTGTACTCGGTAGCACCACCTAGAGTAACACTCCAAATATTTACTTGTACGTAAGTGGTTAATACAGCTTTCATATGCTCATCCGAGTATATTGCCCGTTGCGCATGATGCTGAAATAACATGAGCCATGCTATGTGTAGTTACTGGAGTACAGTTAAGTAAACTCTCACTCGTTGATCGGATGTCATCTAATGTCACTGGTAATGTAACAAAAATCATTACTCTCTGCAACTTGTCTATCCATCCATCCATGCATCCATCTATCTATCTATCCATCCATCCATCCATCCATCCATCCATCCATCCATCCATCCATCCATCCATACCTGCCTTTATAACAAACACAGACACCACTCACCAAACAGCAACAAATCTATGTTAAATCTATGTTAAATATATTCACACGTACATATATATGGTGGTCCCTTGTCTATTGTGGGGATTATATCCCCAGATCAACCGTGATAAGTTATTGTATTATTTACCTATATATTACCTCTTTAAGAAACATTGTTAGGGCCAAGTAGAGACAATGGTATTGATCAAATTTACATATAGAGTATGTTAACCCTTTATGAGCCGTAATGAAAGCCCATTTACCCATAGATGCAGGTTATCCATCGCAAAACCCTTTAGAACGGGGGTTTTCAAAGTGCGGGGCGGGCCCCACTGGTGGGGTGCTGAGGGGGGCGCGTGTGACCCTGGGATGGTCCCTTGTCTATTACAGGGATTATATCCCCAGATCAACCGTGATACGTCAACATAAGTTATTGTATTATTTACCTATATATTACCTCTTTAAGAAACATTGTTAGGGCCAAGTAGAGACAATGGTATTGATCAAATTTACATATAGAGTATGTTAACCCTTTATGAGCCGTAATGAAAGCCCATTTACCCATAGATGCAGGTTATCCATCGCAGGGGTTTTCAAAGTGCGGGGCGGGCCCCACTGGTAGGCCGCTGTGGGATGCTAAGGGGGGCGCGTGTGACCCTGGGGAACATGTTCTTTTTCCGCTGTACTACAATAAAGTGTAATTGCACATCCTTGTTAGTTGAACTATATATCTTTTTTTGTTTCTTTATGTTAACAAGGATACGATGTTATGCATATACGATATACATTATGCAGAGGTTTAGCTCGAACTATTTAATAGACAAATGCTGTTATTTATAGTTGCTGTTGAGAGTGGGTGGTGGGGGCGCAAATTGTTTTCTTCTTGCTAGAGGGGGCGTAACAGAAAAAGATTGGGAAGCACTGATTGAGAACATTTTATCAAGTCAACAATAAAAAATGGGAGATCAGACTGGGTGTCCGTTTATATCATGACGCAGTTTGTAAAGATTTCCCAGAAACATTAGACACACAAGTAAACATGTCTCTGTCCTGTCTTTGAATATTTTTAGCTATATACTGTATATATGTATGAATATATATATACTGTATGTTATGTAAAGAGAGCACATAAGTACATTATAGGTTATGTAAAGCCATAAACTCTTTATCAGCGTTATCTTTGACAACATTTATAGTAGCACACACACACACACACACACACACTCACACACACATCTATATAAATAAATGGCATGAGATAAGAAAGCCAAATCCTCACCAATGAAGCCTCTAATTGCAACCACTGTGTATTTGCTGTGAATTACTTATGCAGTCGAACATGAATCGCATTTCAACTCGATGAAATTGATGTACAACAGGCTGCGGATGATCAGTGCAGCTGTTAGTGACTGCGCTGGAAATTTAAAGTTGCAGCCACAACACAATGTTTTATGGCTTCTCTCGCAGATGATTTACCAGGCGGCAAGATTAATGTTCACACTTTGATTTCAGATTTATGCGTCGTGTTGCCTGCGTGTTTACACACATGCAGAATGTGAAACCTCACAACTGGAGTGAAAAACAACTGTGTTTTGACAAGTGTGTGAATATCAATGCAGTGTGGGAAACTGAAACTTATACTCACTGTTGTTAAACGCCCTTATCTTTCTCTTTATTTCACTGCCGTCTAACACTGGGAACCCATGCTTTCCATGCCATCCCGTTTAGAATGTTGGAAGTAGGAGAAGATTATAGTTAAAAGTTATATGTTTGGACTGCAACCGACTGGAAAAGGCAGCTTTTGGAGCTAATTGGTCTTCAGTCTGCTCTGAATTTCCGCTCCTCCTCGGAACCAGTGAGCAAACATATCAATTAGAGAAACTTCCTCAGACAAACATTAGCGCAAATGTCATTTCCTGGCTGGAAAAGGTGTTTAAGGAGTTTTTTTTTTGCTCTATTTCTTAGCTGTGTAAATATAGCGTGAAGGTGTTTCTGCGTCAGACACACTGTGTCACGGTTCCTACTTTATCTCAGTGATTTGATGGACATAGAATAAATCTGTGCTTTTCTAAAAAAAAAAAAAAAGTGTCAAGCCAAACAATTGTCTTCTGCTGTGGTTAAAAAGGATTATTTTTTATATTAGCGGTGCATGAGAGTCTTCCACTCTTCCACTCCGCTGCTGCTTCTGCATCGGTGCCAGTCTGTGTGACTGGAGGGAAAACCTCCTGCCCGAGGCACGAGTGTTTACCAGGTGCTTCTTGACAGATCACAGTGTCACTGTGAAACAAAGGAGCATAAATCACTGTTGTTTACAAGTTTGAGAACATGAATATATTTAGTCCTGACCCTGTGAAGCCTTTGGTTTGTGTTGATGTGAGCAGATAGTAGTTTTTATTTGCTGGAGTATTGCTAACTGCATAATTCAACACTGCAAAGGAGGTTGTAACAGGGAAACAAATCTTTGTCATCACTTAGTTACCTTCTTAAATCAGGAGGTAATCTGGAAAAAAAATTTAACGGAGATTAGAACTTTTCCAGGTCTGATATGATACTTCAATTCATTACTTCTCCAACCTGGACGGGCTGGTGTCAATAGGCTACTGTTATTGGGACAGGAGTAAAGTTAAGCATTTGGTCTTTGGTATCTGATTGTCGGATGTCTAATCTTTCAATCCGGACAAATATTTGTTTGTTGTGAAAGTGCATTTTCCACTGTAGCAAAATGGTTCTTGCCAAGTAATTAATAACAGTTCATCTTGTCCTTTTTGGTGAATCAATGGTTTCCATCTCACTGTCCTCTGCATCTTCTCCGACTCCATCTACTTCCATGTCCTCCCTCACTGCATCCATCAATCTCCTCTTTGTCTCCTACCTGGTAGCTCCATCTCTAGGATCATTCTTCTACCAATGTATCCACTGTCCCTCCTCTGAACATGTCCAAACCATCTCAATCTTCTCAAGCTTTTTCTCCCAAACTGTCCTGCCTGTGTTGTCCTTCTAATCACCTAATTCCTGATCCTGTCCATCCTTGTCTCTCCTGAAGAGAATCTCAGCATCTTTAACTCTGTCTCTTCCAGCTCTGCCTATTGTCTCTTTAATCCATACATCATGGACTCACAACAATTCTGTAAACCTTTGCCTTCTACATAGCCGACACTCATCTATTAGAGTGGTCCCCAGTCCACAATTGAGCCACAGACTGGTCAATTGGTACCGGGCCACAGAGAGTAAGTTATATCTATGTGTTCAGGCTAGGTCCAGTTTGTTGTATGAATGCCAACAGGCCGCCTCCTGTTGTCTCCATCAGACTACATTCTCTGTCTGATGGAGGACGTCCACATGGTAGTGTATCTTTAATGAGGCAATGGTGCCTATAAAACTGCTTTGCCGATTAGAGGTGAAGAGTTCAGCATTAAAAAACACACCTGGTTAAGTGAGGATCAACTATCTGTACTAATTAAGTTGCATAGATAGTTGATTAATGGTAATTATTATTCTTATACCAGTTTTATGCTGGGTGTATCATTTTAATTGGGAGTGTTTATTTGCGACACCTTAAAGTGCGCTAAACGAAAAAAAGGCGATCATTGCTGCAAAAAGGGTTCAGAAAACACTGGTCTGTCACATTACATAAATAATCTAATTTAAAAAATATGAGTCCATGTAAAAGCTGTGCAGATCATAATAACACCTGCACACCTTGTTGAAGAGATATGGTTTGGACATATGGTCAAGATAAATATTTTAGTTAATCGGACAAAAGAATGTCGGATCCCACAGAGCCAAGCTGTGGGAGAAAAGGAGGGAGAATAAAGAAGTGGTACAAAGGAGATGAGGTGAGATTGAAGCAGATGAAGAAAGCAGTAAAATGCAAAAGAAAAACCTGGACATCTTTTGGATCTGTCCTTTTTTTTTGTTTAGTCTTGCTGCGATTTCTAAGGCGATTTGCAGCTGTAGGATGTCGGTCCAGTGA
This sequence comes from Paraplagusia blochii, assembly GCA_016785265.1. NCBI lineage: Eukaryota > Metazoa > Chordata > Actinopteri > Pleuronectiformes > Cynoglossidae > Paraplagusia > Paraplagusia blochii. The sequence goes on along the minus strand of JAFBJS010002720.1, from coordinate 16,569 downwards.
ATTTTCCTTCATCCCTTACATGTGAGGTGAACCACAGCCAGGGGTGAAACTAAATATGGGCCACATGCGGCCCAGACACGAATCAGAAATTACAGATCCATGAATCCATAGTCAGTGGGTTCAGGATGATTGTGGAAGTCTTTGTGAAGGACGAGGAGAACTTTAAATTAAATTAAGTGAAGGACAACTGCACTGAATAAAGAAACAGCTCCAATTTAGGAAAGTTGGAACCAGCAGTCCCCCTACTTTTTACTATACCATTGTTGAAGAATAATAAGATTTCCATAAAATATCCTTGTGTGGATAACATGTTTTTATAACATGAGGATTTCATTGTTGAAGATTCATCTTGTTAATTGTAGCCCACTGCAGATTTGCGTTGATACCGTTGCTACAATAAACTGCCATATGTAAAGATTGTGGTGTAAACCAACACACAGGAAGAGAGACCTGTTAATCTGTCTGTGGCATTCGAGCCTCAACTCTTTCTGAGCATCAGTGTGTCTCTGCACAGTTGTCTTTCAGGCTTCGACTCTTCTATAATTACATATTCTTTTTGGGGATGCAACCATGGAGCGCAACGACGGCTTGTTAAAGCACTGTGTTTTGTGGTCATGGGAAGGAATGTGTTGATAAAAGGGATTTTATTTCTCTTCTCCACTTCCCCACAGAAGGATAAGTCTGGTTTTGTTGTTTGTGTTGAGATGAAGGAGGACAGAACTTCAGGAGTGTCTCTGTGAATCTCTTTTCTTCCTCGGTCCAGTTGGACAAGGATCTTGTTTTTCAAGTGTATGAAAATTTAGATTTGATGTCCGTGCCCTGGTCAGCTGGTACCTGCTGGTATTGCAGACTGGTGGTTGGTATCCATCAGCTGTTAGGTTGTAACTGAGGTGTGTAGTGTGATTTGGGTGTCAGGTGGGGGAACTGCTGCTCCTGAATGATTTGATCTACAGCAGGGGTCACCAACCCGGTGCCTGCGGGCACTGTGTCGCCTGCAGTGACCATGTCAGTCGCCCGCAAGCCAGTTCTAAAATAGACCTAATCACAAACTATCACTGTCTAAAATTTAATGTAATTGTGTTTTTTAATTGCATTTACATTGATGTAAATAAAAAACAAAAAGTATAAAAAATATATAAAAACCTTAAAAAAAAGACATAAAGTAGCAGAGTTCGCTAATCTGAGAATTCTGACGTAGAATGGGGCAGAGTTCAGTCTAGTGCGCATGACAAACTTAGCCTTGGTCTTGATCATTGTGAAGACAAGGAGACAAAAGCGATATCTACCCACATAAACATGGCGGAAAAAAGGAAGAAAACGTATTATTTTTACAGTGAATGGGAGGAAGAATTATTTTTTACTAATGTGAAAGAAAACTGTGCGTGTCTCATTTGCGGTGCGACTGTGGCGACGACAAAGCAGCACAATGTGGAGAGACACTTCAGCACAAAAGTTACCATGCTAACTACCCACCCGGCAGTGCACTACGAACAGAAAAGATCCGCGAGTTAAAGGAAGCTTGATTTTTGTCAAATCTTACAGAATTGATAATTCGTACAAACACGGTGCAGAGTTCATGATTTGATGAAAATTAATAGCGTCTTGAAAAATTGGACACGGTTTCCTGCAAAATGTTGTGGAAGTTATCATTCGAAAATCAAACAATTGGAAAGGTAAATAAGGAATTAAATATTGCATGTTGAAGTTTATCTGTTTCCTACCTTGTTGAATCATTCTGAATCCTTATTGCTAAATTATTAATCATTAACAATCAGTGTCTTCATGTAGAATGTCATTAATATAATTTGATTTAATTAATTTAATTAATGATGAACTGTGCGACTTTCTTCTTTCATTACTCAGTGCCCTTGAAGTAGCTCTCAGTTTTAAAAAGGTTGGCGACCCCTGATCTACAGTATGTACAAATATTTTAATGCTGTCCGGCACAACTCATGGACTTGTAACAGTATACGCAGCAGGAGCCTTACTTTTTTTGAATTTTATTCAAAGAAAACATTTGTTCCATCGTAATGAAACAAACATTTTTTCATGTATTTATTGTTAAATTCAGTCATGGCAGCAAAAGGCAGGACCTGAAGGAGTCCAAGGAGGCTGCTTCAGGTGCAGGAGATTTATTCTCAAAGAACCAAAAATAATAAAACTCACTTAAACGGAAACAAGGCGTTAGCTACACGGCTCAGACAGTTCCAAAGTATAAACTCCAAGGTTTGAACCGTAAATACAAGACACGGTCTGAACACAAACAGAACAGCAAACACAGAATGAACAGCAAACACAACACTGAACAATGACCCACTCAGACAAAGAGAGAAGAGAGGTATATGTAGCCAGGGCAACAGGTGGCAGGAGTGAGACTGATGTCTCAGAGACACAGATGTAATGACACTTACTCCACACTGCAGATAAAACAGGATTTTTTTTGTTTTTTTAGATGTGCATAACGTCCCATTTGTCAGAACGTGTCTCATTGTCCCAAAAAGTTAGGTCCATTCTGCAGTTTTTCCCTGGAGATCCCGGGGCCAGACTTTTCTGATGACCTCACCCCACCTGGGTTTCTACTACTGTCATTAATGTAACAATTGATTTTCCAGGCCTGCACATGCTCTTCTGTGATTCTAGACTGAAGACAAATTACACTCCACTCCCTGCCTTTTGTCTGACTCTAAGGTGAAGCTAAACATAGAGAAACTCTCACCTTATCTCGATTAACATTTTAAACTAAAACTGTAAAACATATTGTGTATATTCCCAGTAATCGTCACTGAAAAGTATCTTAAATAATCAGCTAAACACCTTCATGTTACCTGAGATGCCCACTTTATATTGTGTTTGAAATTAAAAGTTTCATAAATCACATAGAATTACAATATAATTTAAACCAGACGTCTCCAATCTTTTCTGTTCCGCGGAACGGTTTAATGTCTGACAATATTTTCACGGCCCGGTGTAGCAGATATAAACAAAATGAAATGATAAGATCAGCTTTAAAAACTGTTGTATTTTCTCTATAATAATAAAAATGACCGTAAATCCACTGTTTAATCATGTGCAACTTTATTAGCGACGTCCCTGTGACGTACCCACAACAGAATATGACATGAGCAACATCCTTTCTGCCCAACGCAATGAAACACACTCTAGTCGCTGCGGTAACGTTTAAACATACCTTCAAAATAAGACGCAACACGAATACAAAGTGTATGAAAATACTCGCTACTCACAGCAGGACTGAATCAGTGGGAGACCTGAGCTTGTTTTGCTGTAACGAGACGGTCCCGTCTCGGTGTTATGGGAGACAACAATGAAACCCGAAGTGTGCTACTTAGGTCCAGTTTGTTCCGTAATTTTGTTTTGTTTGTCGTCACTGCAGATAACCCTGCTTCACACAGATGCAATGTAGGAAATGGCAACAGGGTTTTCAGTGCTGTTGTGGCGATCTCAGGGTACTCTGCCATGACTTTAATCCGGAAAAACGGCAGAGTTGATGTCTCGAACAGACGTTTAAGGCCGCCGTCATTTGCAATCTCCAGCACTTGATCTTTTTTTTTAATTTAGCGGGCTGTATCACGTGACTTACGGTGTCTAGGACTTGACATCCGTCAAGTGAGACGGATGTAATAGAGAGAATCCGGCCAGTTTTTCAAAATAAAACACCATTAAGACTGGGATGATAAATCAAACAAATTATGTGTATTATTTTTTTCTTTCTGTGCAGTCTGGTACCAAATGACCAACGACCCGGGGTTAGGGACCACTGATTTAAAGGACGTAAGAATAGGATTTTATGAAAAAAAGCTCCAAGTTAAAGAATCTATTAATGCCAACCAATCCCCCAAACTTGTCCAAGGGAAGCTATTAATCTACGTTTTAAATATGATTCTACCCTTTATACAATAACCACATTTTACCATAAAATGGCAAAGAAAGTCTGAAAGTTAGCATTCAAGCCTTTCTGCATGAAATTTATTTTAGTTCACATTTATGCTCCATCTATGTCAGATCTGGGGAAAAATAAGGACCGTGGGCTGGATGTGGCCCGTTTGGCGTTCCAATCCAGCCCACCAAACTTGCCCGATTATACTTTTCATTGAAATATTGTTATTGTTCACCCTTTTCCCTGCAAAGCCAGCATTTCCCCAATGGATAGTCTCCAGGACGCTCAAGGCATTTTCCCTTTATGCAATGCTTTACTCATCATTAATCTTAGTTCATGCAAATACTTGATCTTTCTGATCCCGATTCTGGCCGGTGAGACAAAATAATTGCCCAGGCCTGATCTAAACCAAGAGAAGATGATTTATAGTTAATAAAATACAGTGGCTCTCATTCAGTTTGAGAACTGAGCCTGCGTATGTTCTTTCATGAACCAGACCTTTTAATCTTTTAATCAGTTGTTCAGAAACAGGTGGACAACGAAAACCATGAAAAGTCCTTTTCTTCGGTCCAGTGCATCTAATCTTCCCTGGCCACACAGTGGGCCATTTCCCTGCCTTCATCGGTTCCACAGTTTCACCTTATCTTGTGGCCAAATCACAGCAGCGGGTCAGACTCAGAGTTCCAGTTTGAGAGGAGGGATAAAGAGGATGATTTGTGAGGTTTCTTTGGGCTAAATTCTTTGTCTTGTGTGGTCCAGGGGTTTCCCACCAAGAAGTTTTGTATATGTGAGTTCTCTTCACTCTGTGTGAACTCCACCATATGCAGCATGCACATCCCATGACCAGCAGCTGTAAATTCCACAACGGGCAGGAGGAAGTCGACTAATCAAATTTTGTGACCTTCATCTGCCCCAGCAACTTGCTTCGGGAGGGTTGGTCCATGTGAAATCCTTCTGGACAAAAGAGACAAGACGATAAAATGAACTTGAATTTACTGTGTCGACCCTTGCATTGCTGCACATTCTGGAGAACAGTGCATCTTCTTTGTGCTGCGGTCAACAGGGGTCAGATTTAACCGAGCAAAGACTTGAGGTCTGTTTCTGGAACAGCCTGGTGAGACTGATTGGATCATGCATACTTCTCCAAAACCCGTTTGTACTTTTACATTATAATATATATCATATATCCATCTATGCATCTTTGTCCGTTTACACGTACCTAGGTTACTGGGCAGCAGTCTCCACGACGACCACCCAAATCACACTGAGCCACACAAGCCCATCTTCAACCTTCCTCCAGATGGCACACTAGAAAAAGCCATCTACTAGGGGTGAGCAAATGAATCGTTTTGGATTGGTTATTTGTCCGTGACCTACACGATCCGAGTGCACCGGTCCAAAAAGTCTGAACGATAATGCAGTAAAACAATCCGATGGTTCGGATTTTTGCACGTGGATCGGTTCCCTGCTCCATGGTCCCGTCAACAAATTGGATTCTTAACATTGGTGGAAAAGCCAATCGGCCATCCCATATATATTGAATGTCATGGAAAAAATGATTAGACCACTCTTTCTTTAATTTCTTGTCCATTTAAAAGTCCGCTTCCTCTTAATCTACATTAATCTGGACAAATATAATAACAACAAAAAAAGGCTCATAATTAAGTTTAATTTCAGAGCTGATTTCTGGCCATTTTGCATGGTTTTATTGACAGTTCCGTTCCTACATCACTAGCAATAACATTGTACTGACAAATAGTCATTGCATGGTTTTGTGTTCATTGTTTCCCCCAGGTGATAAACCTTTAGTGGAACAAGGCATTGAAGAAAGCAGCAGAGTGGTCCAGTAACTTGACTGTATATATATATATATATATATATATATATAGGTATATACATAAATATATATATATGTATATGTATATATACAGTATATGTATGTATATATGTATATATGTGTATATATGTATGTATATATGTATATATGTGTGTATATATATATATATATATATATATATATATGGTAGATGTCTTTGGGTGGGTCTCTTCTGTCCAGTCTTAAAGCCTTCCTAAGGTCATGAAACTTTTCCCAGACAGATCAAAGCCGACTGCAGTCCTCATCTTTGCACTGAGTCACAGTCTGGGCTGTGGTGAGAAACAGCTGCTGCTGGTGAAGCTGCTCTGAGAGAGAGAGGAGAGAAGAGAGGAAGTAAAAGGATCAGTCCTGACCTTTAGTGCAGTCTTTCCCAGCTGTTTTTTTTTTTTAACAATCCTGGGGAACGTAATACTGCCCATGACATTAACTGGCCACGCTGGACCATAAACACTGCACTGCTATCTAGTCAGTAATGAGTCATTCAGTTAATGAAATGTGTCCAATAGCTTTCGTTGTAGCTTTATTGAAAATGCTGATAGTGTCTTTACAGTGTAAGGCCAAAGCATTTCCCCCAGTCCCTACTTCGCAGCACAGCCTCCCACATTCCTGCACTCCACCACGCCTGCCGTCGGCAGCTTGTGTTTTCATTTGACACGATGCACAACGTGGGGGACACTGCAGTCTCCCTGCGACGGCCCATTCCGGGTTCTACAGACAGAGGTGAAAAACATTTTCTCTTTGACATTGGGGGTAAGGCAGAGCACGTGTCTGTAGATCGTCTAAAGCCAGTCTGACCTCTGCCTAGTGGGCGCCCTCCCACACACACACCTCCAACTAGGGGTGTCCTCCCATACAGCCAAGAGCCCCTAAGAAGGTGCCTCAGGCCTCTGGGCCTCAAGCCCCTGGCCCCCGCCCCCACAATGCCCCTAAGACTTCTGATGCAGGTGTCCCAACCCACCTTCCAGTTAAAAGGAGTTGTTGTGGGAGGGCCATTTGACGCCCTCTTTTTGACTTTGCTTGTTATAGTGAATTCTGGGGGGGACGTATGTAGTGGACACTGACATAGATGGACATATTTTATAGTCATAATTCCACATAGTGTTATTTCCATGCTTCTTTACTCAATATGTTTGCATCAGAAGTTGGTTCTATCATGCAACTGATAGTATTGGTAGTGTTGTTACGACGTTGTCCCTTTAAGAGTCGTGGGTATTTTGGGTACGATTCGTTTAGCACAGACCTGGGCAAACTAAGGCCCGTGGGCCGGACGCAGCCCGTTTGGCATTTCAATCCGGCCAAATTATATTTTTGATTCATATTATTATTATCCTTCTGCCTTTTCCCTGCAAAGCCAACATTTCCCCAATAGATTGTCTTGAAGATGCTAAAAGGATTTGACCATTTTGCCTTTATTCAATACTTTACTCATGTAATGTACTCTTAGTTCGCACAAATAATCTTTCTGATTCTGACTTGGCCCGTGACTCAAATTCTAGTACCAGCTGTGGCCCGCGAGTGAAAATAATTGCCCAGGCCTGGTTTAGCATGTTGTTGTTGGTTCAACGAGCTAAATAAACGCCATGCTGTTGCTGGCTCTGATCAAGAAATTGTCTTTTCGCTACTCTCACACTGCAATTTGGACAACAGTGTATTTTAGCTCACAGAAGTTTTACTTGTGTAAATTTACCCCTCTTTGCCTTCATAATCAACACAAGGATTTCATTTAAATGAAGTGACGGGATCTTCGTTCACTTGAGAAATTATCATGCTCTGAAATACATTTATTTTACATTTTTATGACCACGGAGAAAAAGTACTTAATTTTATAGTGGACAATAGTTTAAAAGTCATTTACACTGAAATTTGACAGCATCAGAGAAGAATAGAGTCTTGTGCTGGAGAAATCTGGGGTGCTAGCTCAGATGTCTTTTTTCTAAGATGACATGCTAGGTTTTAATCACCATCCACACTAAGGTATTTGTGTGACGATTTTGGAGACTTCTGCCCCCACAATCTAGTAATGGATAATACGTTTCTTACCTGAAGTTATCACTTGCTTTCATTGGGATTTCTCTTTGTTCAGAAAAAAATGTATTCTAATTTTATAATTAAAGGCCAAAATTAATGCCAAATTACCCATTTTTTTGCTAACATTGAAACCTCTCTCTTGGTTTCTCGCTGGAAGTTCTTTCAAAGAAAAGAAAGTGATGCTTTAATGATCCCAATTTGAGAACCTATTGCATTAACAGCAGCAGTTGTTATAACCACAGTTAACAGGCTAACCCCAACAAGCACCTTCAGGAATCGAACCTAGGACTCTCTGCTCTGGCTGTTTTGGAGGCAGGCATGCTCACCGATAATATCTCATTTGTTCCAGGCAGACAACGAGTCTTTGTGGAAACTGCAGTGATTTGACCTTTAAAGTGTACCTGTCCGGTAACACTTTGAATTAGTACGGCTGACCTTGAAGGCCACAGCTAATTATGATGTGATGATGTTATGATGTGATGATAAGCCCTGTGGAGTGACTGAAGAGATCCAAAAGGAAAAAAAGAAATGACTGTGACGTTAAAGGAGAAAACGTAACGTAGTGTTTCGTAACTGTGTGTTGTTTCGCTAATATAGAGTGACAAACTGTAGTATTTTTCTACTTATTATTTGAGAACCTAGTGTTCTGTGGGATTTCCATATTTTTATTGTTGTTTTATTTTTGTGCATTTGTCTGGAAGCTTTTCCTGCCTCTTCCGCAACGTACACTGCAACTTCACACTCGAGAATCTCCTTCATCTGCTGCAAATTCACACCCAGGCTATAACTCACAAAGAGCCTTATTTATCATCTCACAGTCCCTTCATGTGAAGTTCGCATGTTCCCTCAGTATGTATGGGTTCAGTCCAAGTTCTCTGAGCGTCTTCTCAAAGACATGCAGATTGGCTGTAGACTTTAAATAAATTCTAGGTTTGAACTTGTGTCTTAATTCACACCTGTTTGGAAGGTTTCATACTAATCTGGCTGCATTTCCACTGTTGGAACAGCAACAACATTATCAAATAGTAACTGAATATTTCTATAATCCTATTCATTCATTCATTTTCATTTGCTTATCCGCTGTCGGGTCCAGGGGCAGCCGGCGCCACCTAGATGCACCATACTGTGCGTCTTCCTGTGGGTGGTGAACCCACTGGAACTCGTGTGGGTCGGGACGGTGCTATGATCAGAGCATTTCAGTGGCAACCTGGCAGCTGGTGGATTAGAACCTGAAGCAGACCTTGCAGACCCAAGTCTTTGACCACTAAGCCACCACTGCAGTGAGTCACACTCAAAAAAAGAGAGAAAAAAAAGATATATATACACGGCACCAAAAAGTTCTGATGTCCACCTTTAATGTTTCTTGCTGGCCTAAATCTTCAACCAAGAGAACAATATCCATTCGTACTCTACATTGGTCAAGCTAGTAACACATCTCTAGTAACACGTCAACCAAATAACACATTGGTCTTGTTTTTTTTAAAGTATCTAGACAAGCAGTAGGTAGTAGCTTTTTATTTTTTTTAGCAGTTTTAAGATTAAGACAGTGAAGTTGTTCTCTTTGTGACTATATTTTAAAATACCATATTTCTGGAGTATAAGTCTCACCATTGCCCTCTAATTTATAAAAAAAAAAAAAAATAAAATTCTGGGGCACACCACCAAACAAAATTACATTTACACAGTACACATAATACATTTAGTTAATAATATAGTTTCAAAATGTATTTATGGAGGGCCTGGGGTAGGCGTGGGGGTGGCTTGGGACATGGGGGATCTTTCACTCACATAACAATCCATTTCAGGAACGATTCATAAAAATAAACGATTCGATTCACTGTGATCCGAGTTGGTTCATTTTGATTCAGCCACAATGGTTGAAAACCAATGGTCTAATGGTCATAACAAAGGTAATATTATAAAATAAGGCTTCACCCTTGTATAGGCTGCAGCCAGGCATAGATGATAAATAAGTGCGAAACCAAGGAGCAAAATTGCCCTGGTTCACATTTCACTAGATCACAGCTTTGCTTTGTCTAACATTATCCCGCTGTGTTGTCAAAATAAAGTTTGTCCATCTGACTGTGGAGACGATGCGATTCCTTCAGTTTGACGCTGACGGTGATTACAAGCTGCTGTGAGCTTCAACTAATGGAACCACGAAAAGCTGAGCGCCACCGCATGGAACGAACTGTGACCTTGTTGAAAGTGTGTTTTCCAGGATGGAGTGAATGAGTGTGGATGAATGATACTGTATGCTCCCTCACTCACCTCATGCATGTAAATGGAAAACATAGTTTAGTTGTTGAGTGTTTTGCCTGAAGGGGGGCAGTGGAATTTAGCTGCAGCCAACTGTGACAATTGAAGAAATTGAAAAAAAAAAAAAAAAAAAAAAAAAAAAAAAAAAAAAAAAAGACGAGAGCAGGGAGTAAGAGAGAAAATGTGTGACTTGAAGCTCTCACTGTATTTCAGAACTGACTTCCACAGTTTGGAATGTTTCACCTTTGTCCCACAACTAATGATTTTATTTGCAGAAAATTGTGAAACGTTGCTTTTGACATTGATGAGTGAAAATATTTGTCTGTGATAAAACGTCAGGCTTTCAAAACGACAACTGCGAAAGTGATGGGTGAGCGTAGCTTCAAGGCAAAGGATTTCAAATTTCAATTGTTTTTTTGTAAATATTATTAAGTAACAACAATTATAGGAAATGTATGTGTTATTATTATTTTTACAATTATAGAAATAAAATTGTACTAAAGTTTGGAAACAGCAGCTGTCAGGTGTATTGACAATATTTATCTTTACCAGAGATTTCTGTCAAAAAACGCTATTGTCAAGCATTAATTGATTGAAAGATAATTGACCATATAAAAACAACAACAACAAAAAAAAAACTGACACAGGTTATGAGATATGGGATTGATATAAGTTCTGACTTGCACTTTCATTACGTACAGTAAAAGCCTAAGCTTATTTTGTGTGAATCTCAGTTAACTCAAATATTGTGAAATATTTGACTTTTTTTTTAGAAAATCTAAAGTATTACATTTATCCTAGTGGTCTTTCATTTATTCTCCCATTACAAAAATATTTGCAATGCAAAATGTGTGAGATTTAATAAACGAAATATGTTAATGAATAATTTAACGCAATTATACACAGTACTATTGCTGTACAATACTATGATTTATCATTATGCAAATCTCAAATATGTATTTCTTGAATTTTCGCAAAAAATAAACTGTAATTCTATAGATAGATCCAAAAAATAACCAAAATTTCAACCACAGAACTTGTAATTGATAATAACAAATTATGAAAATGTTGTTGGTATCAGTAGCAGATAGTGTTGCAATGGATTTTGGAGAGCGTTGAAAAAGGTTGCGATGCCCAAGGTTTGGTGCTGGGATTGAAGTGGAGGTTGTAGTCAGTTGTAATCAGTGAAGCAGAGATTACTTGAGGGAAGGTGGTGGTGAAGCATGTCACTGGGGTCAGAACGGTTGGTGGAGTCATTGTTAAAGAAGATGGAGAACTTTGAATTGAATTCCCTGACGGTTGGGAAGTTGGAGTGTTGGATTGGAGTGTCAATGGGAAATGTGTCAAATGGGTTGGGTGTCATGGAGGACGCTTGAAAGAACATGAGCTAATTGTTTGGTGACAGAATAATCTGTCTGTCTGTCTGTCTTTTAATCTGTCTGTCTGTTTATGTGTCCATTAATATGTCTGTCTGTCTGTCTGTCTATGTGTCCATTAATGTGTCTGTCTGTCTGTCTGTCTGTCTGTCTGTCTGTTTATGTGTCCATTAATGTGTCTGTCTGTCTGTCTGTCTGTCTGTTTATGTGTCCATTAATGTGTCTGTCTGTCTGTCTGTCTGTCTGTCTATGTGTCCATTAATGTGTCTGTCTATCTATCTGTCTGTAAATCTGTCTATCTGTCCATTAATGTGTCTGTCTATCTATCTGTCTGTAAATCTGTCTATCTGTCCATTAATGTGTCTGTCTGTCTGTCTGTCTGTCTGTCTATGTGTCCACTAATGTGTCTGTCTGTTTATGTGTCCATTAATGTGTCTGTCCGTCTGTCTATGTGTCCATTAATGTGTCTGTCTATCTATCTGTCTGTCTGTAAATCTATCTGTCCATTAATGTGTCTGTCTGTCTATGTGTCCATTAATGTGTCTGTCTGTCTGTCTGTCTGTCTATGTGTCCTTTAATGTGTCTGTCTATCTATCTGTCTGTCTGTAAATCTGTCTATCTGTCTGTCTGTCTGTCTATGTGTCCATTAATGTGTTTGTCTGTCTATTTGCTATTAATGGGTTTGTCTGTTTGTCTGTCTGTCTTTTAATCTGTCTGTCTGTTTATGTGTCCATTAATGTGTCTGTCTATCTATCTGTCTGTCTGTGTCCGTCTGTCTATTCACCATTAATGGGTTTGTCTGTTTGTCTATCTATCTGTCTTTCTGTCTGTCCTTTGTTAGTGAGACAGACAGTTATTATTCTGGTATTCTGTGTGAGGTAATGCACAGTCTATTGATTCCATACATCCATACATACGTGAGACATCTCAGTTACTCCATGTTCCTGTGTCATCACTGCGGTGTCTCGTCTCCTTTGAGCCCTCACATTGCAGCTAATGATTGCCATGAGTGTTTGATTAAGTCCCAGTCCTGCCACCTAGGGACTCAGGTGTGCTAGCTGTGATTAACACACATCCTAATTAATTTACTGAGACGCTTCAGCAGGATAAAAAGAGCTAAAGGTTGAAAAAGCAGAGGAGATAACAAGAATCAATCTTCTGAGGCCCTGAAAATCCAAAACCCTTTTCAGTCATCAGTCTTCGACGCTATTGTCACGCAGGTATCAAACAGGACGTTTGTTGACTCTGTTGAAGAGAACCTGTGATAACTGATATCATAGCTAGTGGTCTGGAGCAGATGAGACAAAAAGAAACTGAATTTGTCCACGAGTCATTTTCTTTCATATCTCCCACGACAGCGTGTCTCAGACGCAGTACAGCTGCTGGAAAGTGTTTAGTTAAATTAGGTGACATCATGATACTTGTAGAGAATTACTCCTCATCTCAGTTTCTCCAAGCGTGAAATTATCTTGGCCCTCCTGTTGGCAGCTTTTGTCAAAAACAAGCAGCAATTTCTTCTTCAGACATGGGATTGAAATCCAAACTCTTTGTCAGCGTGGGTGTTGTTATTTGCGGCAGCGATGGCACCCCAGCCTTTTATGGGAAGCAGCTTGACAGGGTCAAAGGACATTTATCTGGATGGGATGGCGATAACCTATGGTAAGAATATACCCTAAGTGTGAGAGGTTATCTCTTACTTAAAGTCTTCCTTCCATTTACACTGTCCTTTTGTTCTGGTTCTTGACGAGGGATCTTGAACCCAACTAAGTTAGGGTTCAACACAAAGAATTAAAAAAATGGGGAAAAGGCAATAAAAGGTCAGTTTTCCACAAATGTGTAATACACCACTGCTGAAAAAGACAAAAAAATGAACCTTAAAGAGTCTGTGGATCAGGGTTGTGAGCAGGGGCGTAGCCAGACCCCTTAAAATGGGTGGGCCGTGAAAAAAATAGGGTGGGCCAACCCCAAAGTATTATAGCCAAGTTTGATCAGCCCTCTCATTGGATTGGGTGGGCCTGACTGACAAGTGGCCCACCCGTGGCTACGCCCATGGTTTTGAGAACCATAGGGTTTATCATAAAAGCTAGGGATGTCCTCTTAACCAATATTCTATATTGCTGATATATCTCAAACAATTAATTTCCGATACCAATAGTAACAAATACCGAAATAGGCTGGTGATTTCCCCTGAATTATTGTGATGCCGTACTGAAGGCATTCTATAAATAATTGTGTATTAAAACAACAGTTACATCAACTAACACTACTTCAATATAAATTAAAGAAAAATGACACATTTATTGTTAACATTTGGTCTGAAAAAGTCCTAGAATTCTTTGTGCAGCATTTAAATTTAACAAAAAATGTCTAGTGTCGGACAGAATAACTTGTCAAAAACAATCATTAACAAAACTGGGTTCATTCAGCCCTCACAACAATAGGCAAATAAAAGGACACACAGATAGAAACAGCTTCAGTCAAAAAAAGTCAGCAGCCCTCTTTTAAAGTGCAAATAAGCATTTTAGCATCGTCGTTTTTGTTGGTGACTGTTTTGTAGTTCACTGGTAAATGTCCGAGAAACTAATTGAAAACTGAGAAATAAATTTCTCTATTAGTTATGACATAGCCCGGCTTGAGAAACTTCACGCATTTAGTAAAACCAGCGTCTTTAGCGGGAAAGATCAGCTGGTTCTCCAGAATGATAAACTCCATTACATTATACAGATCTATTTCGCTCTTGAATTTTCTTTCCCGTATTTAACTTTGACTCTTTAAGAATTGCTTTTCTTCACTTTGCTGCAAAAAAATGCTTTGCGATTAAGTGTTAAAAACTTGTCCCCACAAGACCAGGTCCTTGCACTCATGACAAATTCCAGTGATTCTGATCCACAAAAAAAACCAAAAAAAAAACAAAAACTCCAGAACACGGACATTTACTGTATCATCCAGCATTGTTGTCCCTTTAATGACATCAGCTCTCTGTCAGGACCCCTGATGAAGTCCAGCTTATTTGCAGGGACCGTGGATTTGCAGCATCAGATTTTGAATATTAGTAACAGTAAAATTAAAGTCTGATCAACTCTGCACTGGATGGAAGTGAATAGAGCAACAAAGCAAAATCTCCATTGCAATTCAGCAACGTCCACGTTAACATTTACCTTTCACATTGAGGTGAGGGCCACATGTTATCCTTTCACGGGTTTGAGACCCCAGTTCTAGACGAAGAGACGCTCGTATGTAATGTTGCACAAGGACACTTTCAAGAGTTTGGAAGATTAACAACAGAGACTGTTAGGAATCAAACTTCTACAAATTTCTAATTTTTTGGATCGATTGTATTTCAGAGAAGGCAACAGTTTTTCAGCGGTTAAAAACATTTTTGAATGATGAGATCAGACCTCAGGACATCTCTCCTCTGTCATCCTCTGGGTTTTTATGTCCAACCTTTTTCATTCTTCTTCAGCTGCACCTTCCTTCTACTTCTTTTCATCCTTCACTGACTTTAGATCTTTGCTGCTTCTGCTGCTGCATTACTTCATCACCTACACTATCTGCTCCCATCACTTGTGATTCTTTTCCCTCTCCCCTCTCTTTCCAGTCTTCTCTCCTACACTCAGTCTGCTGCTACACCTGAATGACCCCCTCTGCCCCCCGTCCCATCCCTCTTCTCTTTTTCCGTCTGTATCTCACTCCCTCCGACACAGTCTGTCACAGTCTGCTGTGGACAGATAAGGGGTGCTTTGTCTTAAGCGGTCAGGAATGAGACTGGATATGAGGGGAAAACTCCGGGTCCGCAATGTTAGCAGCACCTCGGCTAACGCACAGTGCGCGAGAGCAGGAAAAGGTCTGATGTATTCCATTTCTGTCGGCCGCAGTCAACACAAATGGGTTTCATATAAGCAGATTACAGGCAGATGAGAGCTGCTAATGCGCAGAGACACTCCGTGACCATGTGACAGATTTGCAACTGTGCACTTGGAAAAAGTCCTTTTCTTTTTCACTGTGATGTTGTAGCCATCAAAGGCCTTACTCCGTACTTGAACGAATCATGGTGATTATACAGAAGGTGACAGGATGAAAACGACTGATTTAATGGGAATTAGCAGCATAATGTGTTCAGAAGACTTTGGTGTTAGCCTCAAATTGTATAAAATTACGGACAATGTTGAATGATTATTTAACATCATCTTCCTAATGTACTGTTATCCATAGTATCTACTCCTCAATTGAATCAACATCAACAAATGTTTGTAACACATAATAAAATACACAAGTAATAAAATACACACACACACACACACACAGATATATGTATATATATATATATATATATATAAAATTAAAATTATAATTATATATTTCTTTTTTTAAGGAAGCTTTGGGGGCAAAATTGTGACAAACCCCCCAAAAAACACATATGAGTCTATATATGATAGGTCAATGATAGTAGTACTAGCTGATTAGTAGGTAAATGGTAATTACCTACTTACAGTAGTTAGTAATTGGTTATTAGTGCTGTCTGTGGTGTTTGGTACTTGCAATCTCAGTTATTAGCAAGTATTATTGGCAAATATAAATTATACATATAAATACATATATACATACAGTGTATATACATATATACTCTCTCTATATATACAATTATATTAATATAAATTATAATATAAATTATACAAACTTCTATATATATTTAAAGTGCGTATAAAGTGTCTCTAAAGTATAGCCCTTATACAACATATGCATAGATTCACAATTTACACATCATATGCAGATAGTTATACATATAAATACATACGCATACAGAAAGTCCGTCCAATATATTAATTATAAATTTGCATATTTCTATATACATATATACACCTACACATACATATGACAACACACACGAGCCCAGAATTGTGTATATCCATGACATATATATGTACACCTACGCATACATACCCACATACCTACATGCACATCCTGTAAAAGTCAAACACATACATATCCACATAGTAAAACATATAAGTACATACACATAGAGCATGTCTGTCCAGTATTCAACTGTGTATATCTGTGACAGTTCTAGGCTAAACTTGCATTACATGTTTATATGTATGTATGTATGTAAATATATATATATATATATATATATA